>JAFEMH010002518.1:0-334995 GCA_022495995.1 Adenophora triphylla var. japonica | reverse complement strand
ATGATTTTGATGAAAGATACCTGGATCTCGTTATCTTTCGAGGGGTCAGGGCAACAAGATAGGTCTTACGCTTACTGCCGGGAAGGATTTTGATGAAAGATACGAGATCTTCGCATCCCCGGCTCGGGGATTATGCGAACTTTGTCGGGAAGGGATTTACTGATGAAAGATACGGGATCTCGTTATCTTTCTCTGTGAGATCGGTCTTACGTTTGACTCGCCGGAGATTGGGATTTTGATGAAAGAGGACAGATCTCGTTATCTTTCTCGGGGCACTCTGGCCTTACGTTTTTATCACGGAGATTGATTTTTGATGGAAAGATACGGGATCTCGTTATCTTTCCTCTGGGAGATCGGTCTTACGTTTGACTCCGCGGGGAAGGATTTTTGATGAAAGATACGGATCTCGTTATCTTTCTCAGGAGATCGGTCTTACGTTTGACTCGTCGGAGATGATTTTTGATGAAAGATACGAGATCTCGTTATCTTTCTCACTCCTAAGCCTTACGTTTTATCACCGGAGATTGGATTTCCGATGAAAGATACGGGATCTCGCTTTTATCTTTCTCGGTGAGATCGTGGTCTTACGCTTTGACTCGCCGGGAAGGATCTTTTGATGAAAGATACGGGATCCGTTATCTTTTCTCGCTGCGAGATCGGGTCTTACGTTTTACCGCCGGAATGATTTTGATGAAAGATACGGGACTCTCGTTATCTTTCTCTGGGCAGATCTTTTATTTTACGCTTTACTTGACGCTGGGAATGATTTTGATGAAAGATACTGGATCTCAAGTTATCTTTTTCTCTAGGCACTCGGTCTTACGTTTTACCGCCGGGAATGATTTCCTTGACAAGGGGTCGACTTTGGTTAACTTTGGTTAACTCGTGCTGTTTGGGACTCGGAATTGCGCAGTCCTCGGAATTTTAAGGGGCAAAAGGGTCATTTTGACCCTTACAATCTCGTCCGCGCGGAGAGGACTTGGAAAGTCGTGGGTATTAATGAGGGTCAACGCCTCTTCCTCCTTCCCCATTCAGTTTTTTACAGAATTTCGCAATTACGAGAGAGAGAAGGAGAGAGCCGAGGACTTCACTCATTTTTGGCTTGAAAAAAAAGCTTTCGAAAATCCTCTTCAAGTTTTCTTTTGATTTTTCGAGCAATGGAACACGGGAAGGCGCTTTTTCAAGGCCAAGGACGTGGCTCCGATAGCTGAGGGAGACCACTGGAGCTCGTCCTCGGGATGTAGGGAGGCATCTATACTCTTTCTCGCAATCCATCATGAGGAGCCCTCACCCCGATGCTTCGGGCAACATCGGGGCTGTGGATTCGGGAATCTCCAAACCAGGTATACTTTGAAAAACCCTTTGATCCCTTTGTCGATTTTTGCTTGAAATTGATTTTTTAGGTGATTTTTCTCTCTTTCTTTTCTTTTTTTTCAAAAATTATGCAATGTTCATTGTCTTGGATTTGATTTTGAAAGGGCTATGTATGTTGCAATGATAATTTGTTGGTGTCCCTTGAATATGCATTTTGCTTGGGAAAAGAATTGGCATTTTTGCCACACATTTTTTTTTGTATCCGAAAATTGCATGTGAAAATTCGAAAATTGTGGATGATGCATTTTTTTTTTTTTTTTTTGAAATTGAATATTTGATATTGATGAATGATGTGTAATGCACATAAACATTTTGTTTGGAAAGAATGGGCATTTTGCCAATATGTGAGATGTATGTATGTTTAGGGATTTTTTTTTTTTTTTTTGAAAAGTGGGACGGATTTTTCCTCCCGTTGCATGTAAGATGGATGATATGCATGTATGCATTTTTTTTTTTGAAAATGGGACGGATTTTTATTTCCGTCGACTTCTTGTAGGATTAAGTGCATGTATGCATTTTTTTATTGAAAATTGTTGAATGGGATTTGGTTCGATTAAACTATCTCTTCTCCGTGAGGAAAAATGGGGCTATGTCTATTTGCATGCCGTTATGTCAGCTGAAATTTTTTTTTTTTTAATGCATGTGTATGCTTTTTTTTTTTGTGCAAATGCAAATGCAATTTTTTTAACATTTTCTCTCTTTTTTTTTTTTTTTGCAGTGGCGGAAACCGTTTATGTGACGGAGCAACAGAACAAAAATGAAGACTTCCCGAGGATCAGCGTGGAGTCCATGGTTGACTTGTGGGACCTGGGCTTCCGAATGTGGGCTCGAGGGAGCTTTGCCGAGTCCGAGCACATTGCATTGTTGTTGAGGACCGGGCTTTGGGAGTTTGTTGGAAAAAGTGCTTGAGGGGACCTGGCCCAAGTTCCCTTAAGAGCAGTGGAATGGGGCTCCGATGTTCGCTTTAGCGCAAAGACTCATGTGGGATTGCGACCCACACGTTTCACTTCTTTTCCTGGGGCGAGGCTACGGTTACGCCTTCCCGACTATGCTCGCGATCACTGGTTTGTCCTTTAATGGACGTGAAGCATTGAGTGGCGGGGACGGCTATAGCCGATGCCGTGATCTCTCGTGCAGGCTCTTTCGGGATTTTCCCCTATTCCCAAAAAGGATGGGGGATGGGAGTATGCGGTGGTCTACGGGAAGATTGTGGAGGACTCATTGTGAGTTACGAGGCCGGGAGGAGAGGATAGGCGCGATCGGGACATTGCCGTGGCCTTCTTGTGGTTTGCTTTTTTCGAGCACCCTCTTCGGGGCAGCTACGCCGAGGGACTCCGGCAGCCTTGCCTTGCTCTGAGGTCCTCGGAGGACATGGAGATGGCCTGGAGATGTCTCGTGGGGAGAGAGGCCTGGTCACCGGCGCAGAGCTTTTACTTTTGCTCTCGATAGAAATGCACCGCAAGGCCGTGAGCCCTTGCATCGGCTTGAGTTTCAGCCCCCGGAGGTATAAAGCTCTCTTTTTGCTTTCCCTTTTTTTTTTTTTTGAGCACACACTTTTCTTTTGCACCGGATTGGATTGGATTTTTACCTTCGTAGTGTATGCGGCGTTGGAGTTTTTCCACGTCGCGATGTGGCGACACTCGGCATGGAGTACGCCGGGGGCGTATCCGGCCATGCGCTCCCCGGGTCTAAGCATGCCCGAGAGAAGATAAGCTCCAGGGGGCATGTACGACTCGTGTACGCAGGATTGCCTTCCTTTCGACGGGGAGGCCGAGACGGATGAGGGGATGATATTCTTCCCCGGGATCGCTTCTGAGGTGGCGTGAGAGCTCGGGCGGGCGCTCGAGATTTGACTCCGTGGCAAGTGGGGCTGAGGATTCTTCCCGAGAGGTCTCGACTTTAGACGATGGCTATTATTTGGGAGAGAGGGTGACGCCACAAGCATGGCGTGAATCTCGCCTTTGAGGACACCGGTGGAGCCTCCCGCCGATATGATGCACCCGAGTGACAGATTCAGGACCTGGGATGACTACCGAGCCTGGCTGCAAAGCACTTCTCGGCATTCATGTGGCGACTGAGCCTGTACCCGTATTTGTCTTGAGGAGGCCGAGGATGCCTCAGGTGGGTCTGTGGATAGAGAGGGGGCTTGGGATCCCGCGGTATCCTCGGACGGATTTTTCATATATATCCAGGATGGGGTCCGGGATTGAGTGGTGCAGATCCCTCCACTCTCGAGCGGCCCACGCAGCTTTCCGGCCTCGTCCTGGGTATGAAGGTATGGCCTTCACCTTTTCCCCTTCTTTTTTTTTGCTGCTTTTGTCTTTTTCTTTTTTCTTTTCCTCGTCATCATTCATTTTTTTTCGCTTTCAACTCGCTTCTCGATGCTTTTGCTTTTGTGCGCTGTGAGGTAGTCGTCGAGAAGTTTGTTTCGAAGCAAGCGATCTGGAGCTAAAGAGGAGATTCATCGGTAGGATGGTCAGCCATGGGCTCCCTCGTGCTAGGAGCAAGGCGGGACCACGCGCCGTGGCGCCTCGTCGAACGGGAGGCTTCCCTATTCGCTCGGTAGACTTCTTCAGGAGACTCTCCTCGCCTCCTCTCCGATCCCCGCGCGGTGCCGCGGATCACGCATTCTCGGGATCCATACACTGTGTGGACACGTTTAAGGCAAGCATGGTGGGTCACCAGTACAGTCCGAGAGTCCGACGCCTTCACCTTCGTGATACATGCATTTTTCGCAGGATCTCATGCCTGCCCTATCGTAGCGTGACGGCCTGGGTTGGTCCCGACGAGCCTCTTTTCTCGGGAGACGAGGACGACTCGAGCCCGAGATTTTCAGTGGCTCCCGAGGAGGCGGGCCCGAGTCGCAAGAGGGAGCGGGGGCGTTTACATCTAAGGCGCCGCAGATCTCCGATTTATTTTTGTATTTTTTTTGAGATTTGAGATTGAGATTGATGACTCTGGATTAGGATTTCATGATGTACAAATTATGACACATTTTTCTTTTTTATGCACACTCTTTTTTTTTTTGGAATGTAATAATTTAGGATTTATATTTTATGAATGCAATGCAAGATATGAATGCAAAGTGTTGCATGAGCCTTGTTTGTTTTTTTTTTTTGCAAGGGTGTTTGGGTATATGGATCGCTTTGGGGAGGTTTTTTGCACAGTGTTTCGAGCAACCGTGACGGAATATTCCTCTTTGGTGTAGCAAGCACTTGGACTCAAGTGTGCAAGATTTTTCGATAAATGACAATCATGTCCGCGCGGATGGGGACTCGCATCTCGACATTGTCCTTTAATTTTGCTTCGTGATCTGGTCTCACTTTATTTCAAATTCAAATATCCTCTTCAACCTCCAAATTCAAACAACCATTTTCGGGGAGAAAGAGAGAAAAACCATGGAAAACCTTAGAAAAGCTCCATCAAAATTGTCCCAAGAATCCCCAGCAATGTCATTCTTCAACAAGTTCAAGGATTGGTCCCGGAGATTATGCATGAGAGGAGGTCCTTCTTTGAAGAAAGGTAGCAAGGTGAAGTGCTTATGGTCTCTCAAGGAATTGATTTGGATTACGGTCTTTTCGAGGGCTTCTTCCTCATTTCTGGGGATACTCAGAGGCATGTCTTTTGCCTTTCCTTCAACGAGATTGTTCCGACCGTCCGAAGAATTTCGGGGCCTTGCTTGGTGGTCCTGAGGTGGAAGAGATAGCTGTTCCTTTGCCCGTGAGGGGCTTCTTTTGTTGATGATTGTGCGTCCTCCTTCATCTTTCCCCTCGAGGAAGCGCAAGGTATGATCCGCGGTCCCGATCATTTTGATATTTCCGGCCTTCCCGATAGGTTTAGGGGCCTAGGCTTGGTGGATGATGCCTTGGCTTGGGATGCCTTTGCACTTTGTATGTTTGGCACCCCGTTCATGGTCTATTCCTTTCGGGATTTGCCATCTACTCGGCCGGATGTCAGCTGCTCACCGTCGCCCGGCGTAGATGTCGCTCCTTTGATTCTCGGGGGAGACTTTTCATGCTCTTGCATAGGTCCTGGCCACCGGAAGACGGTGATATGCACGGGGGCAGCCTGCTCCTCTTGACCCCGTGGCCGATGGAGCGTTTGGGGGATTCTTCGGGAAACTCCCGACATGATCAAGCTCTCGACATTTGCGCAGAGGGGGGTTCACGTCATGATTTTGATGATCGGGTGGCTCATGGGAGCGTTGGCGGCCGGGTCTCCGGCACGTAAGATACTCGATGGTCAAGCTGTCTTGTTGGCGGGTGGAGACTCGGGCAGAGTGCTTCAGGACGGGTCTCATGCAATGGTCATGCTTTCCGAGGCTTTCTCTACCCAGCTCAAATTCTATATATTCCGTCTTTAGGGTTCCCGAGACAAGCTTTGGCCTCGGGAGCAGTTCCTTCTGGGGGACTTTTTTGATGTGATATAGGCCACCAGTGGTGGTGGCCTCCGCTTCTATGGATGATCCCTCGTTGTTTCCATTTCTTTCCCGAGCACGTGGAGCAGTATGATGCCTTTCCTCCTAAGGTTATATCTCAAAGCGCTCCAAGACCGGTGTTCCCGACCACTGGGTACCCGGGATTGGTATGAGAGGCATTTAGAGAGACTCGATGGCTATTTTGAGACCTGCGTGAGGGGCCATTCGTGGGTGCGGAGGACTCGGACTACTTCCTCGAGAGGAGGAGGGCCGAGGCGAGGGCCAACCCTCGCGATAGGAGCGGAGACGCCGTGACCGACTACGAGGCTTACGTCAAAAGACAGGAGAGGAGGGCTCCCTACGCTACCGCCTAGGCTACGGGAGATGAGAGATGACGCTCTAGTGGGCTACTAAGGCCCCGAGAGAGAGGTTGGTTTGATAGATCCCGTTCCTATACCGCAGCTTTGGTAGCGAGGGAAGACCGACATTTTTCCGGGCCTCGTAGAGAAGAAGACTCGAAGGGGGAAGAAGCAGGGAGAGGCGCCCGAGTGGCATGGAGTGATTCCCGAGGTTTCCGAGTATCCCTTTTCTTGTCACAAGTGGCGCACACATTAGTTTTGATTATGTATCTTAGTTTTCTTTTAGCAAAGTTGCCAGCATTGTAGGAATGAATCGGGCTTAGACTCATCAAAAAGTTTTTAACTTGTAATGAATATTTGAATTGCTTTAGAGTTTTTCGAGACGCTTTCAATGGTCTCGATCGGTTGTATGGATGTCAAAGTATATGACTTTTTATTTGTGTTTTAGACCGAACCGTTTCATTTTGCCGCCATACGTTCTCCCTCATTTTGAGGAGCTCAGTGCCTTCGTAGTTCAACCCGATTTTTTTTTTTTTTTGTTTTGTTTTTTTTTTTTTTTTTTTTTTGTTGTTTTTTTTTTGTTGTTTTTTTTTTTTTTGTTTTTTTGTTTTTTTTTTTTTTGTTTTTTTTTTTTTTTTTGTTTTTTTTGTTGTTGTTTTTTTTGGTGCAACCCCGTTTTTTACCTAGCGCCGCCTCCCCTTCTTGGGTTTTCAACCTAGTTGGGTATTACTCTTTTAGCACTCTTTTTTTTTCTTTTTTTGCGTGTAGTATCTGCGCAGCTTGTCACCATTCACCGGGTGTACAAAGGGATTCCGTCGAGGTGCGCAAGTTGCATGGCTCCTCCAGGAGAAGATCTTACGGACGACATATGGCCCGACCCATACGAGACTTCCATTTGCCGAGGTTGATACGGGCTCTGGGGGCTTTTCTTTCAAAACGAGATCACCTTCTCGGATCTCCCGATGCTTTACTTTCTTGTCGAAGGCTCTGGCCATTCTTCCCTGGTAGGCTCGGATGTGTTCCATGGCCTTCAGTCGGCGTTCATCTAGTAGGGCCAATTCGTCATGGCGACTCTGGAGCCATTCGACCTCTTTGATCTGGCTTTCCAGTAGTATACGGAGCGAGGGTATTTCCAGCTCGATTGGGAGTACGGCTTCCATTCCGTATGTGAGGGCAAACGGTGTTTCCACAGTTGTCGTTCTGACTGATGTTCTGTAGCTCCAGAGTGCCAGGTGTAACTTCTCGGGCCAATCTCTGCCTTGGGATACCATTTTCCGGATGATGTTTTCCAAAGTCTTGTTTGCTTTGCCTCGACGGCTCCGTTGGTTTGGGGCTGTAGGAGATGACTTGTGACGGGTTATTCGGAATTACGCCGGCTGTCGCATTCCCCTTGAAGTGGGATCCATTATACGAGATGATTTCGGCCGGCAACCCGTATCTGCATATGATGTTCTCTTTGATGAAGAGGGCTACTTTCCTTGAGTTGAGGATTTTGTAGGATTTTGCGAGCATCCTTTCCAGTTCCTTTGAAGAAATCACCAATCCGCGTCTCTTTAGGCTCTTCCGCAGGTTCCCAAATTCACACTCGTCAAAATCTCTTCGGCGGCTTGGGCTCGATTTTCCTCTTTCAGGACAACTTGGTTTAAAGATTTTTTTGTTGTTTGATTTTTTTTTTCGTTTAATGTATGCACTTTTTATCTAATGAATTATTATTAAAAAAAAATTTTATTAATTAATTCATCATTAGTTAAAGTGGCAATCGAGGGATACTCGAAAGGTTCGTCATTTCATTGAAAACGAAAAGGAATACGGTGCTTGCTACGAGACTCGTAGTCTTCGGGCGTAAGGTAGGTCGGACGACCCTAGAGACTCGATCTTAACAAAGAGAGGACTGGGAGGACTTGTCCTAGATTGACACAAAGGGACGGGGGACCAATCCAAGCTTGGTGATCATTTCCTCCTTGGTCGCGGACGGGCACGAGAGGTTTTCCCAATTTTTTAGCGGCTTTCTTTGTTGGTGGCCTCATGACTTTAAGCTGTCTTTGTTTTGTTTTCCTTTCTCAATTCCGCTATCATCTCTTGGACCGAGCCGAGATCAATCGGAGTCGGCACTGGACTTCTTCTTCGAACAATTCTTTGCATAACCGAGACCATCCCAATCATCTCGAGGGAAATTCCGTGGCCTTAGCTTTTTGTCAATTCGAATTCGGGTTTGGATCTTCTGGGCGGTAGGAATAGTGGTTGTGAGCTTCTCGAAGCTGTTCCACCCAGTCGAGGCACGCCTCTACGAAGGTATACTCACTCTTCATGGTAGTGGTAGCCCCGTGTATCTTGGGTAGGTCCAGGAACATCTCTACGGACCGGGTTAGCCTTGGTTCCTCTAAACTTGTTGAGGCTATCCTGTAGCTTTAGCCATCTCCGCCGTAGGAGTGGGCCTGTGATGTTTCCTGGTTGTGTGGGACCCTTTACAAAGTAGTCGGCCAAATTAGGAGCGAAGGGGAGAGATTTAGGGTTGTCGACACAGGGACCTTTCTGTGGCGGCTTCAAATCTTTTTCCTTTTGCGGTGTCAGCTGAGGAGGCCTCATATCCCGGGCTAGTGGCGAGTATTACGTCCTTTCACCTCGACGAGTTTGTGAGTTCCTTGTTGGTGTTTCCTGCCAGAGGCCGGAGTAGATAGCTCATCTTTCTCATCATTTTCAAGACCGGAGGGATTTTATCCCGGTGATTGTCAAATCTATGTTGCACACTTGGGCTTTGGGAGGCTCGGCTGCGTGAAGCCCGTTAGCATGAGACCTTCCTGCGTCATGTTTGATTTCGAATAGGTATTCCGCCCGTATACATTGCCCTCTAAAGTGACAAAATCTCCGTAAATGGTCGCCGCATCCCCATTCGAGACTAATTTCACACACCGGGTGGAGGCTTGAGGCGACCCCTTTGACTTGATGGAGCCAAGGTCTTCACAGGCATTGAAAGTAATCGGGATGTCGATAACCCGGAATTCCACAGTATCAATTTACGTCCAAACCGAGAGGTCCAAAGTAGCAACTCCGAGGACTCGCCGGGATGTTGAGTCGTAAGCTTTGACCGTGAGGGAGGAAGGCTTCAAGTCTCGTAGTCTTGATATCAAAGCGGGCTCATGATCTTTGCCGGGAGAATATTCATTCCGGACCCGTTATCAACCAGACCCGAGGGAGGCGTCGTTCATCCAATTGGTGTGATGAAGAGAGGCTCGTTATGATCGCCCCAAATTGAGGGAGATCGAGATCCGTGAAAGTGATTATGTTCCCGTAGTGGATGTTTCCAATCACCGTACCACGTCATCGGGAGTAGCATCAATAGGACTAGAGTGCGGGCTGTGCTTTCTTCCAGCTCTTGACTTATGGGGATAGGACGAAGTGAGTAGAGACCCAGGAGGGAAATGTTAGCTGTGTTTGCTTCAACCGGGTGAGCACGGGATCCTCTTTTTCGGGATCCGGAGTTTCACTGCCTTAGCATAGGGGCGGCGATCTTCTTTCGGTGCTTGATCTCGTGGCCTTCTTATCTCGCCTTGGGATTCCCTTGGAAGATGCGGCCGGATCGGGTCAACAGATTAACTTCCTCATCGGTTGTCTCTTGACCGGATTTCTTCAATGTTGCTAAGGTCAACGGGGAGCCTTTTGGCTATTGGCCCCTTGGTTACGACGGAGCCTAGCAACAGTGAGGGGCGAGCTATGCTTGGCTCCTTCTGGGCGGCCCTTATAAGCGCTTCCCAGTCGCCGCTTTTGAGTGCAGGGTTGTGTTGTTGCCCCTTGGATGGCCCACGAGCTAGGGCGTCCTCCGATTCACTCTCGTGGCATGCCTTGCTCATAGTTATCATGCGGCAAGAGTCGCTATTGTCGGGGCTCGGGGCTTTTCGATCTCATCCCGGTATAGTGCAGCCATTCTAATTCCCTACGTAATACTCGAGTTGGAGATGATTATAGCGTTACGTGTTGGGAGGCGCATCCGGTATCATGCCGGTTTCTAGGACTTCTACGAAAGCCGACATACATTCGGGGAAGGTGACCTCTTCTTGGGTAACCACGACAAGGAGTGTTACTTTGTTACGGGGTGGATTTGATCTAACCATGGTTATTTTCTCATTTGGGCGGATGGGAGTTAATTTTCCTCTTTCGATCGGATCTTCGACTATCGGCTGGATCGGACGCCTTTGAAAACCCTTTCCCCCAAAGCATGGTAGGCGTGTTGAATTCTAAGACATCCACGTGCTCGAGATCCATGAAACTTCATGGCCTTCATGTCCTCGGTCTCATATTCGTCTTCCGAAGTTTCTTCGTCGTCGCTTCTTGATAACCGGCCTATTGTGCACAGCTCCCGTGTGGCTCATTTCGGCATGATTGTTCAGATTGTTTTCGGATCGGGGCCTCGGTTGACTCTTCACTCTCGTCATCATCATCATCATCATTGTCATCGGAATCTTCTTCCCATACTACGGGATTTCGGGTGAGAGGGAACACCGATCAAACCCATTGGGGAATATGGGTGCGTGCGGCGCAAAAATTGTCATATGTTCCCATTCCCGGAAGTGGCAATTGTGACTCGGCTTCTCCTCCCGAAATTGCGGGGGAAGAGTGAGAGGGGTGGCACGTATTTGACACCGGGTAGAATGTAGAAGGGTTCTTCCTCCTCGATTCTTCGGTTGTATTTGCCTTCGGGTCGTATTTGACTTCTCCAATAGCCGGTTTGCGAAGTGTACTAGCTCCCGAGATGCTCTTCGGCCTCTTTCTTTGATAAGCCCTAGTAATGCAGTGCTAGCCAGGAAGCTTTTTTGTCTAATTCTTCTCGATTGTTCTAACCATCTTGTGTAAATGGTCCTCTCATGTTTTGGCCAGGAACGACCCGGCTCTTCGGTATTGGCCTTCCCCTTCATCCGTCAGAAATAGCGGGCCTCGTATTCTTGCAAGGAGTCTCGACATGAGACCAAGATGGGTTGATTCGTTCCCGATATCCTCAAGGGCGGGAATCCGGGTCGGGATCCTCGACGAGGTTGGCCACGGGTATTTGGGGACCTTCATCCATCTTCTGGGCATGCGAAGGTTCTCGCATTCAATCATATTTAATCGATTATGGTTCCTTGGCGAGAGGATTTTTGACCGTATTAGGCCCTCGGGGCCTTCCAACTTTCCTTGCTCTATTAGCCCCTGGATTGCCTTTTTCAGAGTGAAGACGGTTGTCATCGGATGTCAGTGAAGCTTGATGAAAAGCACAATACTTTGTAGTATCCACGGGAGCATTCGGATTTACGGGTTGGAAATTCTCCAAAGGCCGCGACAAGCCTTCTTTCACCAAATCCCCTAAAGATGTCATTCAGAGGCATTCCAAAGTTTTCGAGATTCATGACCCGTGGTGCAGGCTCATTGGTTTTTGGGAGTAAAAGGAGTCGTGTTGTTACATTCTGTCCCGCATAGTGAATCATCTACTTTGCCTTTGGCGGGAGCGAGGCGGTGTTTGCGGAGGAGCCCGATATACGTAGGCGAGTGCGGCGGCCGGTTGCGATTGTAAGCCTTTTCAAACTTAGGCTGCGAGAGTTAACCATGGCCCGTAAGTCGAGTATGGGAAGTGAGCCGAGGGAGGCTCTCGGATGTGGTTTCAAGCATATGTGGAAGATGTCCGGTTGTTCCTCTTCGGAAGGAGGGATGGCCATTTCAACTGAGTTTCGAATTCCACCGCTTGTAAAAGTCCCCAACATTCTCATCGGGACGTTACGCTTGTTGTTTGTAGGTCAACCCTATTTGTTTCCCATTCCAAGTTGGCCTTATATTTCTCTGTGAAGGCATTGGTAATCTGGTCCCATGTAGCCACGGCTTCGGGTTTCAAACGGAAGAACCACTTTAAGGCACTTTGGACTTCAAGGATAGGCGAAATAGTCGGCCAGCTGGCGATTGGGTACATCCTTTGGCTTTCATCGCCAAGGTATATGTGTCCAAATGGGTTTCGGGCATGCGGTCCCATCAAAGAGATCCGAGATTAGGCATCACGAATTTGTGGGGCGGAGGAACAATGGAGTCGGGTCTGTAGGCCGGAAGGCGGAGCTTCTTAGCGATCGGTTCGGCGATACGTGCTTTCATTTCCTTGTCTTTGCTCCATGAACCGGAGCCGAGATGAGGGTCTTGTGGCGGAACCATGGCATTCAAGCTAGTGGGCGAGCTAGAGAGAGGAGCTACCACCGGAGGCGGGCGGGTGGAGGAACGGCCGATCCGGGGACGTAGGTGAAGACTGTCTGGGTAGAGTTACCACAGGGAGCATGAGTAGGAGCTCGAGCAAAAGGATAGAACCTTGCGGCTTCTTTGATTTTCAAGCGGCAAAGTAGGTGGAGAAGCAGCCCCGATGTAGCCGGATAACTTGGATTTCAGTGGGGGCCCGTAAGTAGGCTTGAGTGCGAGAATTTCTTTGTCCCCGGATTGTTGAATTGCATGTAGGCTACTCGTGGTGAAGGTGTGTAACCCGAGGGTGCTGCGGTCTGGTGATTCGGATGACACCGGGATGGAAGCTTGGTAACCCATAAAAGTCTCGAGTGAGGAATGGATTTGTGTGAGGAAGCGAGGCCAACTAGTAACGTTCGAGGAGGGCTCCTGATTGTGGCCCCGAGAACCAAGTTGTGGCGGCATTCCGAGCGTATTTATTCTTGTGAAGGTCGGATTGATCGGTTCCGGGCGAGGCGGGATCCCGATTAGCCGTGGCATTCGAGATAGCCCCAACCATGAGAAGACATTCGCGTGCGATTTTGCCCCCAGCGGATTTGTGTCGTCGAGTGCTGCATGGATCCGGTGGTGCGTGGTTGGGGAGGCTGGCGACCCGAAAATCGAGGAGCATGGGTTACGGTAGTGGCACCATAGGAGGTGGGTGGCGGCATCTGGTGTAGTCGGGGTGGCGAGGTGGGGTTGGCATCCTCGTCTTCTTCCACGGTGAAGGTGCCATCTCGGATTGAGGCCGGCGGCCGGACCGCTGGCTCTTAATAGCCTCCATAAGGCTATTTAGTTGTGCTTCTGTCGTAACCTCATACGTGCGCTAGCTTGATTCCACTTTGTTGCTCGTCGAGGGGTCGGGAGGCGGAGTGACGTTATCCCCATCATTACCGGGCGATGCGGACATTACGAAACCGGAGTCGGAACAAACGGCGAAGATGATGACGCGCTTGACTCTTCCCAACTAATCAAACGATGACCCGGTGCCCGAAACCAAGCTTTGTGCGGAGCTGCGGGGGAAAGGACACGAAGGTTCAGATGTCTGGGAATGGAAGGAGGGTAGGTGTTTGGGCTTAAGGCTCACGCAACATGCAGTTATTTGTTCATGTTTGCTTAAAACACGCTTTATTAACCTAATCGGTTGGAAAAGATTGCTCTTCTTTTTCGCAAACTACTCTGATTCCTGGATCAGTGGGCCCCGTCACTACGTCTATAAGCCCCTCGTATTCCACCCGTATTTCGACCTCCCGGGGTGGACGGCCCGGGCGAGGGTCCTATAGGGCAAGCGGGTCCCACCGACCGAAAGAAAAACGATCCTAAAAGTCTGGCGGGTAATCGAGTCTTAACGAGCATTCGATGTAAATTACGGACAAAGCTGACGTCGAAAGTCAAGATCATGTCCGAGGGCTCGACGAAAAGTCGGCATGATTTGGACTGATAAATGTCCACGATTGATCTTGATTTGTTGTCAATTAGGCCGTAATTAGGCATGGAATAATCATTAATCCTTGATGACTCAGTGTCAATCTTTGGGAGTCGGTGTATAATTTGTGCCGATCGGAGCCGAAGTCAAGGCGCCGGTCAATATCTTGGTCAAAGTCTCGCGGCGGAAAACCGGCGAGAACTTCGGCGATTAGGGTCCCCGAAAGATATTGAGTCGGTATGCCGACAAAGGCTTGAAAGGAAAGGTCTATACACAGACAGGGCATGACACAGACCAGACTAAAAACCAACCGGGTCTCGGACAAAGTGTGTCACGGACAAGTGCATGGTCGACACGAGGCTCCATGGGATGTTTGGGTAGTCCTGTGCTCATCCGAGAGGCGTAATAAGACCAAACGGACCGCGACAAGGATTTCCCCGGGTTAGGGACGTAGTGTGCAGTGTACGGTCACGTGCGCGTAGTGTGCAAGCAGTCTATATTCTTTTTCTGAGTAAAATAGGAATTTTTCATGTGTCTTAAAAATATGATGCATGATGATTTTTTTTTTGAAAATTTTCTTTTTTTTTTTTTGAAAATCCTTTTTTTTTTGAAATTTAATGAACACATAAGCACGTAAGCACGAAAATTCCGACAGTTAGGGACATTATTCCGACAGTCAAAATTTTGACTTTCTCCGAGGCGGCCAAAACAACACGAAAAAAATGTGCAAAAATCAACACACACACAAAAATGATTTTCAAAGCCGGGACGGAAGCTTGACCCTCAAAAGCTTTTTTTTTTGAAAACGGTGATACCGGTACGTGGGATTGTTAAACCACAATTTATCCCCGACTCGTGTTAGGAGGCGATAACGGGAAGTTTAATGGTTTCCACCAATATACCAAGTATCATTTTTTTTAGAAAAAGCTTAAATCCCCAGCGGAGTCGCCACTGTGATGATGTGTCGCCATTTTCGCGGGAAGAAATTCGATTTTTTCGCGTTTCTTTGAAAAAAACCAAATAAAACCCGGGAAAAAGAACGGAGTCGCCACGCCATTTTTGTTTTAAGGGCCAAAACTTTGAAAAAAGCCCGAGATCAGAAATTTGGGTTCGGAGGTCATGTTACACGCCGGGAAGGACGTTAGTGTGCACCCGGAATGCCTCGTAAAACGAGTCTTCCAAGCTGAAAATCATTTGTGTGTGTGTGTGTGTGTTTTGGCCAAAACAATTTGAAACTCAGAAAAGTAAAAATTGGGATATCTTTTTAAGACTTTAAACTGATCCCATGATTTTTTGGAAGATTTTTGGATTGAGATTTGGTACTCAAAAGACCTTTTGAAGTTGAGAGCCACTTCTGCCAGAATGAAAAAGGCAGTGGACCTTTGATTTTGAAATGGATTCAAGGGTCTTAAAACTTCATAATATGGATAAACTCAGAGAATGAAAGTTGTTCCAGACACCTTGAATAAGATTTGTGCCAAGGAATTTTCCATTTTGGAGAAGATTTGAGGGGTCAAACCCTTCTGGAAACCTCAGATATGAGATCTGGATTCCCAGAAGCTGATGAACTAGCCTCTGAAAGAAAATTTGAAAAGAGGAGTTTTACTCACCCAAAAAATAAAATAAAAATATGTCTGGAAATCTCTGGATTTTTTCTACAAAAAGTGTTTTGTAGTCAACACCAAATTCCAAGTTTATCTGTGTCCAAAAAATTAGACCATGGACTGAGGTCTGAGGAAATTGCTACTGGACAGCAACTTCTCAAGAAAGAAAATATGATTTTAAAGGGGGGTTTTGCATCCATGCTTGTCCCCATTTCCCTAGGTTTTGGTTAGTGATCACTTGACATTTTAGTGGTGAATCAACTATACCAAACCATCCTTGGGGTACATTAGGACTAAGCACTTCATTTGCTTGGGAAGGGGAATTTTATCCTTTGAAAATGAGATTTGATGCTTGAAAATGGTTTTTAGGGTTTTGAAAATGAGTTTTCTTTGCGAGAAAGTAAGAACACATTAAAGAAAATGTTGATCCTTGTAGAAGATCATCCATGGAGATGGACTTCCATGGTGATCTTCTTGGATCTTAAGACAAGAAGAAGAATGAACTACATTTTGTAGTTTGAAGATGCATGCATGGATGAGAGATTTAGGGTAAGAAGAGGGAGGTTATACCTATCTTCTTTGTATTTTGAGGCTTTGGCTTGAATATATGAGTGTTTGAGGCTTGAATGTGTTTAGGGTTTGAATTTGAGAGTGAGTGTGGGTTGGGAAATATTCAAGAGAAAATGGTGACAATTCAAGTGAATTCTCACTGTTTTCTCTCTATATTTCGCCAGAGGTTCAGTGCAAATTGTGTTGTTGCTCCCTATTTTTGTGACTGGAGGGCTCAATTTATAGCCCTCCTGAAAATGCAAACATGTCCGCGCGGATGGATCCAGTCGTGTGCACTGTTCATTAATTGCTGCTTCAGGCTTTGGACAAGAGGAATATTTCTTTTGAAAATTCAAATTAACAGCCAGTTTTATGTTTCCAGCCATTTCTATTTTTGGTTTTCTTCCTTTCTTTTGCTTTTTAAGATTCTTTTTGAGGTTTAACCTTAAATAACAATGCCCATTTTACCCTCATATTGTTAGAAATGTTAGGGTTGTTAGGAATTGTTAGAAATGTTATAACTTTCGTTAATTTTCTAACGAAAATTCTAACAAGCTCAAATTGGAGCACTTACAGATGCCTTCAAATGATCTCGTTTAGGTCAAAAGACCTTCAAATAATCCCCTTTTAGGTTGAGACGCCTTCAAATGATCTCGTTTAGGTCAAGAGACCTTAAAATAACCCCTTTTAGGTCAAGAGACCTTAAAATAATCCCTTTCAGGTTGAGATACCTTCAAATGATCTCGTTTAGGTCAAGAGACCTTAAAATAATCCCTTTCAGGTTGAGATGCCTTCAAATGATCTCGTTTAGGTCAAAAGACCTTCAAATAATCCCCTTTCAGGTTGAGATACCTTCAAATGATCTCGTTTAGGTCAAGAGACCTTAAAATAATCCCTTTCAGGTTGAGATACCTTCAAATGATCTCGTTTAGGTCAAGAGACCTTAAAATAATCCCTTTCAAGTTGAGATACCTTCAAATGATCTCGTTTAGGTCAAGAGACCTTAAAATAATCCCTTTCAGGTTGAGATGCCTTCAAATGATCTCGTTTAGGTCAAGAGACCTTCAAATAATCCCTTTCAGGTTGAGATACCTTCAAATGATCTCGTTTAGGTCAAGAGACCTTAAAATAATCCCTTTCAGGTTGAGATGCCTTCAAATGATCTCATTTAGGTCAAGAGACCTTAAAAAAATCCCTTTCAGGTTGAGATACCTTCAAATGATCTCGTTTAGGTCAAGAGACCTTAAAATAATCCCTTTCAGGTTGAGATGCCTTCAAAGTATCTCGTTTAGGTCAAGAGACCTTCAAATAATCCCTTTCAGGTTGAGATGCCTTCAAATGATCTCATTTAGGTCAAGAGACCTTCAAATAATCCCTTTCAGGTTGAGATACCTTCAAATGATCTCGTTTAGGTCAAGAGACCTTCAAATAATCCCTTTCAGGTTGAGATGCCTTCAAATGATCTCGTTTAGGTCAAGAGACCTTCAAATAATCCCTTTCAGGTTGAGATGCCTTCAAATGATCTCGTTTAGGTCAAGAGACCTTAAAATAATCCCTTTCAGGTTGAGATGCCTTCAAATGATCTCGTTTAGGTCAAGAGACCTTCAAATAATCCCTTTCAGGTTGAGATGCCTTCAAATAATCTCGTTTAGGTCAAGAGACCTTCAAATAATCCTTTCAGGTTGAGTGGTATGAGTCCCTTTGGCATCCACGAAGAACAAAATGGAAGTAGCGTGAGTCCCCTGGCAGCTACATTTATCGAAAAGCAGAAGCAGAAGTAGTGTGAGTCCCCTGGCAACTACCCTGCACTGACATAGTGGTATGAGTCCCTTTGGCATCCACAAGCGTAACGAGAAAGGAGATAGTGTGAGTCCCCGGCGCTATACTTATCGAAACGTAAAGTGGAGATAGCATGAGTCCCCCGGGCAGCCTATACTTGGCGCCTACATGTATCCCCAACGGAGCGAGAAAGAGATAGCGTGAGACCCCGGCGGCTATACTCATCCCCAAAGAAAGAAGAAGAAGAAGAAGAAGTGGAATGAGACCCTCCGGCATCCACGAAGAGAAGCAGCAATAGTGTGAGACCCTCCGGCAACTATCCTGCATAAGAGAAGTGGTATGAGACCCCTGGCATCCACAAAAAGACATGTTGCAGCATGAGACCCTCCGGCAGCTACAACTCGTCAACAGCGATAGCATGAGACCCCCGGCAGCTACTCGCAAAAGTACCAGTTGCAGCATGAGACCCTCCGGCGGCTACAACCTGGTGAGAAAGAAAGCAACCACCCGATCCCTCAGGAAACCACAGGTAAGCACAGCAAAGGTATGAAGATACGTCTCTACCCCTTTCCTTGCTTATGATTTCGATTTGGTAATTCCGAACTACGATTTGGCTTGATTCCCTTGTTCAAGGGATACGTAGGAATCCTTTCTCAGAAAGGTCCAGCCATAATTTCCCCCTTCTCACCCTTCTAGCCCTTCACCTTATCCCTTGATGCTCATTGGGATTGGGTCTTATTTTATCGACAACCCCACTTTTTCCAAAAGTGACGTTGCCGAGGGGCTCTGTAAGTACGCCAATCCAATTCGCAACCTTTTAGATGCATTTTAATATAATAAAATTGCATTTAGGGGCATTTTGGTAAATTCCCGGCCTATCTCGAGACTTCCGGAAACGTTCCATGAGTTTCCCGCGAAGGAAGTACCTTTCGGTACATTATTCATGCCAAAGGACCCCTTGGGAATAAAACATGTTAGACCTTTTGGGTATTTTTCTGGAATGTTCCAGAAACTGGTTTTTGGCGCCAAAAGCGGTTGAGCCACCTTGTGTCACGCGACAGCTTGAGGCATGGAAAGAGGACGCGTAAGGTCGTGCGACACACTAAGGCAGCCAACTGCAGCCTATAAATAAGACCCTCCCCTCTCATAAATGGATCCCAACTTTAGCCTCTTGTTACTGCGGGATTTGCGGCGTAACGAACCTCTCCAAACACAAACCTCTCTCTCTCCTACCTTTAACCTACCCAATTCCTCCCTTCCAAACCCAATTCTCAAGCCACACCAATTGAACCCCTTACATCGGTCCTTCGGATCGAAGTGAAGAATTGAAGGGTTCTATATCTAACTAGATATAGAATTCGTGGAAGCAACAAGGGTAACGATTCCCTAAACCCAATCTCTCTCTCTCTCTTGCTTAATTTCTATTAATTCTAGCATTTAATTTTGTTTGGATTCGGTAATCGGATCCTAGCTATACGGATTCTTGAATCCCAATCGCAATCTCTCTGTTTAATTTGAGTAATTCGTGCAATTGAGCCTATATTGTTGATTATTTGATTGAACTTGGTGTTTGAACCCCAAGGGTGTGGATCTACCCATATCCACACTCCTGGGTTGATTTAGTTTCGTTTACGTATTTAGTTCGTAATCTAGTTAAATGATTAGATCTCGTATAGCTTTACGTTGATTACATTGCTCATCTTGTTAAGTTTCTGCAGATGGCTCATATGTGTCACGCGACACCTTTGTCTCCAAGTGATCCTGTGTCACGCGACACATGTTGTCACTGGTGCGATGTGTCATGCGACATACATGACCCATCTGCAGAGGCCCTTTTTTTCCTTTGTAAACTGTTTTAGATTGTTTGTATCAGGGATGTGGCCTCCCTAAATAATGGGCTCACAATATGTAATTCTCGTTCCATAATTAATAAGATGCATTTTATCACACTTTGTTTATTATCAATATTTGCACACACTTTTGATTTACTTGGATGTTTTTGATTGAAAGACTCGTCTATGGACGAGGCGTGTTGGGTGAACTCTCGGTTCTTCCCAACACGTAACCTGACCTCCGAACTCATGTTTTCTCTCTAAACAAAAGGTTTTCAATGTTTCCTCTTAAAACGGCGTGGCGACTCCTTCTTTTCATTTAAACCAAAAACCCAAATTCCGGGCGAGCGCACATTCAGTTTGGAAAGAGATCTCACTAATATTGGTTCTTTTCTATCTTCCTAAGGTTTGATTTTGTTGGTGAAGTGTTTGATTTGTTTAAGGTGATTAAGAAGGAGAAAATTCTGGTCTCACTTAGGCAGAATGTGCCCTAATGCTCTCACTCTTCTCAGATTTTTCTTGTCCCAAATGAAGGAGCAAGAGGGCTTTATTGATAGCCTCTGGAAATGACAAGGAGGTCCGTACGGAATTCCTTTGCCTTTTGCAAGGTGATTCGTGCGGACCAAGATGTGAAGTCAGTATGTTTTTGACTTTTGTTATTCCTGCGAGGTCCTTCTAATGTTTTTAATGTACAAAAGGTCCTATCTTGCCTCGTTTGGTCAATTTAATGCTTGGAAAGTCGCGGGACTTTTGTGATTATGTATAAGCGAACCTTCAGTGTCATTTCCGCATGCTCGGATGGAGAGCGGTCCGGATTGGAGTACTTAAAGGTGGGCCAAGGGAAGGAAAGCAAAGGCCAAAGACAATGTGGTCTTTGGAATAAATTTTGAAACAAATTTGAGGCAAAATGCAAGATTTAACCAATTTGGTCCCTTAAAGAGTTATCCCTGGATTGGGAGTTGCTACGGGAAGGAATTTTATTGGAAGGATCTCACGAGTAGAGAACGAGATGCAAAGTCTCGGGAGAGAATCTCACAAAGAGATAACGGGAAGGAATCTCACGAGTAGATAACGGGAAAGAATCTTACGAGGAGATAATGAGATGCGAGGTCTCGAGAGGGAATCTCACGAAGAGATAATAGGAAAGGTCTCATGAGGAGATAGCAGGAAATATCTCACGAGGAGATAACCGGAATGATCTCATTGGGAGATAACATGAAAGGATCTCACGAAGAGATAACGGGAAAGATCTAACTAGGAGATGACGAGATGCAAAGCCCCAAAAGGGAATCTCACGAAGAGATAATAGGAAAGATCTCACGAGGAGATAACAAGAAATATCTTACGAGCAGATAACAGGAAGATCTCACTCGGAGATAACGAGATGCAAAATCTCATAATTGAATCTCATGAAGAGATGACGAGATGCAAAATCTCGGGAGAGGATTTCACGAGGAGATATCGGGAAAGAATCTCACGAGGAGATAACAAGATGCAAAATCTCAGGAGGGAATCTCTCGAAGAGATGACAGAAGAATCTCAGGATGAGATAATGAGATGAAAAATCTCAGGAGGGAATCTCAGGAAGAGATAACGGGAAGATCTCACTAGGAGATAACGAGATACGAAATCTCAGGAGAGAATCTCAATAAGAGATAATGGGAAGATCTCACTAGGAGATAACGAGATGCAAAATCTCAGGAGGGAATCTCACGAAGATATAACTGGAAGATCTCACTAGGAGATAACGAGATGCGAAATCTCAGGACGGAATCTCACGAATAGATGGAGAGATGAAAAATCTCAGGAAAGAATCTCACGAAGAGATACAGAAAGATCTCACTAGGAGTAAAAAGATGTGAAATCTCAGGAAGGAATCTCACGAAGAGATAACGGAAAGAATCTAAGGAAGAGATTTTTATAGCCGGAAAGAGCAATTTTTATAAAATACCGATCTCTTTTGAAAGGTAAAACCAAAGAATAAAGTTCGGTAATCAATTGCAACCTAAATTTAATAGTCTTTGCTTAGGATTTGAGTTTGTTAGCATTTTGTCCGATCGCACTAGTTCACCATGTCTTTGGAAAGAGTTGAGATGGATAAGCACTAGCTCGAGATGATTGTGATTTGACGAAGCCCCGGTCCAAAGAAATAACTTGACAAAGCTCCGGGCTCCTTTTCTAAACAAAGCCCCGGTATGAAGAAGTGTCTTGGCGAAGCCCTAGCCTGAAAAAAATGACTTGGAAGCCCCTGTTTAAAGAAGTGTTTTGACTTTCAGTCCAAAATGATCGGTACAGCCCCCAGTCTGTTTGGTCATTCGAGGAAATCCTGAAGTTAATCCAGTGCAGCCCCTATCTAAGTTGAACCTTATGTATCCAGACGAGGCAACCATCCTTGATATTTTTCTTAATCAATCAGTCAACCAAAAATGTAAAAGAAATGACTTGTAATGTACACTTGCAAGGGTTTTTTTTTCTTTTTTGAAAGGTGGGAACGAGTCCCTATTTGTGTGAATGCCTTATTTGATGTAGGCACAAAAAACATGCTTTTGGGTTTTACTCTTTTGAGAAAGTATAAGAGCATAAAGGTTTGTAAAAGTGTATGGAAGCCCTTGTTGACAAAGAATTAGTGTTTAGCTCTATTTTTTCTATTTTGTAGAAAAATAAGACTTGTCGAGACATCTGAAAACTTATTATATTCATAATGATTACAAGATTGCTTAAAACCCTTTACTGATGCTCGGGTTATTCAACAATTAAACTCGATATGATGAAATGTTTTGTTTAATCATGAGGAGAAAGTCAACCGGTACCAAGGGGATCGAGTTTGGTTAGGTGTGAAAGAAGGTTTGTGTATATGAGATGAGACCGGGTTCTGGATTTGTATATGTTTATGACTGGACTATTTCTGGTTGCCTACGTTCCTTAAGGTAAGGAGCTCAAGTTGCCGTAGTTCGAGTCCGAACTGTGCTTGACTTTGGGGCAAGAATATGAATATTTGTGGTTCCTTTAGTGAAAAGGCTCAGACGGAAGGTTGGATGATGAGGCATGGGCCTTGAGATGATTCCTTAACAAGTCGCATTTGACAGTTACTTCATTGATTCCATTGCTTCTTGATTGTTGCTCTCACAGGAAGAGAAAGAATTTGAATATAGCTCAAGGACTTATGATACGCTCTTGCCTTCGCCTAAGCTTCTCTACTAGTTTTGACAACTATTGTTTGAGCTTTAAATTCATCCATTTGTTAAACTTCTGACTAATGGTGCTAGGTTCTTGGCTTCAGTTTTGGCCCTTCTTGAACTCATTTGATACGCATAAGGGGGAAGGAAAGCCCCTAGCTTATTGTTGACATGAAGACAATCATTTAATGTCGAGTAACCTTTTGTTATTCCATGATGTTACCGTCGTCATTGACTTGGTCAAGGTGATGGTAGGGATATGATTTGGAAAGTGTATGGCTTGATGGAGGCCTTTATGTGGGGTATGGTACGGTGTATAGGGAGCTATCGGTTGACTTTCTCACACCAATTAATCAAAACATTAATCATTTAGGGAATTATTTGTTGAGCAATACAAGTGATCATATAAAACAAAACCAGTTCATTAAATGTAATGTGGGGATGCAAAATAATGTCTCAAGTCTAGCAAGAAAAGAAAGAAGGCTCATGTACAGAAAATTAAAGATTTAACTACAATGTCCGAGGAGGACTTGATTGAATGAGGAAAGTACTAGAACCTACGAAGTTTGACTATATGACTCTTTTTTCTTTTTTTGTAGCCCCTAGCCTAGCAGATCGTCATGAAAAATTCATTTTTGTTGGGGGAGAACTAGACTCGAGGGTGCTTCATGTTGTATCTAGTGATGACACTTGGACCATCATCAAAGTCTTCAAGCTTATCGATTTGTCCACTCGTAAAAGAGCCTCAATGTCATAAAGGGAGCATCTAAAGGAGGATTCGGCGTGAGCTTTTGGATAATGCACAATCAATGTTACTTGTTGAATCAAACCCATCCCGAATAGTTAAAGCCATCTGTCGCAGTTGATCAGAAAGTTGTCACTCATTATCCAAATGACACTCTTCTTGTCATTTAAGCATGGCTTGCGTTTTCCAGCGATGACGCTCCTCTTGGGCCACGAGCTTCTTTGTCAAGTAATCGAGGGTCACCAGAGACATGGCGTGTGATTGACAATTGACAAATTGTAAAAGAGATTCAAAGCCATTTCATGAAGTTTAAGTTACGATCAATTTACAAAGCTCATTTCTTTATTTGACTGAAATCAAAATAAAGATTGAGGATGGAGATGGAACATAACGACTAAGGATCCGAATGAGGGTGTTTCGTTGGTCGAAGAGGTATGACCTCTTTGAGGTCGAGGAAAGGACATGGCCAGTTTTGGCGCAAAGCAGGAGATGGCCTCTTTAAGTCGAGGGAAATTGGACTGTGAAAAGTCAGGATTGGAAATTGGACCGTGAAAGTTCGAGATTTGAGTTCGGACCATGAAAGTTCGGGATTGAAAATTGGACCGTGAAAGGTCGAGATTGGAGATCGGACTATGAAAGGTCGAGATCTGAAATTGGAGATAGGACCGTGAATGTTCGAGATTGGAAATTGGAGAATGGACCGTGAAAGGTCAAGATTGGAAATTGGACCGTGAAAGGTCGAGATTGGAAATTGGACCGTGAAAGGTCAAGATTGGAGATTGGACCGTGAAAGGTCGTGACTAGAAATCAGACCGTGAAAGTTAGAGATCGAAAATTGGACCGTGAAAGGTCGAGATTGGAGATCGGACCGTGAAAGGTCGAGATCGGAAATTGGAGATTGGACCGTGAAAGGTCGAGATTGGAAATTGGAGATTGGACCGTGAAAGGTCAAGATTGGAAATTGGACCGTGAAAGGTCAAGATTGGAAATTGGACCATGAAAGGTCGAGATTGGAAATTGGACCATGAAAGGTCAAGATTGGAGATTGTAACGTGAAAGGTCGTGATCGAAGATTGGACCGTAAAAGGCCGTGATTAGAGATCGGATCGTGAAAGGTCGAGATTGAAATTTGGACCGTGAAATGTCGAGATTGGAGATTGGACCTTGAAAGGTCGTGATTAGAGATCAGACCGTGAAAGGTCGTGATTAAAGATCAGACCATGAAATGTAGAGATTGGAAATTGGACAGTGAAAGGTCGAGATTGGAAATTGGACCATGAAAGGTCAAGATTGAAATTGGACCGTGAAAGGTCGAGATCAGAAATTGGACCGTGAAAGGTCAAGATTGGAGATTGGACCATGAAAAGTCGTGATTGGATATTGGACCGTGAAAGGTCAAGATTGGAGATTGGATCATGAAAGGTCGTGATCGGAGATTGGATCGTGAAAGGTCGTGATTAGAGATCGGATCGTGAAAGGTCGGGATCGAAAATTGGACCGTGAAAGGTCAAGATTGGAGATCATACCGTGAAAGGTCGGCATCGAAAATTGGAGATTGGACCGTGAAAGGTTGAGATTGGAAATTGGAGATTGGACTGTGAGAAGTCAAGATTGGAAACTGGACCGTGAAAGGTCAAGATTGGAAATTAGACCGTAAAAGGTCAAGATTGGAGATTGGACCATGAAAGGCCGTGATAGGAGATTGGACCGTGAAAGGTCGTGATTAGAGATCGGACCATGAAAGGTCGAGATTGGAAATTGGATCGTGAAAGGTCAAGATTGGACCGTGAAAGGTCGTGATTAGAGATCGGACCGTGAAATGTCGTGATTAGATATCGGACCGTGAAAAGTCGAGATTGGAAATTGGAAGGTTAAAGGTCGAGATTAGAGATTGGACCTTGAAAGGTCAAGATTGGAAATTGGACCGTGAAAGGTCGAGATTGGAAATTGGACCGTGAAAGATCAAGATTGGAGATTGGATCGTGAAAGGACGTGATCGGAGATTGGACTGTGAAAGGTCGTGATTAGAGATCGGACCGTGAACGGTCGAGATTGGAAATCGGACTGAAAATAGGCACAAGTGACTAGTTGTCTCACACAAGACAACTCCATCAGAAAGGTTGATTTCCTTTCCTTTTCGAAGATGATTTCTTCCTTGATCATGACTCTCTCACATCTGAGATTTTCATTGATTAGGGAACATTCTAGACTGATGTCTTTCACTCGAAAGTGATTGATTACTTCCCAAGTTGTGAAAATAAACTTGGTGACCAAGTATTCCCCCCTATAAATATAAGATGATTTCTTGGTATTGAGGACACACCCTATAAATACAAGATGATTTCTTGGTATTGAGGACAAGGTTTTTGACCGCAAAACACACATTTTGCCACGTTATCTACCTGATGGAACTAGAAAAACAAATCCTAAATCTCTATCAAATTCGTCGATAAACTTTAATCAAAGTTTAAAAACCAAGATCCAAGCCTTTGACGAGGCTATCAATTGAAGAAATCAAGATCTCCTTCAAGGTAACTTACTTTGACTTTCATTCTCTTCTCAACATCTCTATTTGATCTTTCTTTAGAGTAGTGTAATAACCATAAAAAGGATTAGCCTATAGTCACTTTAATTCATGGAGGCGATCTCAAAGCATATAATCTGACATTTCAATTAACAAAGCTAATTAAACTTGTTATTTTGCTTAATTTGATCATAATAGTTCATTTAAATCCTAGAAGCAAGAACAATCATAAGATTAGGTAGGATTGGTACTCCTTGACCTTCCAATCATATAACTTAACCCCCGAACCCATGAATTTAAATCAAATATGGTTTTTCTATATTTCATATATAGGTGGTGACTCGAATAAAAAAAAAGGATGTCGTTCCCGCATTCTCACAGCGTGTCATTATCATGTTCATTTTGGCCTACAATAAATACTATAAGTATAAATTTTAGTGTAGTAAGTTCTACATTCGAGAGTAAAAAAGGAGCGAAGGGTCAAGTCTCCATTAGAATTGATCTCAATAAAGCCTAGAACGGGTCGAATGAAGTTTCTTAAAAAACATTGCTTTAGTTTTTCTTTTTAAGTTTCTTGATAGTTGGGTTACTCCATTCATGTTTTGTGTTTCTTCAACTTTTATGCCTTTTTTATGGAATGGAGAGGTTAGTAATAGTGTGAGCTTTAACCAACAAGGGTGTCAGACATGACAATCCAATATGTTTATGCCCACTCGTATCGTGCATAGGAAAAATTAGTCGTTAATGAAGCCTTAGAACATAGTGAGAGTGGAAACCTATTTCTTTACCTAAGATGTACCGGAGGGTTTCACATGTTTTCTTTGCTTATGATTTATTATTCTTTAGGGAAGCTAAAGAATGATGTAAAATGAATTATTTGGAGAACGTCTATAAGGTATCAAATCAAATATTTAATCTTGGAAAATCAAAACTTATTGTTTCCTCTAATATTACCTTAACAAGAATTTTGGGAAGATACTTATAAATAAATCTCGATGTTGCATAAATGGATTTATTGTCAAATCAATAAATTTGTATGCTTAAATACATTTATCCCCAAAATATACACCCAATACTACTTTACATCGTAGGAGAATTTGTCAGAATGTGGTGCTTTGATTAACCGTTTGTCTCACTTTACCCCAAACACCAAACAACATTAGTAATTTAACGAAAAGGAATAGATGTCCGGTCATATGAGGCGTATTTACGTCATTCTAAGGTGTTTGGGATATGTTCAACCCACCCATGCCCAGATTCATACCCAACTCCCACCCCCACATTCTCTTTATCTTCATCTATTTCTATCAATAGTTCCAAGGTACATTACACAAACTACGGGAATTGCACAATATCTTTGTGTCTTTATTATGAAAATGTAATGATTTGAAAAAAAAATCCATCTAGGGGCAAAGGAAAAATTTTGCTAACCTAAGAATATCAATTATTTGGGCTTGAAGCAATTACCAACTATGAATGTTGCAGGTGTAACAATATTGGGATGATCCATATTGATGACGAAGAATAAGATATTGTGAAGGTGACGCTGAAGTTCCTGTACAAGTGGGTGACCGCTCAGGCTTAGTGGGCGACCGCCCAGCCCCAAATTCCAACGATGCTGAAAAGTCTGTACAAGTGGGCGACCGCCCAGGCCAAGTGGGCGATCGCCCAGCACCAAATTCAAACAACGCCAAAACTTCTGTACAAGTGGGCGACCGCCCAGGTCAAGTGGGCGATCGCCCAGGACCGTAATCTGGCATGATTTGTTTCCATATTTCCGTTTGTTTCCTATTGTTGTTTAGCCTAGGTTTATTTCTCCTAATTAGGACAGAACTCTTTTTCCCAGTTTTCATTGTAACATATATATTCTTGATTGATCAATAAGAATTTCAAGTTTTGGGAAAATCCTAAATTATTTTCCAACATGGTATCAGAGCGGCATCATACACAAGTCTAAATTCATGGCGGGGAACGATGCTATCGTCAATAATCCCCCTAAAATCGAATATAATTCTCCTTTTTACCTTGGTCCTCAGGATAGGCCAGGAGGTTTTATTAATCCTACTCGTTTTAATGGTGAAAATTACGATGATTGGGCCAGCGATATGCAAACAGCTCTTGAAGCTCGCCGGAAATTTGGTTTTCTAGATGGTACGATTACTCAACCTGTTCTTCCCTGCACCACCTCTGATTGGAATACTATTCATACCATGTTGATTTCTTGGATCATGAATACTATTGAATCTAATGTAAAAAGCACTCTCTCAAAATTTAGAGATGCTAAACGTTTATGGGACTCTCTAAAAAATCGTTATGTTGTGGTTGACGGTCCACGTATTCAACAATTGAAGGCATCTATTACTCATTGTGAGCAAACTAAGGGTATGTCGATGGCCACATATTTTGGCAAATTAACTGGGTTGTGGGAAAAACTCCATAGCCATGAACCTTTGATTAATTGCACTTGTTGTGACAACTGCACGGCTGCTCAACAGCATGCGGATCGTAGAGAGATAGGCAAGCTTCATCAATTCCTTATGGGTTTGAATTCCGAGTATCATGCCAATACTCGCACCAATATTTTATCTATGGATCCTCTTCCTGGTCTTGACAGGGCATATAAATTGGTGGCTCAGGATGAGAGGGTTTGTCTTACCAAACCTGTTCTTGAAGATGTGGTTAGTTTTGTTGTTCGTAATGGTGGAGCTCGTGGTCGCGACAACCCTGATAAATCCCATCTCACATGTAATCATTGTAAGAAGACGGGCATGATAGTACCACATGTTTTGAATTGCATGGATATCCGGATTGGTGGCTTGAGCAACGCAACAAATCTAATGCTCGCGGCGGTGGTCATCCGTAAAATGGGCAAGGTAGGGGTTCTCCTCGCGGAAGCATCGAAACTACAACGACACCGGATCGTGGCCACATTCGTTGGTGCGTTTGCTATAGGATCTCCCTCTGTGGCTTCTTCTTCATCATTTACACCTGAGCAATGGCATGGTTTGGCAAGCCTTGTCGGTAATTCCCAAATCTAAAATGATCGTCTCCATGGTAAGTTTAATTCGACTTCATGGATAATTGACACAGGTGCTTCAAATTATGTAACCGAAAATGCCTCGTGTCTTCTTAATTCTCGGACTATACCGGCTTGTCATGTCGGTTTGCCTAATGGATCATCAGTTTTGGCTCATACAGAGGGATCTGTTCGTCTGACGGACACCATTACTCTCTCTCATGTTATTTTTATTCCAAATTTAAGCTGCAATTTAATTCAGTTTCTCAACTATCTGACGATATTCACTGCACTGTCCAATTTAACTCATCTGTGTGTGTTATACAGGACCTGTCGAGGAACCTGATTGGAATGGGTGTTAGGCGGGATGGACTCTACTTTCGCGGCACATCTTCAGCATATAACGTCTCTATTACCGGATCGCCTTCTGTGTTGGAGATGTGGCATAATCGCTTGGGGCACCCTTCCGAGAATGTAGTAAAGCTTCTTCCCTCCGTTCGTAGTACTTCTGGCAGTTTACCTAAATCTTGTGATACTTTTTTTAGGGCTAAACAATCTAGAGATAGTTTTCTTGTTAATGACCACAAGTCCACTAGAATTTTTGAGAAGGTTCATTGTGATTTGTGGGGTGCATACACTCATTCTTCTTCTTGTGGTGCACGATAATTTTTAACTTTGGTAGATGATTTTTCCCAAGCTGTTTGGGTTTATTTGTTGGTCGATAAAACCGAAGTTTTTCGTATGTTCATGGCTTTCATTGCAATGGTTGAACGTCAGTTTTCTCAGAAAATTAAGGTTGTCCAATCCGATAATGGTACTGAATTTAATTGCATGCTTGATTATTTCTTTTCCGCTGGCATTACTTTCTAAACATCTTGTGTTGGTACCCCTCAACAAAATGGTCGAGTCGAGCGGAAGCATCGTCACATTCTGAATGTTGCTAGAGCGCTTAGATTTCAGGCTCATTTATCGATTTTCATTTGGGGAGAAGAAGTTCTTACTGCTGCTCATTTGATTAACCGGACTCCCACTCCCCTCTTAGGCAATAAGACTTCCTATGAGGTTTTGTTCGGAAAATTACCTTTCTTTGACTCTCTTCGGGTTTTTGGTTCCTTGTGTTATGCCCATAATCAGAAGGCGAAGGGAGATAAGTTTGCCAGTCGTTAGCCGAAAATGTATATTTGTGGGCTACCCTCTAGGCAAAAAGGGGTAGAAGATGTTCGATCTAGAGACAAAGAAATTTTTTGTCTTCCGGGATGTGAAGTTCTTTGAGACCAATTTTCCTTACAGTGATTCATCGTCAGTGCCTCATTCCCCGAATTCTGTGGAGACTCTTAACCAAGAGGCTGATTTTGCCTTTATTGATTATCCAGATATGGCAGATATTGTTTCTGAACCTTTGACAGTGGCTCCTGCAGACGTACCTGATCCTGTTCCTGCAGTTTTTGTAGATATTACCTCTACAGAGGTCTCACCTGCTTCTACGATAGACACCTCTCCATCTGAGCAAGATGCTTTAGGGATGGGCATGCGTACGAAAGTAACCTCCATTCTTCTTCGGGACTATATTGCTGCTACTGTCACTCCTGCTAGTCCATCCCTCGAGCACTCCACTCCAGTCGGCTCATCAGGTACTCCTTATCATATAGCTCACTATATAAATTGTGACAGTTTTTCTGTGAAATATCGTAACTTTCTTGCAGCTATTACCATGGCTAAAGAGCCTAGGACTTTTCGTGAGGCAATGTCACAAGATGGGTAGAAGGAATCTATGCATGCTGAAATTCGTGCCTTGGAAGATAATGGCACATGGAATATGGTTCCTCTATCGCATGGTAAGCGTGCTCTGGGTAGCCATTGGGTTTATCGGATTAAGTATAAGTCTGATGGTACTGTTGAACGACTTAAATCTCCATTGGTGGTTCTTGGTAATCATCAGAAGGAAGGGATTTATTACACGGAAACTTTTGCTCTTGTGGCCAAAATGGTCACCGTTCGAGCCTTTCTTGCCATTGCTGCCTCAAAAAATTGGGAACTGCATCAAATGGATGTGCATAACGCTTTCCTGCATGGTGATCTTCAGGAAGAGCTCTACATGAAACCTCCTTCGGGCTTTCATTCCAATCAGCCTAATATGGTTTGTCGCCTTCGAAAATCTCTTTATGGACTGAAACAGGCCCCGCGTTGTTGGTTCCCTAAGCTGGTGGCTTCCTTGAAGCACTATGGATTCTTGCAGTCTTATTCTAATTATTCCCTGTTCACGTTCACAAAAGGTACGATTCATATGAATATTCTTGTGTATGTTGACGATCTTATTATAGCTGGGAACGATTCCGCTGCCTTACAGTCTTTCAAAAAGTATCTGAGTGAATGTTTCAAGATGAAGGACATTGGCTCTTTGAAGTATTTCTTGGGCATTGAAGTTGCTAGTAGCTCCTCTGGTCTATTTCTGTGCCAACGCAAGTATACTTTGGACATTATATCCGAGGTTGGGCTATTAGGAGCAAAGCCATCCGACTTTTCTATTGAATCGAATCATAAACTTGGCCTTGCCACTGGTGATCTTCTGGATGATCCAGAACGTTATAGACGATTGGTTGGTCGTCTCATTTACTTAGCATTCACCCGTCCAGATTTGGCATATTCGGTTCATATTCTGTCGCAATTTATGAAGGAACCTCGCAAGGATCATTGGGATGCGGCATTGCGAGTTGTTCGTTATCTCAAAAACACACCTGGTCAGGGTATTCTTCTTCGTGCTGATAGTGAGCTCACGCTACAAGGATGGTGTGATTCGGATTGGGCCGCTTGCCCTATTACTCGACGTTCTCTTTCTGGATGGCTTGTGTTTCTTGGTCATTCTCCTATATCTTGGAAGACGAAGAAACAAACTACTGTGTCTCGTTCGTCTGCCGAGGCCGAATACCATTCTATGGTGGCCCTTACCTGCGAATTGAAATGGTTGAAGGGATTACTGTTGAGCCTTAGTGTTCATCATCCGAAGGCAATCAATATCTTCTTCGAAAGCCAGCCGGCTCTAGATATCGCTAAGAATCCCGTATTTCATGAACGAACAAAGCACATTGAGATAGATTGCCACTTTGTTCGTGACGCCATTTCGGATGGTCTTATTTCTCCTTCCTATGTTCCTACTAAAACGCAGCTAGCGGATATTATTACTAAAGCTCTTGAAAAACAACAGTTTGATTTACTAGTTAGCAAGTTGGGCATTCTTAATCCCCATGCTCAACTTGAGGGAGGGTGTGAAGGTGACGTTGAAGCTCCTGTACAAGTGGGCGACCGCCCAGCACCAAATTCAAACAACGCGCCAAAACTTCTGTATAAGTGGGCGACCGCCCAGATCAAGTGGGCGACCGCCCAGGACCGTAATCTGGCGTGATTTGTTTCCTTATTTCCGTTTGTTTCCTATTATTGTTTAGCCTAGATTTATTTCTCCTAATTAGGACAAAACTCTTTTTCCCAATTTTTTATTGTAACATATATATTCTTGATTGATCGATAAGAATTTCAAATTTTGAAAAAATCCTAAATTGTTTTCCTACCGATATGGGTTGAAGCTAACGAAAGAGATTTGAAGGAGGGTAATTTTAGTGAAGGGTGCAAAAAAAGGCAAATGTTTTACTTGGCGAAGTATCTAGAAGGTAGCAAATTACTCACAAATAATTGAATCGGAGGGTGAAAATGGGAGAAATATTTTTTATTTTTATAATTCAAAGTGGGTATCATAATAGGCTACTTGCTAGTTATATCATTGATTTTCGTTTGAGTTTACTGTATACTAGGATGAAACCCGTGCTATGCACGGGATACTTTTTAATTTATTATTAGTCATTTTTTGAGAGATTTTCTTTAGTTATTATCACATTAATTGTTTTTATAATATATATTTTCATATCAATATCAATTAATTGTGAAGTACATTAAAATGAAATGAAATCAACTACAAAGAGGAGTCTCATGCATGTATTTATTCATTTGAAAGATGTATTTCATTTTTAAACATTATGTATTCTCATCATCGAAAACGTGTTTTTTAAATCTTGATTCATTAAATAATTTTTAATCTACTCATAATTATTGAAGTCAAGCAATAATAAATATTTAACAATGTTCAATGAGTATTAAACTCTTCAAAATGCAAACTTTCATATTTTGTAACTCCATTTGAATCGAAAAATATTCACATTCTGTAACTCTGTTGACATTAATTAGATGTGTACATGCATCATATTAATAAGAACCAACATACTTTATATTCATATTCCAACATTCGTTATTAGAAGTTAATTCGTATAATATATTTGCATTCATTTTTTTATCAATTACAAATTTAGCTTTTGAGTTGAATTATTATAAATATAGAGATGTATGATGAAGTCCAAACTTTAATATTTGTACGTTTACTTTTTATTTGCTTAACTTACTATGATATTTCATCTTGAATATATACCTTTTGATCATTTGTTTTATGCTTGTGAGAATACAGACAATTTAAGCTATAATTTTATTAATTGATAACTTAACTAAAACTTAAATGATCTCATTGATTTGTTCTTACTTTCAATTTATGAGATTCATATCCCTTCATATTCTTCATATTCATAATAAAGGTAACTCTCCATTCCTCTTCCTTCAACGTTCATTCATTTAACATTACTTTTATATGAAATGAACTGGATCTGAATTAAAAACATAGAAACAAAGTTGGAAAAGAGAGATAGAGAGATAGTTAATAATAATTTTCTCCAAGAGAATTATTTTTTAAAAAATATATTTTCTCTGATTCATAATGGCAATCTCATTTAACTATTTAATTTTTTCACAAAAGAAATAAAATAAATATGAAAACTTACTAACTAAAATAAATTACAAAATAAAATTGAACGATAAAAAAATATAAATGAAAAGTAACAAAAAATCAAAATAAAAAAGTAAAACAATTGACAATAAAAAAAGTAAAACCAAACCCAAATGTATATTTCTTGACAAATTGTAATAATAAAAAAAGGAAAATGCAACAAATAAAAGTAAAATATACCTGAAAACTCACTTTTAAGTTTAAAAAACACATTTCTTCAGATATCGCAATAAAATAAAGATAAATATGAAACTCACTTAAAAATAAAAACTAAAAATGAAGTATAATTCTTGTTCCAAAAATGACAAAAGGAGACTTAAGAATAAAAAAAGAAAATAGATCTTCACAATTTGTAATAAAAATAAATAAACAAAATAGAATAAAAAATATATGTAAACATACTTTTAAATGCAAAATCTAAATTCAATGATAAAAAAAAATTATTCACAAAATTGCAAGAAAAATAAAGAGCAAATATAAATTCAAAACAAATATGAAAATATACTAAAAAAATGAAAACGAAACTAAAAATCAAGAACAAATCAAAAATCAAAACAAACAAAAATTAAATAGAAACATGAAAATGAATTTCTAATCAAAATATAAATGAAATATAAAAATTACAACTAAAGTTCTTCACAAAATTGCAAGAAAAATAAAGAGCAAATAGAAATTCAAAACAAATATGAAAAGATACTAAAAAATGTAAATGAAACTAAAAATCAAGAAATCAATTCAAAACAAAACAAAAAATTAAATAGAAACATGAAAATGAATTTCTAATCAAAAGACAAATGAAATCTAAAAATTACAACTAAAGTTTCTTCACAAAATTGCAAGAAAAATAAAAAGCAAATAAAAATTCAAAAAAAAAATATGAAAAGATACTAAAAAAATGTAAACGAAACTAAAAATAAAGAAATCAATTAAAAATAAAATAAAATAAAAAAATAAATTAAATAGAAACATGAAAATGAATTTCTAATCAAAAGACAAGTGAAATATAAAAATTACAACTAAAGTTAAAATTGCCAGAAAAATAAAGAGCAAATATAAATTCAAAACAAATCTAATGCATAAAAGAAAATCAATATCAATATAAAAACATACTAAAAAATAAAATGTAAATAAAAAATGAAAATTAAAATTCTAATAATTAAAAAGTGAAAGAAACATTCACAAACATAAAAGAAATAGAAAAAAAAAGCAAGAAATAAAATCAAAATAAAGACGAAAATTTATAAAATAAAAGTTAAAATTAAAATTAAAATTAAAATCAAAATCAAAATCAAAATAATAAACACAAACATAAATATAAAAAACAAATCCTATTCAAAATAAGTCAAAAGAGATTATAAAGAAGTCACTCACAAATTCAAAAAAATGGATTTTGTGAATACTTACAATAGCATTTTACAATAGCATTCCCTAGAACCTTGACACATTTTATTTGTTCATGAATTAGTCTCTACAAAAGTGATGGAGAGCAAAAAACAAACATTTGTCAAAAGAAAATTAGTCTTTATATACTTGAATGAAGAAAATGGATGACTCTTCAACTATTGATCTTTTATGAATAGCCTAAATGTTTTTTTTTAATTATTGTATTAGTTAGTATTACAACCTTTAAACTTCAACTTGTTTCATATTCCCGTTGATTATAACAAAATAAAATTATATTCTTCTATATGTTTAGTAATAGATAGCAAAATTAAATTACGTTGGTGTGTCTTTTGAATTTTCATATGCATGTTACTAATGAACATAATGTGAAACTAATGCAATGATTCTTCATGTTCTTAACGGTTGAAGTATACTAAACGATGAAGATATGAACAATCTTCCATTCATGAATTTGTAAAGTCTATCTTCATGTTAAACATCTTTTTGCCTTTTGAATTACTAAAATAAATTTCTTTAATTATTATCATATTTTCAAGCAAAATCATATGTATTCCGAAAATAAAATAATGCATTTTTATATATGAAAAGTTAAATTCGGATAATCAATACATAAGAAGCCGAAAAGTTGATAAATGTATCAATTTATTAGAGTTTTTAAATGCATAGCCTACCTAGTCTATACTTCTATTATATATATAAGAGTATATGTCTATTACTACTTATACCTATTCACATACCCTAGTCTATACTTCTATTATATACTCCTATATAAGAGTACCTAATACCATACCTAAAAGCTATACTTCTATTATATACTCCTATATAAGAATACCTAATATCATACCTAATATCTATACTTCTATTATATACTCTTATATAAGAGTACCTAAACCATACCTAAAATCTATACTTCTATTATACAATCCTATATAAGAGTACCTAATATCATACCTAATATCTATACTTCTATTATATACTCCTATATAAGAGTACCTAATATCATACCTCATATTATTGTCTAATATACTCAACTAATAGCCGAATTTGAAAAGCCTTGGCACATCAATAGTTAGGATGATGTGGCTTCCTAGAAAGAAAGATACTTCCATTTTTTGATGAGGTGTCACACCCATAATCACTTTGGCCTACTTTAATATACTATAGTATAGATTTCTATGTAAAAGTCATAGTGAATGAACTTTCAATGAGAAATTTCATGAATTGTGAGAGCTGGTAAAAATGATTTTAAAATGTATGGAAGAATTCGTAGTGGCGAGTGCAACTACTTATACTCTAGAGCTAAAAAAAACTTTGGTAGATCCTTGGTTGAAATTGAATGCATAAAAGAAAACCTAAGTGCTACACGAGTTGTGGACTTATGGCGGGGTGCTTGGCTTATGATTTTTTTAGCAAACTTAGTTAATTCAACTAGTACATAGTTTTTGAGTTGTTTTTAAGGGTTTGAAATCACTTGGAAAACTAGGTTTAGGCAAGTGGTCTTTGGAAATATTCTCACGTTATTTAGTAGATACTTTGATACATAATTTAGATGGAACATGTAGGGTAAGTATCCATGTGCATTAAGTTCCGCCAGTAATCACAAAAAGAATGGACGGTGATGCTGTCAAAAAGATCGAATCAGTTCAAATCCAGCGGTCAGTTATACTCCGACGATTAAATAGCCTGAAAAGAGACAAAAAACGTAAACTAAGTCGGGGATTCTCCGGCAAAGGCCCTCCAGCATGAGAGTAAGTTCACGTTTTGTATATAGAGAAATCAAATTGACAGAGCTTTGAGTCAAAAAGATCACATACCAAAATATTGGAATTATGGCTTGTATTTATAGGCAGAATAATGTAGAATTCATGTTGAACTTGAACTGTAAAGAGATAAGATATAAATCCTAGGAGGATTATATCTGTTCAGGAGTCCTTATTTGACTTGAATTGATATAGGAGGTTACAATCCTAGAAAGATTGTAACTGCTTTAGTATCCATATTTGATTAGGATTGTTATGCCTGCCACTCTGCCGGTAAGTCGGGGTAGCTCCTTCCTCGTCATATATAGCCTGGTCGGCATATAATGAGCCGGGGAAGGAATAGATAGCCGAAGAGCTATTATGGGATAGCCGAGGAGACCTCCTTGTCGCCAAGGGAGGGCATCTCGGCCTTGGAGGGGAGTCTCCTCGGTCCTTGACTTGGGCCTTGGTCATTGCACCTGCTTTGGCCTTGGTCGGCCTAGGTAATGCCGAGGTGTCATGTACGAGGAATCCAGGTCTTTCCTCGTAACTAAGATTTGATGGATTATGTTTAGGGCCCAATCCACTTGGGCCTTATCCGGACAAGCCCATATTCGTATCTCGATTTATACTGTTCAGTGGCTCCCGACTTTCTAGCTCGGCTATGACGAGGAGAAAGTGATCTCGTCCTCGACCTATGAGAGTACGAACAGGCGTCACGTGGCAATGTCGCTTCAATGTTTGTGTCGCTCCATTATCCGCCGGTTACTAGTGCAATGATGAGCGTGGTCCGCGATGTCTGACACATGTATGGGGAACCCACTAACGCATTAAATGCTTGGGGAACCGTACCCGCTTTGACCCGTTTGGATGTGGGTCTGACCCATTTGAGAGGTATAAAAAAAATCTCTTTATTTCAATTTCATTTTTTATCGTCCTTGACAATTTGAGAGCGAAACCCCAAGATTTGAAACCCTTCGTGTTCTTGAGCTAGAGTTGCCCAGATTTGTCAGAAAAGCTTGATTCGCCATTCAACTTCATCCATCTTCATCGGAAACAGGTATAATCTCTTTCCCTTTACTGATTTCTTGTACTTTAATTTGTGTCTTCTAGGGTTTTGCTTGAATTTACGTTTGAGAAACGGCCATTGTTGCCCTTATTGAAGCTTTTCTTGGATTTCTGTGTTCGATAAGATTCTTGAACCCCTTTTACCCTTCTATCCCCTTTTAGCAATGACTCGTTCTTGGGAACATGACCCTCGTGTCATAAATCTTATGGTTTACCAAAGGGAGAGGGGGCCATGGATGATAGTGACCCTGATGGAAATAGGGGGAATGTTAACGAGATATGGATGCCCGGAGAAGACATTCGCTACTGTGAGTACCCCAATCCAATTTGCGACCCTTTATAAGTGCCTTTTAATATAATAAAATTGCACTAAAGGCGTTTTGGTAAATTTCCGGCCCATTTCGAGACTTTCGAAAACTTTTTATAAGTTTTTTGCGAAGGAAGTACTTTTAAGCCTTTTTTCCATGCAAAAGGACCTTTAGAGAATTATTCATTTTGGATCTAGGAGGAATTATCTGAAATGTTCCGGAAACAGGTTGATTGGCGCCAGAAACGGTTACTGGCTCGTCAAGTCGTGCGACACAACGAGCCACGGAAAGTCACAGCGGTGGGTCGTGCAACACAACTGGCCACTCATCAGCAGGTTATAAATAAGACCCTCCCCCTCTCATTTCTGGATGCCTTTTCGACCTACTGTTACTCTGCCCAAATAGTGGCGTAACACACACAGCAAAACACACACAACCCTTTCTCTCTCACAAACAACTCTCTCCTTTTCTCTCTCAATTCAATCCAATTCATACACCATCACCTAGATCCTTAATCCACCATCCTTCCTCAGTTCAATCCGGTCCTGTAGCTGATAATTGAAGGTCCTTATACCTGACTTGGTATAAGGATTGTGGATCTACAAGGGTAACAAACTCTCCCTCCTTCTCTCTCTTCTATTTGCTCTTTTCATAATTCATAAAATTTCTATTCATTTGATTTGATAATTAAGCTCCATTTGCTCTAATTGTTGAATTACAATCGCAATCTCTCTGTTTAAGTTACTTTGTTTGGTATTATTTCATGCCTATGATCTAATTTGAATGTAATTGTGGTTTGCTCATCAAGGGAGTGTGGATCACCCCATATCCATATCCCCTTGATCGATTGGATGTTGATTCATGTGTTTTCTGAGCTAAATCTCTGATGTAAGTCGATTTGGATAGGCCTTGGTTCATTCTGCATTTCAACTTGTATGGTTTCTGCGACTGGCGTCCTATGTCACGCGACACAACCTGCCAGGCTGAGTCCTGTGTCACGCGACACAACTAGCCAGGCAGATCCTGTGTCACGCGACACATCTTGCCACTCTGCAGAAATCCCTTTTCCAATTGTAATTTGTTCTTAGTTCTGTAACTGGGATGTGGCCCCCCTTTGTACCAAGTGGTTCACGAGTTGTATCTATCTCATTTTATCAATAAAATACATTTATCACGTTCCTCATCTTATACGTTTGCACACATTTATGAATACATTGGATGTTTGTTGTTGAAAAACTCATTTACGAGGCGTGTTGGGTGAACTCTCGGTTCTTCCCAACACGTAACCTGACCCCCGAACCCTCTCTTTGATTTCAAATTGGTTTTTCAATGTTTTCCATTAAAAACGGCGTGGCGACTCCTTTTCATTCACTTTTACATATCTTCCGTCCCATTTTCTAAAACATTAAAAAAAATTCGTACGGAGTATGTTCAGTGGCGACTCCGCTGGGGACATTTGAAACTTGTTTTCAAAATAAGAGAGTCAAGCTTTAGTTCTCTTTTAAACATCTAATGTGTTCATTTTTTTGTGTGCATCGTTAATGACTCTATGTGATATATGCATTTTATAGGATTTTGAGATTTTATGTCTTTGTATGCTTCTTGTTGCTGTATATTGGGGCCATGAGTTTGTTCCTTGCCATGGGGAGGATGGTGCTTGATTCATGCTTGGGGTTTTGGTTCTGTGGCCTGCTTAGTCTTGCGACAGTCTTAGCCAAGTCTGTCTTGTGTCACGCGACAGAACTGGCCACTGTGCAGTTGTTCAGATTCTGGTTAAGGGAAGTCCCTTGATCAAGTGTGATTTTGTTGATTTTGTACCTTGTTAATTTCTGTGTGTGTGTGTTATTTTCCGTTTGTCATCCCTTTTTAAATAAAGAAGAATAAAAAAATGGATTCAAAATTATTTTTTCGCAAATAAAGGAATTTAGTCACCCTCACACTACGTCACTAGATCTAGAGCCATTTGGTGCGATTGACGGCATCGCGGACGGTGATGTATGTCGCCTACGCTTGAGCGCCTAAAATCAATCCTATCCCCCTAGCGCATCATAGGTGGAGCCACACTTTTTCAGCTTACCCAATGGTTGTTTTTTTTTTTTGACACAACATTTTTAAATTATACTAAAATGAGTTGTTTCGAAATTTATAATAGGACATACATACCTATCACAAAACCTAGCACTTGTGGGCATGTTGCCAATGCAACATGGTTTCACGTATGGACATGTCGCTCTCGTGACATGTTCTAACGAGAGATCATGCCGCATTGTCACCGTGCACCGACGAGAGGTCATGCCGGATTTTTCCTTGAAATTCTTCAAGAATACCCGTCATGCTGCCCAAATTTCCCCAGAAATTGGGATTGCTCGTCCGTCTCATATGTGCTTAGGTATTGTTTAGGTGTTATTACCTATTATTAATTTCTACAAAAAACATTTGGTATAATTTGAATGGTGCGTCTCTAGGTTCCCCCGAGGTTTAGAATGCGAAAATAAAGGCTTATCCTTTTCCAACCTTTCTTAGGACTTAAAAGCCATCAATTTCTACTTAAACATGAATAAGATGCTTGCACGAGTCCTTTCCTTTCTTCTCCCTCTCCCATACCTTCTAAAGAGTCTCTTCTTGTCATCTCCTTATCAACCCTATTTCACCCTGCAGTTACGGCGAGTTGGATTCGTGCTTCCGTCCCGGGTGCCCGTTTGGTTCGTATTGCCGAGGCAGTTCAAGAATTTTCTGGGGTTTCGTTTGATTCAGATTCAGAAATGTCAGGAAGTGATGATGTTTTCTCTACCCAGTCTGTTGGTGGTTCTGCTGCTAAGGGTCAGTCGGGTCTGAACGATATGTCTATGGAGGAGATGAGAGCTACTTTGGAGGCTACTCTAGCTCGCGAGCGTGAGTCTCATTTGCTTGCCCAGACTGCTAAGGCTCGGGATGAAGAAGCGCATGCTCGTTTTGTTGAGTCTATTCGTGCCCGTGGGATTGCGGTACTTTGCTGGGATGACGGTTCTTATGAGGAGATTACTGAAGACAGCAACACTGAGATTGGATCTGCTTCTCCCCCTCTCCAACCTATTTATCACTCATCACCTCAACCCACTTATCATGCCATGCCTCCTCCCCTTAATTACACTCCTCGCCATGTCCGCATGCTAGCGCAAGAGACGGCCATGAATGCACAAGGAAGGGTTCCTCCTCCGGTCTCTCAGGTCCAAAGTCAAGGTGCTCAGGGTAGATTTGGCAAGATTAGTAGCCAGCCGTCGAACTTCTTCGATTTAACTTCTTCTCCAGCTCCTAATACCTCAATGCCTCTGGTCAGTATGGATTTCAGTTTCAAGGGGGTTATTCTCAGCCTCAGGACAGTGTTTATCAGAATAGTCTTCAGTATGGACAGTTTCATCAGCAACAAGGTTTGAACGGTGCTTTTCAGGGTTCGCAGCATCAGGGTAGCCAGTATCGTTTTTCGGGTAGCCAGGTTTGTCAAGATGGATTCCCACAGTATTCTCATAACCAGTCTCAGTTTCAAGGTGGTTTCTCCCAGCCTGTGGTATGTTCCCCTTTTACACAGCATTTGTACGATTCTACCCCTTACTCGGCTCCTTGTGTGAATCCCGGGGTTTCATCTCAAAGTCAGTTCGGGTATCTGTTAGCTCAACTTGGTCCTCAACAGCCTAATGTTAAGAATTTGGGGCAGTTTAATGGGTATGATCTGTATAGAAATAGGGTGCCAAGTTCGGTGAGTTTGTTAGATAGCAGCATAAATGTTCCTAGTGCCTTCGGCCTTCCTCCAGCTGCTTTGCCTGTTAGGCATGTTCCAGAAGTTCTGTCTGTTTTTCCAGTACCCTCTTCAACTATTGCTCCTACTATTCCTCAGCTTCCCGAGATGACTCCAGAGGTAGCTGCGTTGTTGAAACAAATGCAGCAGCAGATCGACAAATTGACAGTAGGGTCCAGTGGTCTCAAGGTAGTTGATCCGGGTCAGGTAACACCTCTCCCACATAAATTCAAAATTCCTAAAATGGAGTTTGATGGTACAGCATGTCCGAAGACTCATATTGATACTTATGTAATGACAATGGGAGCGATGGGTTGTACTCCTTAATTCATGGCTTCGCATTTCCATCTTACTCTTAAGGGCCCAGTACTCACATGGTTCCTCGCCTTGAAGCAAGAGAGTCATTCTACTTGGAGCCAGATTACCGAAGTCTTTCTTGAGAAGTATAGGGGAATTCTTGAATGGCGCACGACTAGAGATGATTTGGTTGGTACTATTCAAAAGAGTGATGAATCGATCGCTGAATTTTATAAAAGGTGGAATGCTAAGCTAAATGAGTTGTCTGAGCCAATTCCTTTACAAGACCAAAAGGACATTTTCTTGTCTTGTGTGAAGCCGGTGTTGCGTGAAGCTATTGGGAATGGATGGTATCCTGACTTGAGAGAGATGGTAGGGATGGGTGCCCGAAGTGAGAATAAACTTTTCAACCTTGCCCCGAGTACCAATGTTAGTGGTAGCAGTGGAGGTGGGGGATATCGTTATAGAGCCGCTAATCCAGTTTCCTCAATGGATCCAAAAGGGAAGGAGTTCACCAAAGATAATAGTGTCAACAACTTGCAAGGTGGAAATAGCAGTGGGCAGAATAGCGGAAGGTTCCAACCTCGACAGCCACAAAAGTTTGATGATCTGGGTATGACTACCGAGGAGGTCTTTAACGGTTTAATCAGGACTGGAATGATTAAGTCGCTAGATAACTACAATCCTCCCATTCCTAATCCCAACCTTGATACAAACAAGTACTGCAGATTTCACCAATATCCAGGACATACTACCAACGCTTGTGTCACTCTGAAGAAGATCATTCAAAGATTGGTTGATGAAAAGAAGATTGAGAAATCTCCTCGTCCAAACATTGTCAAGAACCCTCTGCCGAACAATGGTGTGAATTTGATTGATTTTGGCAGTGGCTATTTTGTGAACATGTTAGAATTTGGTGAGTCTGTAGGTGACGACTGTAGTGATGATTGTAAGTCCAAGGAGGTCATTTCCGATGTAATCAGTGTTGTTGATGAAATGAAAGATAATTTATGTTATGTCTTATACCTCGATGATTTGCGTGAGTTAAATAATTCTGTAGATTATGATGAGTATGAGGAGCAGTTGGTTATCAATGCTATCTCTTTTGTAGTTCCGAAAGATTCTCCACTCTCTTTGGAAGAACTTAAGGTGGCAACTAGTTTGGAAGCACCTTTGTCAGTAAATCAGATAAGGCAAGCAACATGGCCTTACAGTACTCATTCGGCCCCGTTGGCATTGGCTGAACTTAAGGAAGCCAGCAAAAGCTTTATGGATAAAGATGATAAGGAAGTCAATTTGCTTACCAGGTCAGGCAGAATGATGGGTACAGATGGTGTTGGACCGTCTGGAAAAGATAAGGGAATTGCAGTTCCAAATCCTCAAGTTTCGCGAAATCCGTACAGATCGATTGGAGAGGAGTTACTTGAAGATAATCCAATTTTGGCTCAGTTAAAGAAAACTCAGGCAGATATTTCTTTGTGGTCGCTGCTTACCTCATCTTATCCCCATAAACTCAAGTTGGAAGAAGCTCTGTCTAAAACCAGGGTATCTATGAACGCAACGCCAGATGAAGCTTGTCAGTTAATCGGGACCGCGCAGTATGGGAATATTATTACTTTCACGGAACTTGACCTGCCTTCCTATGGAGTGAAGCATAATGAGTCATTGCATATTACTGTGCCGTTAGAAGGACGTCGAATTCCTCATGTATTGGTGGACAATGGGTCAGGAATGAATGTGCTACCCTCTAAGATGATGAGTATGCTAGATATTGATGCAACAAGTTTGAAGCCTTCCAATCAGACCATTAAAGCTTACGACTCTACTTCTAGGGTTATCTTGGGCGTGGCTGCTTTGAATTTGACCTTTAGTGGAAAGGACATAGTCGTAGAGTTTCAAGTGATTGACATCCCGATTACTTTCTCAGCTCTGTTGGGCAGGCCGTGGATCCATGAGATTGGTGGAGTAGCTTCTATGTTACATCAGTGCGTTAAGTTTGTTCAAGATGGAGTGCGAACAACCATATATGGAGACAGTGTTACTCAGAGCCGTCAATATGGGAATACGGGACGGGACGGGACGAAATTATGTTGTCCCATGACGGGAACGAGACGAGACGAGACGGGACGGGACTAAAATACTCCGTCCCATCCCGTCCCATTTGGGGGACGTGGGATCCCGCGGGACCCATGCGCGACCCATTGACTAGGAGGGATAAGCGTTGACTAGGTGCCATAAATTGAAGACTCATTGTGGGGAACGTGTTTAAAGGCTTTATAGGTTTGTTATGGAAGTACATCTTTTGTCTTGCAAAAGAATTCACCTCCTGAGCACAAACAGATTGTTTTTTTTTAAATAAAAATAAATTGCAGTTCTTTCATCGAAATTTAGTTTACATGCTTTTGTTTTGGGATTTTGCAGCTTCCAAGTGGCTTGAATGAAGTCGAACTGCTGATTACAGAGTAGATTTATGCATGGTTCTTCAGTTGTATATACACAAATGGAGCAGTAGGATAAACTCTCTCTGTTTAGTTGCATGTGCAGTTCAGGTGTCGTGAGACTCGGAGTCGGAGGTATGGTTTATGAAAGTTGTTACTTTGTTAGCTACTTGATCAAGCTCTTACTCTGTAATGTTGTACCACTGGATGTTTGAGACCGAAGCTTTGGTGGTTAGTTTATCAAGGACCAACATGTTTTGGTTCTTTATTTTTGCTACTCTACTTGAATGCACTTAGAATAGGTACACATAAGCAAGCGTACACGGGACAGGACGGGATGGGCAGGACGAAATTATGTTGTCCCGCGACGGGAACGGGACGAGACGGGACAAAACGGGACGGGACTAAAATATTCCGTCCCATCCCGTCCCATTTGTATGGCGGGATGGGACATCCCGACGGGACCGTCCCAACTTGACGACTCTAGTGTTATTGTGGGAGGAACCAGTTCCAGCACAATGCCAGTTATGGAAATCAATCTAGATCAGGATAATCTTATGCTTAGTGGATTTACGATGGAATACCCGAAGGGACAGGTGTGTACTATTGATTTGACAACGTCTTCTGATCGGATCCCTCCTGTGTTAAGAATGATGCGTAATATGAACTACGTCCCTGGTTTGGGGTCAGGCAGGCGTCAACAAGGAAGGTCCAGTCTCGAATATCCGGAACCCAGTAAGAACAGGGAAGGTTTGGGATATATGTTAACTGAGAAAGACAAAGCCTATGATAAAGCTGAGGCTCTTAAAGCACGAATGGCCCTGGCCGCAGGTGTAAGTGCTCCAATTTGAGCTTGTTAGTATTTTCGCTAGAAAATTAACGAAAGTTATAACATTCCTAACAATTCCTAACATTTCTAACCAAGTAAGGGTAGATTAGGGATTGCCAAAAAAAGATAAACCAAAGAAAGAATCAAAAAAGCAAAAGAAATGGTCAAAAACCCGAAATAGAAATGGATGGGACATTTTACATTTGCTTAATTTGAATTTTATTATTCCTTGTGTCCAAAGCACGAAGTCAGAATTAATGAACAGTGCACGCTGCTGATCATGTCCGCGCAGATGGTTTTGTATTTTTCAGAGGGCTATAAATTGAGGCCTTCAGTCTCAGAAAAAAAAAAGAAAAAACACAATTTATAACTGCACCTTGGCGAAAATAGTGAGAAAACAGTGAGAATTCTCTAGAATTGTCACCTTTTTCTCAACTATTCACCCAAAATCACACTCACTCAAACACTCTCATATTCAAGCCTCAAACACTCTTACATTCAAGCCAAAAATTCCAAAACACAAAGAAGATTGGTAAACCCTCCTTCTCCTTACCCTAAACTCCTTCATGCATACATTTTCAAACTCCAAAATGTAGTTTGTTCATCATCTTGTCTTAGATCCAAGAAGATCACCATGTAAGTTCATCTCCATGGATGATCTTCTACAAGGATCAACATTATTTTCAAAGCATTCTTACTTACTTGCAAAGAAAACACATTTTCAAAACCCTAAAACTCATTTTCATACATCAAATCTCATTTTCAAAGGATAAAATTCCCCTTCCCAAGCAAATGAAGTGCTTAGTCCTAATGTACCCCAAGGATGGTTTGATATAGTTGATTCACCACTAAAATTTCAAGTGATCACTAATCAAAACCTAGGGAAATGGGGACAAGCATGGATGCCAAATCCCCTTTAAAATCATGTTTTTCTTCAAGGAGAAGTTGCTGTCCAGTAGCAATTTTCTAAGACACCAGTACATGGTCTAATTTTTTGGACACAGATAAACTTAGAATTTGGTGTTTACTACAAAACACTTTTTGTAGCCAACATCCAGAGATTTCCAGACATATTTTTACTTTATTTTTTTCGTGAGTAAAACTCCATTTTTCAAATTTTCTTTTGAAGGTCAGATCACCAGTCTCTGGGAGTCCAGATCTCATATCTGAGCTTTCCAGAAGGTTTTGGATCCTCAAATCTTCTCCAAAATGAAAAATTCTTTCATAAAAATCTTATTTGAGGTGTCTGGAACAACTTTCATTCTCTGAGTTTTCTCACATTATGAAGTTTTGAGGCCCTTAAATCCATTTCAAAATCAGGTGTCTACTGCCTTTTTCATTCTGGCAGAAGTGTTCTTCAACTTCCAAAAATCTTTTGAGTACCAAAACTCAACCCAAAAATCACACCAAAAATCATGGGATCTGTCCAAAGTCTAATAAAGAATTCCCAATTTTTACTTTTCTGAGTTTCAACTTATTTTGGCCAAAGTAACACACACACACACACACACACACGAACAAATGATTTTTAGCTTGGAAGACTCGTTTATGAGGCATTCCGGGTGCACACTAACGTCCTTCCCGGCATGTAACGTGACCTCCGAACCCAAATCTCTAATCTCGGGCATTTTTCAAAGTTTTGGCCCTTAAAACAAAAATGGCGTGGCGACTCCGGTCTTTTTTTCGATTGGTTTTCAAAGAAACGAAAAATTTCAAAAGTAACCTTTTCGGAAAAATTTTGGTGGCACATCATCACAGTGGCGACTCCGCTGGGGACTAAAATAAGCTTTTAAAAAAAAATGATATTTGGTATATTGGTGGAAACCATTAAACTTTCCGTTATCGCCTCCTAACACGAGTCGGGGATAAATTGTGGTTTAACAATCCCACGTACCGGTATCGTCGTTTTCAAAAAAAAAAAAGAGAAAAGCTTTTGAGGGTCAAGCTTCCGTCCCGACATTTAAAAAATCATTTGTTGTGTGTGTTGATTTTTGCACATTTTCGTGTTGTTTTGGCCGCCTCGGAAAAAGTCAAAATTTTATTTGTCGGAATCATGTCCCTAGCTATCGAGAATTCTTGTGCTTATATGCTTATGTGTTCAAAAAATTTCAAAAAAAAAATTTCAAAAAAAATTTTCAAAAAAAAAAAAAGAAAATTTTCAAAAAAAAATCATGCATCATATTTTTAAGACACATAAAAAATTTCTATTTTACTCAGAAAAAGAAGATAGGCGCTTGCACACTACGCGCACGTGACCTTACACTTTGCACACTACGTCCCTAACAGGGAAATCCTTGTCGCGGCCCGTTTGGTCTTATTACGCCTCTCGGTGCAAGCACGGGACTACCCAAACATCCCATGGAGCCTCGTGTCGACCATGCACTTGTCAGTGACACACTTTGTCAGAGACCCGGTTGGTTTTTAGTTTGGTTTGTGTCATGCCTGTACGTGTATAGACCTTTCCTTTCAAGCCTTTGTCTGCATACCGACTCAATATCTTTCGGGGACCCTAATCGGTCGAAGTTACGCGGTTTTCCGCCGCGGACTTTGACCAAGATATTGACCGGCGCCTTGACTTCGGCTCGGCGCACAAATTATACATGACTCCCGGCATGACTTTGAGTCATCAAGGATTAATGATTATTCCATGCCTAATTACGGCCTAATTGACGACAAGTCAAGATCAATCGTGGACATTTATCGAGTCCAAATCATGCCGACTTTTTGTCGAGCCCTCGGACATGATCTTGACTTTGACGTCAGCTTTGTCCGTAATTTACATCGAATGCTCGTTAAGACTCGATTACCCGCCAGACTTTTAGGATCGTTTTTCTTTCGGTCGGTGGGACCCGCTTGCCCTATAGGACCCTCGCCGGGTGTCCACCTGGGAGGTCGAAATACGGGTGGAATACGAGGGGCTTATAGACGTAGTGACGGGGCCCGGCGATCCGGGATCCCGAGTAGTTTGCGAAAAAGAAGAGCAATCTTTTCCAACCGATTAGGTTAATAAAACATGTTTTAAGTAAACAAGAACAAATAAGTGCATGTTGCATGAGCCCAAAGCCCAAACACTTACCCTCCTTGAATTCCCAGACATCTGAACCCTCGTACCTTTTCCCCGCGGCTCCTCACAAAGGTTGGTTCCGGACAGGGTCACCGTTTGATTAGTTGGGAAGAGTCAGCGCGTCATCGGCTTCGCCGTTTGTTCCGACTCGGGTTTCGGAATGTACGCATCGGCCGGTAATGATGGGGACAACGTCGCTCCGTCCTCCAAAATCCCTCAAGCAGGACCGGCATTGGATCCGGTTGGTAGAACGAGATGAGACTTCGACATGAGGCTCAAATTGACGACCTTAAGGGGTTGTCGCAAGTCATGGTTTGACTATCGAGTCTCAATTCCGATGGCACTTTTACCGCAAAGAAGGAAGAAAGTTCTCCTCCTCTTCTTAATCGTCCGGATACATCAAGATGCTACCCCAAGATTCCTATGTCTCCACCGCGGGACTCTGCCGTCGACTTACGGGCAAGCTGGCCCCCAAGCGACGATCGGGGATGAAAGAGTTCGGCATACCGTCGGTTGTCCCCTCTCAAAGTGATGATCCCGCAAATATCGGCATGGGTAATGAAGATCGGGAAGCTTGATGGAAGAAATATGGTCGGCCATCAAAGCCTTGGAGGAACGCCGGAATAGACGGCAAGCTTTGGATTGAAGAGGCCACACGCCACTTCGGGACATTAACAATCTCCCAGCGGCGGGGCTACCACGAAGGACAAGCATATGCTGTTCCCTGGATCTTAATACCTCTCATTATCCGGCGGAGTCCAACCATTCGCTTCCGAGATGAGCCCAGCGGATCTCCCGGACCGGTTCAACTCAAAGTCATTCCGGCCACCGCTCGGCACGAGGTCCCAAATCCACCGCTGTAGTAGAACACATTTGGTGGGATATACATGGCTGTCCCAGCGCCTTGAAAGGGACTATCGGAATTTGGATACACGAGGACCGTCCTCCTAAGAAGAAGAAAATTTCCTCCCGGCGAGAAATTGAAAGAGAGGTTCGAGGTTGGTGATACCGGTGTGGGTACGCTCGGGGAGCCATGCAGGGGATTTGATTACTATGTACTCTACTCCGGCCAGTCTTCCCCAAAGCAAACGGGGATAGAAAAGCCGAAAAGCCTTGCCGGCGATAGAGTTGAGACCTTCGGACACCGAGAATCTGTAGATGCAGGAAATTTTGCGCCGATCGAAATCTATCACCCGGGATCGGCCAAAGTTCGGTTTGTCCGGCTCAGAGTGTACATCGACGAAGAAAGACCAACGCCGGTTTGGCGCTCCCACTCAATCAACATGTTATTTGGAGATGGCAACCGCCACAAAAGGCCTCGGTATAACCCGGGGGCTTCGGCAAAGGTTCTACCTCGCAAGAAAAAGGCACGAAGTGGCGGCTTGATGACTCTCTTTCTCCGAGACAAGCACCAAATCTATGATCCCCGCCTATATGGTAGCATGATCACCTTACTGCGACGAAGATTTGCCAAGAGATGTTTCCCGGCACAACGAAGCTTTGTACATCACCATTAAGCTCAACACCGTATCGCTCCACAGGTATTGGTGGATAATGGATCGGCCATTAATGTCCTTCCCCTTAGCATGATGCGGGCCTGCGCATCAATGAAAGGCATATGATCCCATCTACCGGATTATCAAGGCCTATGACGGCTCGTCTCGTCCCATCACAGGGACGGTGACTGCTGGAACTGCAGTACGAAACCCAAATGGTGCCGGCGAAGTTCCATGTAATGGATATCCCATCCGAGTTCACGGCCCTATTAGGACGCCCTTGGTTGCATCACATGAAAGCCATAGCTTCCACCCTCCACCAATGCGTCAAATTCATTAACCGACAAGGGGACCTTGAAGTCATAAGGGGTGACGGTTTCCTCATAGGGAGCGAAGCGAGACCGTCACTAAGCATGCTCTTAGCCGGACAAGGGGCTACCTCCTCGAATCGACCAAGGGACTATCGGGGCAAGTCTCATCAGAATCCCCGGAATCCGGTGATGCCAATTATGTCAACGCACTCAGCGGCGAGACTCAGAAGAAGTTCGATTCATCAAATTCAATTGTCATTTCCAACATTTGGAGGCATGCTTGGAAGGAAACATTGAACACCGCCATGATACGGGCACCTGAGCCCGGTCCCTAATCACGGCTTTGTCACCATTCTTGAGCCCGCTCTACGACCTTGCCAAGCCGGAAATTTTCATGATAAAGATCGACAAGCATCGTCATACTCAACTCGAATCTATGAACGTCGTGTGGGACGTCCTCCTTCTTGAAGCTGCTGCTAAGCCTTTCCGCTCAGCATGGGGCATGAGATTTTCCGGCCACACCGAGACGCAATACGTCCTTACATACGGATTGAGCGGTCGGATTGTGACGAGATAGAATCCCAATTGAGGAAGATCCCTACATCCACATGCTCGGTTTTCGGGCGCCGGACACAATTGATCTGGTTCGAGAGAAAGAGATGATAGCAATGGCGAGGAAGGAGAACGAAACGAGACGGCCCAGAGTCATGAGGCCTCGACGGCAATGCCGCTAAGAATTGGGAAACTCTCTCGGGCCCGTCCGCGACCAAAGAAGAAATGATCACCAAACTTGGATTGGTCCCCCGTCCCTTTGTGTCAACCTTTGTAAAGTCCTCGAGTCTCTCATTGTTGAGTTTGAGTCTTAGAGTCGTCCAGATGGCCTCACGCACGAAGACCACGAAATTGTAGCCAATCTTGTATTCCCTTTTATTCTCGATGAAATGACGAACCTTTACGAGTATCCCTTAATTGCCACTTTAACTAATGATGAATTAACTAATAATCTAAAAACAGTTAATAACGATTCACTAGATGAAGAAGCGAGACACATTAAATGAACAATATATCAAAGAAATCTTTAAGCGGGTTGTCAGGAAAGAGGAAAATCGAGCCCCAGCTGCCGAAGAGATTTTGACGAGTGTGAATTTGGGAGCTGCGGAAGAGCCTAAAGAGACCTTGATTGGTAGTTTCTTGAAGGGTGAAAGGGATGCCCTAATTGGTTTGCTAAAAGAATTCGTGGATGTGTTCGCATGGTCCTATAAAGATATGCCGAGGCCTCGATCCTTCCATAGTTGAGCACCGAATACCGCTCGACCCGGAAGTCAAGCCGGTAAAGCGAAGCTAAGAAGAATTAAGCCCGAATGGTCCCTACAAGTGAAAGAGGAGATAGAAAAGATGCTCGGGCGGGGGTTCATCGGGGTCATTGAATATCCTACATGGCTTTCCAACATAGTAACGGTGACCAAGGCCAACGGAAAGATCCGGTCTTTGCGTAGACTTCGAGAGACTTGAACAAAGCCGGTCAAAGACGATTTCCCCATTGCCAAACATCGACATTTTGGTAGATTCCACGGCCAACCATGAAGTTAAATCCTTCGTCGACGGTTTTGCCGGTTACAACCAAATCAAAATGGCGAGAAGAGGATCAAGCCAAAACGGCCTTCTGACCCCTTGGGGCACCTGCGCTACACGGTCATGCCGTTCGGACTAAAGAATCTTTGGGGCTACGTACCGAGAGGGCGGCTACGGCTACTGTTCCATGATATGATCCACAAAGAAATTGAGGTCTATGTGGACGACATGATAATACACTCCCGGAGGATCGAGATGGCGACACTTTGTTGATTTGAGAAAATTCTTCGGCCGCCTCAGAGACCACGGCATGAGGCGAATCCGGCCAAATGCACCTTCGGTGTAAGACGAGGCAAGGTGCTAGGATATATGGTGACGAACGGGGAATCGAAGTAGACCCTCGGAAAATCAAGGCGATAGTTGAAATGAAGCCACCAGGACACTAACGAAGTGAAATCCTTCGTGGGAAGGCCGCAATACATAAGCCGCTTTGTAAATCGGTGACCTCGATCTGCGAGCCGATCTTCAAGTTGATGAAGAAAAATGCCTACACAGAATGGACTCCGGAATGTCGGCTCGCTTTTGAACAGATCAAGGCATACCTCGTGAATCCCCGATTCTTTGCCCACCACATCGGCAAAGCCGCTATTGCTATATCTAAGCTGTCACGGATACGACAATTGGGGCTATGCTAGCTCAAGAAGAAAGATTCCAAGGTCGAAACGCCATCTATTTCGTAGCGAAAGCTTCGGGAAGCGAACTCAATTACTGCGCTTGTGAAAAGACTTGCGCGAGGTTTGAGTGCAGGTAGTGGGAAAGTTGAAACACTACATGCAGTCTCACCCGATACATCTCGTCTCAAGGATAGACCCCATCAAATATCTGTTCGACAAGCCTTCCATCTCTATGAGGTTGGCAAAATGGTCGTTCTTTTTGGCCGAATATGACATCACTTATGTTTCAAGGAAATCCGTAAAAGGACGCATAATGGCAGAACATTTGGCCGATTTCCCAAGTGATGAGTCAGAGGACTGAACCTCAATTTCCCGATGATGGAATCTTTGCTCTAGAAGGAGAAAATCGCTGGCAACTCTTCTTCGACGGGGCGTCAAACAAAAGGGGAACGGAATAGGAATGCTTACAGTCGATCCTGCAGCGAACACACCCCATAGCGATAGGTTGAACTTCGAGGTCACAGCAACGGCTGCTGAATATGAAGCTTGCATAGCTGGGTTGGAAGCCGCCCTTGAAAGAAATATCAAGGAATTGGAGGTGTATGGTGACTCTGCCCTCATCATCAATCGGGTCTCTAACAAATGGAAGACCGTGGACCGGGTCTGAGAAATATCACACTTACATGGAAGAGCTAGTAACTCAATTCAAGGAGATCGGCTTTCATTACTTGCCCGGAGATCGCAGCAGTTTGCGGATGCTGCAGCAACACTAGCCTCCCTCGTTGAAATACCCGAAGGGAAGTCAGTCAAACCATTCGAGTCGGGAGAAGAGAAAATCCCGCTTATTGCTTTGAAATCGAAGCGAAGCCGAACCGGCCGGTGATCCACAGTACACTCGGATCTACCGATTACGAAGGATGGCGAGGCCTCTTTCAAAAATGAAGATGGGGAATATAAAGAAGGAATCAAAGCAAAGAGCCTCTCGGCCACAGACGACTCGCCTCCCACTATGTTCTTTTGGGAAATATGCTATACAAGAAGCGTTATCAAGGCCCCCTCTGCGATGCATCGGCAAACAAGAGGCTACGGAACTCATGAGAGAAATACGTGGTGGTACTGCGGCCCCCACATGAATGCTCGAGCCACGATGCAAATCATGCGAGAATGGGGTACTTTTGGATCTCCATGGAAACCGGCGCATCCGGTTCGTCAAAAGGCTGCGACAAATGCCGGCGATACTCAAATCTTAATCATTTGCCTCCTCACGAGTTATCTTGCATGACAACCCCTTGGCCTTTCGTCACTTGGGGAATTGATGTCATAGGCAAAATCACGCCACCGGGCGGCAACGGCCACGAATTCGTCTGGTAGGCGTGGACTATTTCACCAAGTGGGTTGAAGCGAAGTCCTACAAAATCCTCAACTCAAGGAAAGTAGCCCTCTTCATCAAAGAGAACATCATATGCCGATACGGGTTGCCGGCGAAATCATCTCGAGATAATGGATCCCACTTCGAAGGGGAATGTGAAGAGGCTGTGGCGAGAATTCGAATAACCCGTCACAAGTCATCTCCTTACGGGCCCCAAACCAACGGAGCCGTCGAGGCGGCAAACAAGACTTTGGAAAACATCATCCGGAAAATGGTGTCAGGCGAGAGATTGTAGAGAAGCTACACTGGCACTCTGGGGCTACGGAGAACATCGGTCGGAACGGCAAGCAGGGGAAACACCGTTTGCCCTCACATACGGAATGGAAGCCGTGCTCCCAATCGAGCTGGAAATCCCCTCACTCCGGTGTCTTTGTTGGAAAGCCGGATCAACGAGGTCGAATGGCTCCAAAGTCGCCATGATGAATTGGCCCTACTAGATGAGCGCCGATTGAAAGCAATGGAACACATCCGAGCCTACCAAGGGAGAATGGCGAGCCTTCGACAAGAAAGTAAAGCATCGGGAGATCCGAGAAGGTGATCTCGTTTTGAAAGAAAAGCCCCGGTCCGTATCAACCCCCTCGGCAAATGGGAGCACATGCAGGTCGGGCCATACGTCGTCCGGAAGATCTTCTCCGGAGGAGCCATGCAACTTGCGGACCTCGACGGAAATCCCTTTGTACACCCGGTGAATGGTGACAAGGCTGCGCGAGATACTACGCGTAAAAACACGAGTCAAAAAAAAAAGAAACAAAAAAAAAGAGTGCTAAAAGAGTAATACCCAACTAGGTTGAAAACCCGAAAAGGGCGGCCTAGGTAAAAAACGGGGTTGCACCAAAAAAAAACAAAAAAAAAAAAAAAAAAAAAAAAAAAAAACAAAAACAAAAAAAAAAAAAAAACAAAAAAAAAAACAAAATCGACCGGGTTGAACTACGAAGACTGAGGCTCCTCAAAATGAGGGAACGTAGGCGGCGGAAACGGTTCGGTCTAAAGCACAAATAAAAGTCATACTCGACATCAATACAATTGATCGGACCATGAAAGCGTCTCGAAAAACTACTGAAGCAATTCAAATATTCATTACAAGTTAAAAACTTTTTGATGAGTCTAAGCCCGATTCATTCCTACAGCGGCAACTTTGCTAAAAGAAATTAAGATACATAATCAAACTAATGTGCCGCCATGACAAGAAAGGGATACTCGGAAACCTCGGAGTCACTCCATGCCACTCGAGCGGCCTCTCCCCTCTTCTTCCCCCTTCGAGTCTTCTTCTTACGAGCAGGGAAAAATGTCGGTCTTCCTCCTACCAAGCTACGGTATAGGAACGGGATCTATCAAACCGGCCTCTGTCGGGGCCTTGGTAGCCACTAGCGTCATCTCTCATCTCCTGTAGCCGGGCGATAGCATAGGAGTCCTCCTCTCCTGTCTCTTGACATAAGCCTCATAGTCGGTCACGGCGTCTCCGCTCTGTCATGAGGGTTGGCCCTCGCCTCGGCCCTCCTCCTCTCGGAAGCTGTCGGGTCCTCCGCACCCACAATGGCCTCACGCCGTCTCAAAATAGCCATACGAGTCTCTCCCAATGCCTCTCGTACCAATCCAGGTACCAAGTGGTCAAGAACACGAGGTCTCGGACGCTGAGGATAACCCGAGGAGGAAAGACGTCATACCTCCATGCTCGGGAAAGAAAGGAAAACACCGAAGGATCATCCATAGAAGCGAAGCCACCACCTGGTGGCTATATCATCAAAGTCCTCCAAAGGAACCTGCTCCAAGCCGAGCTGTCTCGGAACTAAGGACGGAATATAGAAGGCTGGTAGAAAGCCCGGAAGCATAACCACATGAGACCCGTCTGAAGCACTCTGCGAGTCTCCACCCGCCAACAAGGCGCGACCATCGATATCTTACGTCGGCGACCAGCCATCCAACGCTCCCATGAGCCACGATCATCAAAATCTCTGCAACCCCTCTCTGGCGAATGTCGAAGGCTTGATCATATCGGGAGTTTCCCGAAGAATCCCCAAGCGCTCCATCGGCCACGAGTCAAGAGCAGGCTGCCCCGTGCATATACCGTCTCTCGTAGCTTGACCTATCGAGAGCATGGAAAGTCTCCCCCAAGATCAAAGGTACAACATCTACGCCCAAGCGACAATGAACGACTACATCCGGCGAGACCGATGACGGATCCCAAAAGAATAGACCATGAACAAGGTCCCAAACATGCAAAGTGCAAAGGCATCCCAATAGGCATTGTCAAGCAAGCCTAAGCCCCTAAATCTATCAGGGAGACCGGAAATATCAAAGTGATCGGGACCACAGATCATACCTTGTGCTTCCTCCGGGGAAAGATGAAGGAGGTTGCACAATCTATCAACAAAAGAGGCCCCTCCGGGCAAAGGAACTGCAATCTCTTCCACCTCCTGACCGCCTAGCAAAGCCCGAAATTCTTCCACGGTCGGAACAGCCTCATTGTAAGAAAAGCAAAAAACATGCCTTCTAGTGTCCCAAAATGAGGAAGAAGCTCTCAAGAGGTCGTAGTCCGGAACCAATTCTTTGAGGGACCATAAGCACTTCACCTTGTACCTTTCTTCAAAGAATGACCTCCTCTCATGCATAATCTCCCGAGACCACTCTTTAAACTTGGTGAAGAATTGCATTTGAGAATTTTGGGATAATTTGGGTGGATTTCTCATGCTCACAATTCTCTCCATGGTTTTTCTCTCCTTCTCCCCGAAAATGGCTGTTTGAACTGGTGGTTGAAGAAGATATTTGAATTTGAAATAATGGGAGACCAGATCTGAAGCAAAATTAAAGGACAATGTCAGATGTAGGTCCTATCCGCGCGGACATGATTGTCTCCCATCAGAAAAATCTTTGCAACAGTCCAAACTGCTGTACCAAAGGAATATTTTGTCCCAGCCAAAGCCTGTCCAAACCAGTTCATACACCAAACATCTACACCCTTGCCAAAAAAACCTAGGCTCATGCAACATTGCATTCATACAGCATTGCATTCAAAAACAAAAAAATAATAAATAACAATAATCCTGAATTAATACATTCCAAAAAAAAGAGAAGAAAAAAAAAGCAAAAAAAAATGTGCATAAAAATAAACTGTATCTGTCTAAATACAATCTCAGAAAATCAATCTCAAAAAAAAAAAAATCAGTCTCGAAGGATCGTCAGTCAGAGTCCTCGGTGGCTGGGCCCTTCCCCCGGTCCCTCTTGCGGCTCGGGCCCGCCTCCTCTGTAGCCATGAAAATCTCAGGCTCAGAATCATCGTCCTCGTCCCCGGAAGAAGGCTCGTCAGGACCAACCGGCACGCTCTGATAGGGCAAGCCAAGATCTGCGAAGAAATCATATCCGAAGGTGAAGGCGTCAGACTCCTGGACGTGCGAAGAAGATCCACCATGCTGCCAGACGTGTCCCTGCCCGTAAGGATCTCCGAGAATGACGTGGTCCGAAGGTAGTACCACGCGAGGATCAAGGAGAGGAGAAAGAGGAGTCTCGGAAGAAGTCTCTGAAGGAATAGAGGAAGCCTCCCGCTTGACAGGCGCCGGCCGTGGTCGCCTCGCTCTAGCCTGAGGAGCCCCGCAAGCAACCATCCTCCTGATAAATCTCTTAGCCCGATCACTGCTTCGTCGGCCTCTCCACGACCACCTCCAAAAAGCGCACAAAAGCAAAAGCGTCGAGAAACGGTTGAAGCAAAAAAATGATGACGGGAAAGAAAAGAAAAGACGAAGCAAGAAAAGAGGTGGGAAGGAAAAGCCATACCTTCATACCGGACGAGGCCGGAAAGCTCGTGGAAGCCGCTCGAGTGAGGATCTGCACCCTCAATCGGACCCCATCCTGGACATATGAAAAGTCCGTCCGAGGGTACCGCGGGACCCCTAACCCCTCTCTATCCAGAACACAGGGCGTCCTCGGCCTCCTCAAGACAAATGCGGATACGGCTCAATCGCCACAAATGCCGAGAAGTCTTGGCCGGCTCGGTAATCATCCCAGGTCGCGAGATCTATCACTCGGGTGCATCATATCGGCGGGAGGCTCCACCGGTGTCATCAAAGGCGAATTCACGCCATCTTTGGCGCGTCACCCTCTCTCCCGGATAATAGACGTCGCAAGTCGGACCTCTCGAGAATCCTCCATTGCACGGTCCAAATCTCGGCGCCCTTCGAGTGCGCCACCTCGAAACGATCCCGGGGATAGAATATCATCTCCTCATCCGTCTCGGCCCTCGTCGAAAGGAAGGCAATCCGAGTACACGAGGGTCGTGCGCCCTCTGGAACCCTTCTTCTCCCGGGCAAACTTGGACCGAGGAACGCATGGTGGATACGCCCCGGCGTACTCCGCCGTGCGTCGCCACATCGTGACGTGAAAGAACTCCACGCCCATACCTGCGAAGGTAAAAATCAAATCAATTAAGTGCGGAAAAGATGCGTGCTTAAAGAAAAGGGAAAGCAAAAAAGAAAGCTTATACCTCGAGCAAACTCGAAAGCGGTATAAGGAGCTCACGGCCTTCATTTGTATCTATCAAGAGCAAAGTAAAGCTCTGTCAGCCCGGCCTCTCCCCAAGAGACATCTCCAGCCATCTCCACATCCTCCAAACTCCTCAGTAAAGCAAACACCGCCGTCCTACGGCGTGTCCAAAAAGAGTGCTCGAAAAAGCAAACCATAAAAAGGCCCTAGCAATCTGCTCAGCGCCTATCCTCTCATCCCCAGCCTCGTAGCTCCCGATGATCTCCACAATCTTCCCATAAACCACGGCATACTCCATCCCCATCCCCTTTTTGGGAATGGGAGTAAAGCCAGAAGAGCTGCGAGGTCCACATCGGCTGTAGCCGTCCCGCCACTCAATGCTGCGTCCATTAAAGGACAGACCCGTGATCGCAGCGTAGTCGGAAGGCGTAACCGTAGCCTCGCCCAGAAGAAGTGAAACGTGTGGGTCGCATCCCACCAATGCTGCGCCAAAGCAAACATCAGGCCCTTGCTCTTAGGGAACTTAACCAACCCCCTCAAGCACTCAATGAACTCCCAAAGCCCGGTCTCAACAACAATCTGTCTCGGACTCACCAAAGCTCCTCGGCCCGCATTCGGAAGCCGGTCCCACAGGTCAACTACAGACTCCACTGATCCTCGAGTCTTCATCTTATTCAACTTCTCCGTCACGTAGTTGTTTCCACCCTGCAATAAAACAAAAAAAAAAATAAAATGTCAAAAAAAAAAATTGCATTTGCACAAAAAAAAAAAGAAAAGAAAGCATATACATGCATCATTCATCACAAAAGTTTTGAAGAAAATTCAGCAGCATAACGGCATGCAATAAACCTAGCCCCATTTTTTTTCTCGCACAAAAGGAAGCAGTTTTCAGCAAATTCCAATCAACATTCATACATGAAAAAAAAAATCATACAAGGAGTCAACGGAAGTAAAAACTCCGTCCCATTTTCAAAAAAAAAAAAAATGCATACATGCATATCATCCATCATCATACATTCATACAACGGAAGTAAAAACTCCGTCCTATTTTTCAAAAAAAATTCATACATTCATACATGGAGTCAATAAATCCGTCCCACTTTTTCAAAAAAAAAAAGAGCATGCACACATTCATATCAACATTGCAAGAATCCTACATTGCAACAAAAGAAGTCCGTCCCAAATTCGGGAAATTTTTCATCATAGTCTCATATTTCAAAAAAAAATGGCGAAAATGCCAATTCTTTTCCCAAGCAAAATGCACATTTTGGGATACCCACAAATTCATTACAACATGCATAGCATCAAAATCAAGATTCAAAGCCAAGAGCATTGCAATTCTCGAATTTTCAAAAAAATAAATAAATCAAAAATCAATTTCAAGCAAGAAATCAACAAAGGGAATGAAAAGATTCGAAGTATACCGTTCGGAGACTCGGATCAGTGGCCCAATGTTGCCAAGCATCGGGATAATGCTCCTCCGCAATCGATTGCGAAAGAGTATAATGTCTCCTCATTCGGACAAGCTCTAATCGTCTCTCGGCGACCGGACCGCATCCTTGACCTTGAAAAGCACCTCCCCCGTGTTCCATTGCTTAAAAAATCAAAAAAAAATGGAAGATTTTTGAAGGTTTTTGGGCCAAAAATGGCTCTCTCTCCTCGATTTTCTCCCTCTCTCTCGTAAATGCAGAAGAAAATTTGAAAAAACTGCTTGGGGAAGAAGAAGGGCGCTGGTGTGAATGTGTGCCCAAATTTTGTTTTTGTTGGATTCACGCGAGTTTGAAGACATCCGGTTTAATTTGAAAAAACGGAGTCGCCACGCCATTTTGATTACCTCAAAACTTTGAAAAAAAGGTTTTATGGGTTTGGAGGTTAAGTTACCCCTTGGGAAGAACGTTTGGCGTTCACCCAAGGTGCCTTGCCGGAGCAAGTCTCCCATGATTTCATTAATCGTGCTTGCTTGCGTGCTTTCTTGTGTGCATGTGTTTGAAAATAAGGAGGGAATGTCCCAAGTCGTCTTTCGGACGTACAAACCATTTGTTGGTTGTCGCTCGGGATTCCTTGGATTTTTATGTGTTCGGTATTATGATCCCGCCCTCATCTTGTGACTTGTGATCATCGCATTTTAACCTTGGGACCCTCGGGACTTGCGTGATCGAGAGAATGACTCTCTTTATGGTCAAAGATGAGGTTCTTTAGAAAAGGAAGGTCCTTAGCCCATCAATCCTACGCTTTGAGATGGTCGAGCTCGTATAGATGCTTCATACTCTTTCTTAAGCGATAATTGGAGATATAGGGTTCAAGGTTGTCCCTTTCTAAAGAAATATGGAACCTTTAATGGAAGGAACGATGTAAAGATAGGATCTTTTACACCGGTCCGTTCCTAGGTTGCTAATGGGGGAAATGTATGTAAAAATGACACTTTAATGAAAAGATGACATTTTTGGGTTGCAAATGATGCACTTAGTTTAAAGAAATGATCTTTATTGCAAATGATGCATAAAGATTTGATTTTTATGCAAATGATGCATTTTTGTTGAAATTGGCATTCATTATGCAAATGATGCATAAAGATTGCATTTTGAAAAGCATATGATGCTAGTTTATGGTAAAGACATGGTCTTTAAAGCAAATGATGCTTGGAAAGATGATTTTGGATGCAAATGATGCATTTTGATTGAAAAGATTTGATTTTTATATGCAAAGGATGCATAAAGATGACATTTTATTTGAAAATGGGGGTTTTAGGTGCAAAGGATGCACCTTTATGGGAAAAGACTACATTTTTATGACAAATGATGTCTAATGCATGCAAAAGGGGAAGGGGGAATATGAAGATATGATCTTTAATCTACCAAGTCCCAAGCAATATAAAAGTAATGCAATGAGCAATTTATAAAGCAATTAGGATGCGAGGTTAGGGCGTGCGAGGTTACCAATGGCTTCCTTCTTCTTCGTCGGGCGGAGCTAGGAGGAGAGGTTGGTCTTGGATCTTCAAGGAGGAGGGAGGGAGCTTCTTGGCCTTCTTCTTCACCTTCTTGGATCTTCCAGAGTTGTTCTTCACGTCTTTGGAGTGTTTGTGGGTGATTTGTGTGTTGATTGTTGATTGTTAAATAGGTAGAGGAGGGCTCTATTTATAGGCGATCTGGATAAGGCTAATGAAGTCCGTGCGGCTAAGGGCAATGAGCTAATGCGGCCGTGCGGCATTATCCACAATGACTCGGCATTCTAGAACCATGCAAGGTGGCAAATTTATAACCTTCCCTCCTAATTAAGAAAACGTGTTTCTTAATTAGGAAGGATTCCCTTCAGCCCTTATTTAATTAAAAACAGTTCCGGAATGTTTCCGGAACACTAGGAAGGTCCTGGGAATTATCGGAAAACTTACCGAAATTGCCGGGAAATTTAACCTAAGGCATGAGCCAGATTTGGGTACTTACAGAAGCCCCTCGGCAACGTCACTTGCAAGGCGAGTGGGGTTGTCGATAGAAAAGGATCCGATCTGGCGAATTCCGAGACGGATTGGGTGACCAAGGTGGTCGAGTGGCTGAACCTCTTATGAAAGACTACCTACGTATCCCGGAGGAATCAAGCCAGGCCGTAGTTCGGAATTAGTATCCGCTGGGGAATAGGGAAGAGAAACTGGTCTCTTGCTGGGGAAATAGAATGGAAAATGACCTAGGAGGTCAAGCAATTGATCCTACTGGGGATATACTAGGAGTGACCAAGGTGGTCAGATAACAAAGTCTCTTATGAGAGACTACTTCATCACTGAGGAGTGACGGAGGAAAAAGGGGTGACCAAAGTGGTCGGATGGCTGGACCTTTTATAAAAGGCCACCTACGTATCCCGGAGGAATCAAGCCTTGATCGTAGTTCGAGCATCACTAGATAGGTAGGAACGATGTCTAGGATCCTCGAGGGTTTGACAATTAATGGAGGATGTCACCTGATTGACAATTAATGGAGGTTGTCACCTGATTGACAATTAATGGAGGTTGTCACCTTATTGACAATTAATGGAGGTTGTCACCTGAGAAAACTGGAGCTTACGTCACTATCGAGAAGATAGAGGTAGCGAAAGTTGAGAGAAACTTGAGCGTACGTCACTATCTGGGATAGAGGTAGCTAAAGTTAGATGACGTTATTTCTTTATGACGGAAATAATGAAGACTAGAGCTTACGGCGCTATCTCTTTTTGACAGAGATAGAGGTAGCTAAAGCTAGATGACGTTATTTCTTTATGACAGAAATAACGAAGATTAAAGCTTACGACGCTATCTCTTTTTGACAGAGATAGAGGTAGCTAAAGCTAGATGACGTTATTTCTTTATGACGGAAATAACGAAGATTAAAGCTTACGGCGCTATCTCTTTTTGACAGAGATAGAGGTAGCTAAAGCTAGAAGAACTTAAGTATATTTCACTATTCGTGATAGAGGTATCTTAAGTTAAGAGGAACTCAAGCATACGTCACTATCCGGGATAGAGGTAGCTTAAGTTGAGAGAAACTTGAGCGTACGTCACTATTCGGGATAGAGGTAGCTTAAGTTGAGAGAAACTTGGCATACGTCGCTATCCGGGATAGAGGTAGGCTCAGTTTAGAGTTTTGACAATTCGGAGGTTGTCACCTAGCGTTATCCCGTTATAACGGAATTAACGGAGGCGACTGGGAAGAAAGCTTAATTGCTTAAGAGATAAGGGATATCTTCTGAAAAAGATGTTATCTTGGTTAAAAGATAACGGAAATTACATGCCCAAGTGGAAGGTCCAGGGGCAGGATTGTAATTTTCTGCTCAGAGCGAATGAGGCCGCCCGGCATGAGATGGAGAAAAAGGAGCCGTACGGCTAGAGACTGTTTTTTCAGCATTATTTAAAACAGGTTTGAACGGGCATTGGGCATTATTGCCGCCCAAGAACTGCCGAGGAAGAGAGAGGAGAAGGGAGAGAAATTTTGAAATTCTTTCAATTCCCTTTGGCTCTACTGATTTGGAATGGATCCGGAGGGGAACCCAATGCCGAGGCAAGCTAGAAGGAACATCTCCGCGACTGCGAGAAGGAGGAGGAAGGAGCTTGTTCGGACGGAGAGGAAGTATGACTTCCTTACGCCTCCATCGGAGCTCTATCCGGGGAGAAGGGAGCATAAATCAACGAACCCTCGTCCGGTTGGGGTAAGCATTCTTAATTTGCTCAATTCCGTCGATTTTGATTGAATTTTGAATGATTTAGGCCTTGACCCGAATTTTAGGAATTTTCTAGGATTTTTCTAGGATTTTTGAATGATTTTGAGACATTGATGAATAACCTATGAGGTTAAGAATATGCAATGTGCAATTTGTTCGACAAAAATAATGGGAATGACCCACTTTTTTTCTCGCAAATAAAGTAAGAATGACAAAATTGTCTAAAGTGAGACGGATTTCTTGCATGTGCTAGAAATAGGTCAAAATTTTGAGAAAACATGATTTTGGAAGATGAAAAGGATTCATGCATGCCATTTTTTAAAAAATAATGCTTATGTGCAAAGAATTGTGAAAATTGTGATTTTGTGCTTTAGGAAAGTAATGAGACTTGACATGACGCGTTTCAAGTGATGAAAGACGCTTTTTGATGCAAATGATGCTAAAAAAACTTTTGTGAATGCTTTTCTTTTGAAAACATGTGCGCTTTTGTGAATATATGCATGCTTTTGAAAATGATGAATGATTGACACACTTCTTTGTTGTGCTTGTCTACAGGAGAACAAGTCTAGAGGACCATCTGAGATAGCGGTCAGGCTTTGGCAGAGGATGCCGGATTTTGAGAAGAATGGGGTGAACCCCAAGAATTTGGTGAGGGCTACCGGCCTAGATTCGTTCGTCGAGGCTATCGGCAGGGGGATCCATATCACCTCGAAGAGCAAGGGCTTGGTCCAGGCCCTTTCGAGTTACGGTGGGACAAAGACCCATAGCTTCCATCCGAGCTGGGGGAGAGCCGACAGTGACTCTGCCGATTTCACAGCCTATTGCGGCCTACGCTTCACCGGGAGGCCCGTGACTTGGAGAGACCACATTACGAGGAGTTCCAGGCTTTGGTTGGGTTTGAGCTGATTCCCAAGGGGCAGGGATGGAGACGCGGAATGTCGAGGTGGCGATTCGGACTTGCATGCGAGAACTTTCGCTAATGATGTGCCTTGCCGGCTGGCTAGAGCCTTCATATGGTTGATGCTATCAGTCACTATCTTCGCTAATTCTGGGACGCTAGCTATGACTTGCCTCCTCGACTCTCTGGAGGACGTGGATGGGATAGGGACGGTCTCGTGGGGCGAGGCCGGATTGGCGGAGTTGTACTTCTCGTTGGACATGTACAGTCGGAACAAAGCTGCTTCCATGGACTGCTTCTCATTTGCCCTTGAGGTAGTCTCCTTTCTTTTCTCTTTTCTCTTTTCTGTCTTGAGACTTTTATGAGAGAGAGAATGACCTTTTGATGTTTTGAATATGCAGGCCTGGTTTTGCGAGGTGATCGGGTTCTTCCCTTGGAATCAGCAGAGCGATGTTACCATCTTCCCTGCTATGGTTCGCTGGAGGGGAGATACGAGGGATAAATTCACGGGGAAGACCCGTATCAACTTCGACTACAAAATGGTGAGGCCGATCATCAACAAGGACGGGCCTAATGGAGTGGACTTCTACCCTTGGGGTCGGTATCCGGAGATTTTGCTGGGAGATGCCATTGAGGCGACTAGGCAGCGGAGGTGGCTCACTGGGCTGACATGTGATGTCATTTACTTGGGGGACCGTTTCTCGAGGCAGCATGGCCATGTCCCTCCATTGGATGCCATTACTCCTCAGGATCCTCCAGCACGGATGCTGCAGCCCAGGGATTGGCCAGAGGATGAGATTGCTAGGTACCAGGCAGGCGTGGCCGCCGAGGAGTACTTTGATATGGATACCCCTACGCTGTGTTTGTGGAGCGGCGCACTGAGGACGCCACGAAGCTAGTGAAGGCGGCGGTCACTCGGGGATATGGGGAGGATGAGCCTGCGACCCGCCGATCCCTCATGCGCATCGTCCTACGTGGTCCATGGAGTACCGAGGAGGATGAGGATACTGTCCCCGACGCTAGGGAGCCCCAGTATACCCCTTGCCGCGGACGGCCTTTGTAAGTATACTTTTAGGGTCTTTCCCTTTTCGGCTTTCATTTTTACGCTTTTTGCAATTTTACGAGATTTTTTTGAGATTTTTTTGAGACTTTTCTCTTCTTTTTCTCGGGTTCCGGCTCGCACTTACGATAAGTGGTCGGGCGAATAGGGGCTGGAAGGACGTGTGCCGGTCCCTTCGAGGAACCCGACTGCGCTACCAAAGCGGCAACGTGCAGAGCCGGGCGCAAGAGGAGGCATGTCAGGGGCACAGCATCCTCTTCATCGTCCTCGGAGTACTCTTCCAGTGCCATGCCTCGGGGGCGGGGACCCAATGCTGACATCTTGGAGCAGCTGGCTGAGTACGGGCACGATAATGTCCATTTGTCTGATGTAAGCGACCAGGAGGACTTGATGAGGGAGGCTAGCATTTATGAGCTGAGCAGCGATGAGGAGGAAGAAGAATCGGAGGCCTAGGAGGTCTCTAGAGTAGATTTAGGAACAGAACAAACAATGAACACTTTTTTATGCACATTTTGTTTATTTTTTGCTTTATTTGGGCGCCGATGGGGCGAAGACATTGTATTTATGTTTTATTTGCTTTTCTAATTCATGCTTTTTCAATTTGCATATTATCTGAGCCTTGGGGCGATTTTTTGCTTGGAATCGGGGCTGAAAATGGGCCAAAATGATTTATAATGGTGTATAAATGCTTGAATGGCTTCTGGATATGTTTTTGTACAGGTTTTGGTTGAAAAAGTGGGGTGAAAACTCCCTTGGGCAGCAACTTTGGTTGCTGCAGAATTTTTTTTCTGCAGAGGGAAAATGAAGCCGTGCGGATAGGTCTCTGGGGCAAATGAAGCCGTGCGGCTCACAGTTCTGTCTGAACTGGTTATTTTCTGAATAAAAGCAAGGCTTGGCCATTTCATTTCATTTTCAACATAGACCTGTCCCAATTGTTCCCAGAGCACATTTTGGACCTAAAAGCACCATCTTTGATCATTTTGCGATGGAGAAGCCCGTCAGATTGCAAAGGGGGAAGCGAGACCGTTTTCTGTCCGATCTTCAATCTTGGGTGAGACACAACTTCCAATCTCATAGGGGACTGCTTGATTCTTCCTTCAAGATCAAGTCTTTATGGCATTTGAGGGATCTCCCGCCCGATTGGGACCTTTTGAGAGCCGCAGCAAAGTTACGGACGTCAGGAGACATGTTCTTGCTTTTCTTACAACGAGATTGTCCCGACGCATGAAGACTTCCGAGCCTTGATTGGGGGTCCCGAGATTGAGGCTATATCTATTCCGCTGATCGGAGACGTGCCGGTGACGGTAAAGCTTGCATCTTTTCTGCAGATTCCTTTGGGAGAGGCTGAGAGGATGATGGTAGCCCCGGATAGGATTGACCTTTCTGATATCCCGGGCGGAGTTTGGGTCTCCGAGATATGGCTGCGACCACGGTGGCTATGGACGCATTCATCCTTTGCATATTCTACGTACGTTCATGTTCCGAGTCCGTGGGGATCTGTCATAGTGGCCTCTTGGACATGGTTAGAGGCTGCAGTGGGAAGGATATTGTCCGTGGTTTTGGGAGAGACATTCCATGGGATTGACAGGATGGCTCGGGAGACCATTTCATGAGATCCGGGAGTCCTGTGTTGACCTTATGGGCTGCGGGGAGAGGCTCGGGGCTTTGCCGGGGGCTTTGCCGACTCGGTGTCCTTGGGTGATTTCTCGGAGAGGTGCACCGAGGCGACAAGGGACCAGGGTAGGCTGGGAGGCGACGATGGCTAGGCTATCCACTTCGGACATCCGTTGGTGGATTCCTCATTGGAGGTTGCGGACCGGGAGGATATTTCGGAGTCCTTATCTTTGTGAGGGTTCCGATTCTGCTGGTCATCCTTCTACATACCTGCTTAGTATCCGGGCGGTTTGGGGCTTTACGGGAGCCATTGAGTGATTGGGAGGACATCCGGACCATGGAGGTGGTGTCATTGGACATGAGGGATCCGGCCCGGCTTCTCTTTCTTCTCGAGGGCTTGGACACATCTTTGCTTTCCCACCGGGGCTATCTTCGGGAGCGGGAAGAGCACCATCTTGACCACTGTCTACTTGGTAGTACGAGAGGGAGATGGGAGCGACTCGGGTCATCTTGGAGGAGAGACGTCGAGCTTTATTGGGAGGCGGCTGCGACTCGAGTAGGACTTTGAGGGAGGCGAGGCTAAGGCGAGTCGCCATAACCGGTCCGGGTGACTTGGTCGGGGATATGGAGTCTCGGTACAAGAGGTTGTCCGAGGTCGCTCCTTTGGTGAGGCTCGGAGGGAGGAGGTGCGGACTCGTGCTCGGATAGAGAGAGCACTTATTGACACGGGTTTGGTAGAGGCTCCGGTGAGGATACCGGAGGTCGGGATGAGGGATACCGACATCATAGATAAAAGAGGAAGAAGACTCGACGGGGCCGAGGAAAAGGGAAGAAGACCAAAGAAGACTCGGCGAATGACGGCGACGGATCTTTTCTTAGGATTCCCTTATTGCCATTTTGCAAACACATTAGTTTATTTAGGCATTTTATTGTATTTTAGATCTTTGTAGCGGGTTAGCGAGTTCAAGAGGTAGACCGTGATTGAACTCATCAAGAAGTTTTTAACTTGTAATGAACAAGAAATATTATCTTAAAAATTAGTCAAGACACATTTCATGGAAATTCGAATGTCTTTTTTTTTTTATTGATTAGGACACATTTCATGGAAACTTAATCGTCCTTTTTTATTGTTTAGACCGAACCATATATGGCTGCCTACGTTCCCCTTTTACAAGAAAGACTAAGGGGCTCAGGTCTTCGTAGTTCATTACGGTGAACTAAATTTTTCATGTGCGGCCATGTTTTTGCCTAGACCGCCCTTTTTGGGGTTTTCGGCCTAGTGGGCATTACTCTTTTTGCACTAAGATTTTTTTTTATGTGAAACGTCTTTTGCCTAGGCCGCCCTTTTTGGGGTTTTCGGCCTAGTGGGTATTACTCTTTTTGCACTTTTTTTTTTTATTATTTTTTTTTAGACATAGTATCTTTTGTGCTTATCACCGTTGATTGGGTGGACAAAGGGATTGCCGTCCAGTGCTGCAAGCTTCATGGCTCCTCCCGATAGTATCTTCTGCACCATAAGGGCCGATCAAACGGGTTCCCATTTTCCGGGGTTCCGGGGATCTCTACCAATGAGGCTAGAGTAGCTAATGCATCTGCGAATCTGTTCTTTTCCCTTGGCAAGTAGTGGAAGGTCACTTCTGGCTGTCCAGTCCAACTCCTCCATATGGGCATGATACCGGCTGGTTAGGATCCATGATCTTCCACTTGTTGGAAACCTGGTTGATGATCGAGTGAGTCTCAGTAAACTTCTAACTCCTTGACATTTCTTTCTAAGGCGGCTTCCAAACTAGCAATAGGGCTTCGTACTCGGCGACATTGTTCGTGGCGGGAAGTTCAACTTGAGGGCTATGGGTGTATGCTCATCCTTCGGATCGACCGGTAGCATCCCGATACCGTTTCCTCTTTTGTTAGCGGCTCAGTCAAAGAACAAGCTGCCATCGGTTTTCGGGTTCGACCGCAAAGATCCCTTCATCCGGGAATTGGGGTTCGGGCCCTCTGTCTTCATTCTTGGGAAAAGTTTGCCGGGTGGTCGACAATGCTTGACCCTTGATAGCCTTTCGGTCACATAGTTGATGTCGTACTCTGCTAAGAAGAAGGACCACTTTGCTAGACGCATCGAGAGGGAAGGCTTATCAAAGATGTACTTGATGGGGTCCATTTTTGAGACCAAATTCACGGGGTGGGCTTGCATATAATGCTTCAACTTGCCGACTACCGGACCGGACTCCGCATGGAGTCTTTTCACACGCCGAGTAATTGAGCTCACTTCCTTGCAGCTTCGACAAAGTAAATGGCGTTTTCTACCCGAGAGTCTTTCTTTCCTGAGCAAGCATAGCCCCAAGCTTGCCGTATCGGTGACGGTGAGATAGAGCGAAGAGGTTTGGTCTATGTGGGGGCATAGCATGGAGGGTGTACCAAGTATGCCTTGATCTGGTCAAAAGCATCCTGGCATTCTTCGGTCCATTCTGTGTCTACATTTTTCTTCATGTGCTGGAAGATGGGCTCGCACATAGTGGTCAATTTGATTGACGAAACGGCCGATGTGCGAGCTTTTCCCATAAAGCTCTTGACTTCTGTCTGGGTTCGAGGTGGCCTCATATCCATAATGGCTTTGATCTTTTGGGGGTCAGCTTCGATACCTCGCTCCGTGACCATATACCCAAGCACTTTTCCCCTTGTCACTCCGAAGGTGCATTTAGCAGGGTTTAGTCTCATGGAATGTTGTCTCAGCCTCTCAAAGAATTTCCGCAGGTCAACAAAGTGCTGCCCGTCCTCGCCTTTGGAGTGGATTATCATGTCGTCTACGTAGACCTCAATCTCCTTGTGGATCATGTCATGAAAAAGCGCGGTCGCTGCCCTTTGGTAGGTAGCCCCGGCGTTCTTAAGCCCAAATGGCATCACTGTATAACAGTAAGTTCCCCACGGCGTGGTGAAGGCTGTCTTTTCTTGGTCTTCCTCGGCCATCTTGATCTGGTTGTATCCTGCAAAGCCATCAACGAAGGATTTGACTTCGTAGTTGGCAGTGGAGTCTACCAGGATGTCTATGTTTGGCAAAGGGTAATCGTCCTTGGGGCTGGCCTTGTTTAGATCTCGGAAATCCACACAGCAGCGCACCTTTCCATTGGCCTTGGTGACGGTCACAATATTGGACAACCATGTCGGATATTCGATGACTCTGATGAATCCTACCCGCAGTAGCTTCTCAATTTCTTCTTTGACCTGTAGAGACCATTCTGGCTTGATCTTTCTCAGTTTCTGCTTTACTGGTTTAGCATCTGATGCTAGAGGGATTCTGTGCTCTACTATCGAACTGTCTAGCCCCGGCATATCCCTGTATGACCATGCAAACACGTCGACGTATTCCCTGAGCAGATCGATCAGTCTGTCCCGTTCAACCCCCTGGAAGAAGTTTCCGATCTGTGTCTCTTTAGGTTCCTCGATAGTACCCAAGTTCACACTTGTCAAAACCTCCTCGGCAGCTTGGGCCCGGTTTTCCTCTTTTTCTGAAACCTGCTTAAAGATTTCTTTAATGTATTGTTCATTTAGTGTGTTTGCATCTTGTTCAAATGATTCATTATTAACTGTTGTTAAGTTTTGAGTTAATTTATCATTTGTTAAGTTGGCAATAAGAGGATACTCAGAAAGATCTGTCATTTCATTCAAAATAAGGGGAAAGATGACATCGATTACATTTTGATAGTCCTCAGGCGTGAGGCCTTCGGATGACTCAGAGGACTAGAATTCAAAGATTCCTGATTCGACTGTATGGATAACAGGGTGTTTGACACGAATGGGTTGAGAAGGACGAGGTACCAATCCAAGCTCCTCTATCATTTGCTATCGACTGGCTATCGGTCCTGAGAATGTCTCCCAATTCTTCAATGGCATTTTTGTCTTAGTTACCAAAGTGCGGGGATCAAAAGGATTTTCACCACCGTCTCCAATTACGGCAACTATCTTATCATCTGAGCTGAAGTCGATCAAATCTGGGATCTGTGCTTCTTCATCAAACAACTGTAGCAAGCCCCACTCACTGTCTTCACTACTGGCAGCTTCTATCTGGCTGATCTTCGGAAGAGCTAACTCGAAAGCAGAGAAGTCCATTACCCTGGATGCTGACTCTTTGACGCTGTCTGAGTTTCCTTTGAAGACATACTCGTTCTGAACGGTGGTGGTAGCCCCAGGAATGTCTGGCAAGTCAAGGAACATTCTTCGAACAGGATTGGCTGGCTTTCCCCTTACTTTCTCAAGATTCTCCAGAAGGGTTTTCTGCAAGGAGATCTGGTGATCACTTTTATCGTATTGTGTCTCGCCTTTTGTAAAATAATGGGTCAGGGATAAACTGTAGGGATGAAGCTGGACCCCTTTATCTTTTCTGCCATTTGGTTTGTACCCCAAGCCGTATCTGGTATTCTGTTCCTTTACATCGATGATGGTGTTGCGACCCTGAAGTCTTCCACCCAATCCAAGTCCCGGAAGATAACCCATTTTTCTCATCATTCTCATGGCAGGAGGGATTTGATCGGAAGTAGTAGTGAGGTCAGTGCTACACACTTGCGCTTTGGAAGGAGCTACAGAGAATCCTGTCAATGCCAACCCTTCGTCATCATGTTTGATTTCCAATATCGGGATGTCTCCAGTGCTGGTTCCTTCTACCGTGACACTGTCTCCATAAATGGTGGTGATAGTACCATCATTTGACTGAAATTTGACGCACTGGTGCAAAGTAGAGGCTACCCCATTTATCTGGTGGATCCAGGGCCGTCCTAGGAGAGCAGTAAATGAAATCGGAATATCAATCACTTGAAAATCGACGTCCATGGCCTTTTTTCCGAACCACAGCTTGAGAGTAGCAATCCCCAAAACTGACCGTGCAGTGGAGTCATAAGCCTTAATAGTCTGACTAGAAGGCTTCAAATCTGTTGGTTTCAAGTCCAATAAGTCCATCATCTTGGCTGGGAAGACATGCAGACCCTCCATCGACTAATACCCGTGGCAATCGACGCTCTTCTAACTGGACTGTGATGTAAAGAGGTTCGTTATGACTAGCCCCATACTTTGGCAGGTCCAAGTCAGTGAAGGTAATGATGTTTCCGTAGTGGATATTTCCAATCATTTGGACGACCTCATCTGGGGTGACATCTATGGGCACCATGGTCTTGGCCAAACTTTCTTCTAGCTTCAACTTATGAGGGTATGAAGAGGTTAACAGGGACCACAAGGAGATATTGGCTTGGGTACACTTCAGCTGAGTCAACACTGGATCCTCTTTGTCAGAGTCTGGCTTTTCTACTTCCAACTTATAAGGCCTCTTATCTGTCTTTGGCTCCGAAACGGCATTCTTTTTGTCACCCTTAGGCTGCTCAATACTCATCTGTCCAGACCGAGTCATCACATAGACATTAGATTTTCCTGAGTCATTATTCCTACTAGGGGATTCTGTTAGCTCTTTCAAAGTCAGAGGTGGGCACTTGCTGGCGTATGGCCAATTCTGCTGATTAATCTGATCAATGGCACTGCTGGAGGTATAGGCTGCTTCTCGAACCTGATCCCAAGTTAACGGCTTTATGACCTTCTCAAGGTTCTGACTCTCTGATTGGCTTAGCAGTGGGCTGGTTTCAGCTATACCTTCTCCGTTTAGAGCCTTCACAGTCTCATTCAAACTTTTCAAAGTCAACATGCAACAGGAGTTATCACCTTCAGGGTTTGGATCCTGGCAACTGGCCTTCTCATCCGGGTCCAACAATTTTTTCAACAGAGCGGGATCATATTCCTCATCACTGTCAAGCATATCCCTTCTTTCTCTAGGGGTCAGCCTTCTGACGGCATCTTTGACATTGGCTAAACATTTTCTGAAGTGAGAAATTCCATCATCAATAAGGATTTCTGCGGGGTCAAACCTCATGGCGGGTTTCTGTTCTTCACTGTCGGGAAGGTTTTCTGGGCTTTTTGGCTTCTGGGCTAACCACTCTTCTACTGTTCCTTCCGGCACTTCGACCGTGTCTTCATCAGTATCACTGTAGTAACTCTCGCGGGAACTTTCGTCTTGACTCTGATGACCAATGAGGGCAAAAGCAGGTCGGGATACTTGACGCCATATAAGAGGTATCTTGGACTCCTCCTTTGACTTGGGAATTACCAAGAAAACATCATTGTCGTCACAGGACATAAAGGGGACTGGGGTCGCCTCGAGACTTAAGACTCTTTCCAGGGAATCCATACACTCTTCTTCGGACAAGGTCTCAGGAGTGACTACTAACACTGTAACAGAGTCTACTCTTCCTGATGAGAGTTTGGCTTCCGCAATGCTTACGTTTTCCAGATCGGTGGGTGGAGCCCATTTTCCTCTTTCAGCTAGGGCTTCAATTAAATCCCTCCATTCACCGACCAAGTCTTTGTAAGGAGTATTGAACTCTAGGATGTAGGACTCATATACTGCTTCATCTAAGCTAGCATCTTTTTCCTTTTCTGAGCCTTCACACAGGCTGCAAATACACTTTGAAGTGATTTCATCTCCTATTCCGGGTCGGTGGTTTCCTACCTCATCCTGCCCTTTGGGTTTCACTTCTGCTGATTCCAAGTCCATTCCTTCTACGGAACTGTCATCATCACTGTAAATCCATCCATTCCTATTCTCGTTCCCGACTGATTCTTCACTACCACTGTCTGAGAGATAGGCAAATTCACAGGCGTTGACGAAATTAGAGAGGTCAGGTTGGTACTGGGATTCCAAAGGATTTGGATTAGGCTGAAAGGAGGGAAAGAGTCCCACGGGGGGATGCAAAGGCTGTGAGGGTGTCGGGACCCTGACGGCTCGGGATGTTGGGGAAGACTGAGAAGGGACAGTCTTTGGCAAAGGATTAGGAGGGGATGGGCTATAGGCTAGCTCTGCTTCCCTAGTCATCTGGTTACCCAAACCAGTGCTGTTCTCTGTCGAATCGGACATTCTGACTCTCTGGACTGACCAAACTGAGGATTCTGGCGAACTGTCTGAGAATTCTGCGCTAACAAGTCGCTGACCCGGTGTTCTCACCCACTTCTTTCTCGCTGCGGGAAAGGGATAGGAAAGGTTTAGACTCGGGGTAGGTGTTTAGGCTGAAGGCTCAGGCAATATGCAAATTAGAATCTTCCAGTTTACTTAAAACAGTGTCTTTTATTAATATCTATTTGGTTGGAAAAGGGGTTTTGCCCTTCTTTTTCGTAACTACACTAGATCCTGGATCAGTGGGTTCCGTCACTACGTCTATAAGCCCCTCGTATTCCACCTGTATTTCGACCTCCCAGGGTGGACAGCCCTGGGCGAGGGTCCTATAGGGCACGCGGATCCCACCGACCGAGAGTAAAGAACGCTCCTAACGGGTCTAGCGGGTCATAGGAACTTTCAACGCACGAGCGATGCGGATTATAGTCAAGGCAATACCGGGAAAGTCTCGTCTTTCTGCCTTGATAGGATTTTGGCAGAATTTCGCTTGAGCGAATGACGTTTTGACTTTCGGTAATGTCCGAGAAGATAATAGGCATGGGTCGGGCGGTAAAGCCGGATGACAGTGTCACATTGAACTTCGTTGCATACGCCGGGCGTGAGTTAGAATCGAAGTCAATGCCGGGTCAAGATCTTGCCAATTTTTCCTTGTCGGAATTTTGGCAGAGCTTCGCTTGAGCGAAAGATCTTTTGATTTGTTGGCAAAGACTCGGTCTTGACTCTTACGCATTCCGTGCAGGTCAAGGTCAATAGTCAATGTCGGAGTTGAGATCTCGCCAATTTTTCCTTGTTGGAATTTTGGCAGAGTTCTTCTTCCGTTATGAACTAAGGCTTGACCTTTACGAGGGTATGCAACTGGGCTATATGACACGGACTAGACCAAAAACCAACCAAAAGTCACGGTTTTTTGAAACGTGTGACACGGACTGTGCATTGGTCGACACTGGCTGCCATGGGGAGGTTGGGATGATTCCGTGCGCGCCCGGGAGCATCGTAAGGCTGTCCGTGACTGCAGCTGGAACCACCCTCGGGTTTGAGGGACGTGCGTGCAAAAGTGTACAGGATATATCAGGTGCGCGTAGTGTGCGGTCTCCTAAAAATGTTCCTTTTTGAGTTAAAACAGAGATTTTCAGAAATGTGTTTTAAAGGAATGATTTTCGGGACGGGGAGAATGCAACACATAAGCACGTAAATTTTCTGGGAGCCCTGGTGCCATGGAGCCGAGTAGCCCCAAGCCGCTAGGACGCGATTAACCTCAATTTTTCCTGGTGGAATTGCCACTGAGGTCGCCCGGTCAGAATCCAATGAGGATTGAGCCGTACGACTGCATGGATCAATTTTCCAGGTTCCACTCCTTTTGCTATTTTTCGGGTTGTTTCCCGTTTCAAAGTATGCACAGATTCCAAGATGCAAATGATGCAATGCATGGTAAAGAAAGCAAGCATGATTAATGAAATCGGCGATGGGAGTCTAACCCGCTCAAAGGGAAAAGCTTTCTTTTATTTTTTTCAAAATTTTTTTTTTTCGAAAAGGGATACTGGTACGTGGATTGTTAAACCACCGGTTATCCCAACTCCCACATCAGGGAGTGTACAGGAAGGGTAAGTGGTTTCCACCTATATACCGAGTATCGATTTTTTTGTTTTTGAAAATAAAAGCTTTTCTCCTTTGGGAAGTCCCCAGCGGAGTCGCCAAACTGTGAATGTGTGCCCAAATTTTGTTTTTGTTGGATTCACGCGAGTTTGAAGACATCCGGTTTAATTTGAAAAACGGAGTCGCCACGCCATTTTGATTACCTCAAAACTTTGAAAAAAAGGTTTTATGGGTTCGGAGGTTAAGTTACCCCTTGGGAAGAACGTTTGACGTTCACCCAAGGTGCCTTGCCGGAGCAAGTCTCCCATGATTTCATTAATCGTGCTTGCTTGCGTGCTTTCTTGTGTGCATGTGTTTGAAAATAAGGAGGGAATGTCTCAAGTCGTCTTCCGGACGTACAAACCATTTGTTGGTTGTCGCTCGGGATTCCTTGGATTTTTATGTGTTCGGGATTATGATCCCGCCCTCATCTTGTGACTTGTGATCATCGCATTTTAACCTTGGGACCCTCGGGACTTGCGTGATCGAGAGAATGACTCTCTTTATGGTCAAAGATGAGGTTCTTTAGAAAAGAAAGGTCCTTAGCCCATCAATCCTACGCTTTGAGACGGTCGAGCTCGTATAGATGCTTCATACTCTTTCTTAAGCGATAATTGGAGATATAGGGTTCAAGGTTGTCCCTTTCTAAAGAAATATGGAACCTTTAATGGAAGGAACGATGTAAAGATAGGATCTTTTACACCGGTCCGTTCCTAGGTTGCTAATGGGGGAATGGGGGAAATGTATGTAAAAATGACACTTTAATGAAAAGATGACATTTTTGGGTTGCAAATGATGCACTTAGTTTAAAGAAATGATCTTTATTGCAAATGATGCATAAAGATTTGATTTTTTATGCAAATGATGCATTTTTGTTGAAATTGGCATTCATTATGCAAATGATGCATAAAGATTGCATTTTGAAAAGCATATGATGCTAGTTTATGGTAAAGACATGGTCTTTAAAGCAAATTATGCTTGGAAAGATGATTTTGGATGCAAATGATGCATTTTGATTGAAAAGATTTGATTTTTATATGCAAAGGATGCATAAAGATGACATTTTTATTTGAAAATGGGGGTTTTAGGTGCAAAGGATGCACCTTTATGGGAAAAGACTACATTTTTATGACAAATGATGTCTAATGCATGCAAAAGGGGAAGGGGGAATATGAAGATATGATCTTTAATCTACCAAGTCCCAAGCAATATAAAAGTAATGCAATGAGCAATTTATAAAGCAATTAGGATGCGAGGTTAGGGCGTGCGAGGTTACCAATGGCTTCCTTCTTCTTCGTCGGGCGGAGCTAGGAGGAGAGGTTGGTCTTGGATCTTCAAGGAGGAGGGAGGGAGCTTCTTGGCCTTCTTCTTCACCTTCTTGGATCTTCCAGCAGTGTTCTTCACGTCTTTGGAGTGTTTGTGGGTGATTTGTGTGTTGATTGTTGATTGTTAAATGGGTAGAGGAGGGCTCTATTTATAGGCAGTCTGGATAAGGCTAATGAAGCCGTGCGGCTAAGGGCAGCGAGCTAATGCAGCCGTGCGGCATTATCCACAATGACTCAGCATTCTAGAACCATGCAAGGTGGCAAATTCTAGAACCTTCCCTCCTAATTAAGAAAAACGTGTTTCTTAATTAGGAAGGATTCCCTTCAGCCCTTATTTAATTAAAAACAGTTCTGGAATGTTTCCGGAACACTAGGAAGGTCTGGGGAATTACCGGAAAACTTATCGAAATTGCCGGGAAATTTAACCGGAAGGCATGAGCCAGATTTGGGTACTTACAGTTGGCCCTCATTAAAACCAATCTGATTCTCAACCCTATCCGCGCGGATGGGTTTGTAAGGGTCCAAAATGACCCTTTTGCCCTTTAAAAATCCGGAACTCTGCAATTTGATCCTAGACTTAACAGAGTTAACCAAAAGTTAACCAAAGTTAATCCCCTCTTCAAAAGAGCTTCACGGCAGTAAAACGTAAGATCGATCTCCCCGAGAAAGATAACGGGATCCCGTATCTTTCATCAAAATCATCGACAGCAGTAAAACGTAAGTCCGATCTCCCCGAGAAAGATAACGGAATCCCGTATCTTTCATCAAAATCATCGACGGCAGTAAAACGTAAGTCCGATCTCCCCGAGAAAGAAACGGGATCCCGTATCTTTCATCAAAAATCATTCCCGGCAGTAAAACGTAAGATCGATTTCCCCGAAGAATACGTCTGATTTTTCCCCAGCAAAGGCTAACAAAATCCCCAGCAAAGTCAACGGAATCCCAAAAGCCAACGGAATCTCGAGTAAATCTTGAACTACGAAAGGGCTTGATTCCCACTAGGGATACGTAGGTAGCCTATCTTTAGGTCCAGCCCCTCAACAAAAATGCAAAAAATACATCAGCTTGCATACATGTCCGTACGGACACATGTGTAAAGCAAGATGTGTGTGTACGGACACTTATGGCAGCCATTCTGAGCCATTTCGGCCTCTTCCAGTCGTTCCGAGGCCTCCCGAGGCGCTCTGAGCCCTCCCAAGGCGATCCCGGTCCGTTCCGATCGACCTCACGACGTCCCACAAACCCTATTCATCCCCAACCAAACTCCAAACACCCAAACGACTCAAACCGGTTCAAACCCGCCAGTCCTAACGAGTGTGAACGAGTGCTAATTAGGGGAGGTTCTGCCCGAGTGAGTGCAGAATTTCTCTCATCTTTAGAAATCCCGAGTGTGATACCGAGAGTTAATTATGGGAGATTTTGCCATTAGTGAGGGCAAAACCTCTCTTCTCTTTAAAAACCCTCAGCCAAACACATTCCTCCCTCAAACCCTAGGAAGATAGAACCTAACCAACGTTGGTGAGTTCTCCTTCCGCACATTTAAACACTGCTTTAAATTTACTGCTTACAATGTAGTCAATATTTACTCTTCACGCAGACCCAAACCGTACAAACGATTTCACAAGACCTTCCATTGCACTATGGAGGTCTGACGGTGATAGCGCTTTACTAATATTCCCGCACTGTCTTTCAATTATTTACTTAATGCATTTTATGTAAAATCACACACACACACACAACATTTAAAGAAAAGGGTACCGAAAGACTCGTGTATACGAGGCGACTCGGATCAATTCAAAATATCTCTTTTCGAGGTGTAACCTGACCTCCGAACTCAAAATCTCATCACACAACAAAATAAACAAAAACAGCCTTTTCTCAATGTTTTGGGCATAATCAAAATGGTGTGGTGACTCTACAAAAACGAAAAGCTGCAACAGCCGTCCCAACGCGAGATGCCGCCCGCGCGCCGAATCGGGTAATTTTAGTTGGCAACTCCGATGGGGATAATTTTGTTTTAAAAACTTTTAAACAAAAACAAAAAGATTTTTAAAACAATGATGAGGGTCAAACTTTCATTTTACCCTTTCTTTAACTGTTGTGTATGTGTGAATGTGCTTTACTTTTTTTGCTTATTCAAAAAATACAAAAAAATGCATCATCTGTGTACATACTTTTAAAATACATTCTGCAAAACATTCAATTTTACTCAGAAAATGAATTTTAGTGACCGCACTCTACGTGCACTCTTATCTTGTACAGTGCACACTACAACCTCAAACCCGGGATGGACTCAGATGCAGTTCGATTGGTGTTCCTATGCCTTTCTTGCACGCACGGGATCATTCCAAACTACCCATCCTAGCCAGTGTCAACCATGGACTTTTGTGTCACACTTTGTCCAAAGACTCGGTTGGTTTTTGACCCAGTCCACGTCTTAAAGCCTGGATACATATCCTATGTCGGCCATTATCTGAGTCAAAAGCCTAGAAATCAAGATCTCTTGAGAGAGCAAGACGATAAAAGGTCATGCTAAAATCTTGACGCAATCTTGATTTTTAGTGTTAACTTAGACAATGGTCCGTACCGGATATACGTCTATGCCCACATGACACAATGTCATCAAGCCTTTAATGCGTCATCCATGACAATATGACCTAGCCAAAACCTAAAGTTATTGATCCCTTACGCAAGCAAGGTAAAGAGAGGTCATGCCCAATTCTTGACCCGATCTTGACTTAGGTATTGGCTTCGTTCACTATTCAAATGGCGGAAGCATTAAACGGACATGACAGGCTCGGTCTTTAGGTTCATTTCTATTTTGGTCGGTGGAAATCACTTGCCCTATAGGACCCTCGCCCGTGGATGTCTACCCTGGGAAGTAGAAATACAGGTGCAAAATGAGGGGCTTATAGCCGTAGTGCGGATTCCACTGACCCAGGATCTAGAAATAGTAGCGAAAAAGAAGATCAATTTTTTCCAACCATTTAGGATTCCTAGAAAACATGTTTTAAGTAAACTAAAACAACAAAAAAAACAATAAAAAGGAAACTGCATGTCGCATGAGCTTTCCCCCTTCATCCAAAAGGCCCTCCTGAGACTAAACCTTGCCTTTCACCCCTCCAGCGAACTGAGAGTGGTTGAGAGTCTCCGGGTGTCATCTTTTTAACATTGAGGACACAAGGTCTAACAGTCCTTCCGATTCAGCTGTTCAAACTGTCCGTTATTCTCCAATGATAGGGTCGACATATAATAGTGAAGGGAATGGACTCCGCCCCAGGGAAATCCCCAAACAATGGAAGAAGTATTTCAAGCTCTCAAGGCTCTTGAGAAATGCCAAGAAGAGCAGTAGGCTTGGATCAAAGATGCCATGCGTCATCTTGGAACATTTGCAGTCCCCCAACCGGATGGGACTTTCATAAAAGACGAAGACGTGACTGCTCTCGCAGTTTCTCAGAATTACCAACAAGTCCCTCCTTCACAAAGCTACAGGAACCTAGCAATGCAAAGCATTTCCCGCTCAAAGCTCCATTCGAGCCTCAGTCAAGCAGCTCCGATTTTCCAACCTCGGCACAATCAGTTTTTTGGCCCCGCTCCGCAAACTCAATATCACCAGCACACTTATGGGCCCGCTCCCTCGGATCCTAACGCCTCTCAATATCCACTGGGATTCAATCATGTGCCTCCTTATGAGCCCCAAAGCTACACCTTGAAGTCACAATGCCTGCCAGGGACGGACATACCAAGCAGATACCCCGATGTTTCAAACCTGCCACTTGCCAGACTGCCTCTCGGGGCTCATGAAACATTCCCTCAGTTTCCAAACACGATCAAGCATGGCCTAGATAATTGTTCCCCCGGCTTCGGTCTTGGTAATCAAGGGTATGGACAGGCATACACCGACTTGCCTCCCCAGGATTCCCGAATGATGATTCCAAAAACAAATACGCCTCCATCTCTGGAAACCGGAAACCTAACCCTGCCTAAAGACCCCTATATGGCTTGGTTGGTAGAACATGCAAAGGAGATGCAAGGGAAGAATGTCCTCAGGCAAAAGGAAAAAGGTTACCAAACACCTCCAAACAAGAAGAAAGAGGTTACCAGAGCAGTTCACTACATTCAGAACCGGTCCCCAATGAATAATGGTCCTCCTTAAGAGAAACGCTTCCAGCCTCTTAATGATCTCGGGATGCCCTATAACAAAGTCCTCGAGACACTAGTAAAGCGGAACATTCTCAAGCCCCTTGGAAATTACCCGCCAAAAAATCTTAACCCTAAGCTGGATATAAGTAAATGGTGTGCTTTTCACAACTACCCCAGCCACACAACCGACTATTTCTTCGTGTTGAAGAAAGTGGTCTAAAGCTTAATCGAAGAGGGAAAGTTGGAACGCCCCCGCGGTCCCAGGAGATAAGGCGGTTCGAGACAGGCCGAGCAAGTGGCAGTGTCAAAAACGGCATAACTTTCACAAACGTGGACCTACAGCCAGCAAGAAGAGATAGGTCGAGAAGCTTGGACTAACCCCTCGTCTCCTAGAGTCTAGCTTCGAAAAAAAATTCCTGAGTCTGTCATGTTTAAGTTTGAGTCTCTCGAGTCGTATGACGGCCTTACGCCTAAAGATTATGTGTTTGTAGCAAAAACTCAGTTTCCTTATGCTTTGAATAAAAAATTCGACCTTTCCGAGTATCCCCTCATTGCATCTTTAACAAATGATAAAATAACTAACAAATCAAAAACAGTTAATAACAATTCACTTGATAAAGACACAGACACATTAAACAAACAAATCTTTAAGCATGTTGTCAAACGAGAGGAAAACCGAGCCCAAGCTTCCAAGAAGGTTCTAACCAATGAATTTGGGGACTATTGAAGAGCCTACAGAGACGCAAATTGGAGAATTCTCCGTCGATACTTCGCCCAAAGAATATCGAGTCTTCTTCTCCCCCCTCTAACTCTAAAAAAATAAAAATAAATTATACAGTCAAACCTCGTAGGTTCTAGTACTTTTCTCATTCAATCAAGTCCTCATCGGACATTGTAGTTAAGTCTTTAATTACGCGAGTTTTCTTTCTTTTCTTGCTAGACTTGAGACATTATTTTGCACCACACATTAAATTTAATGAAAGGGTTTTGTTCTATATGATCACTTGTATTGCTCAACAAATAATTCCCCAAAGGATTAATGCTTTGATAAACTGGTATGAGAAAGTCAATCGATAGCTCCCCATACACCTTACCATACCCCCACACAAAGGCCTCCATCAAGCCATACACTTTCCAAAATCACATCCCTACCATCACCTTGACCAAGTCAACGATGACATTGACATCATTAAATGATTGCTCTCATGTCAACAACAAGCTAGGGACTTTTCCTTCCCCCTCATGTGCATCAAGCAAGTTCAAGCAGGGTCTTAAAAAAAAGAGCCAAGGACCCAGCACTGCTAGTCAGAAGCTCAAATGCAGGAAGGCAAAGGCAAAAGCATCATAAGTCCTTAAGCTATATTCAAATTCTTTCTCTTCCTGTGAGAGCAACAATCAAGAAGCAATGGAATCATTGAAGTTTTCGTAAAAAATGGCTTATCGAGGAATCACCTCAAGGCCCATGCCTCATCATCCAACCTTCCGTCCGAGCCTTTTCGCCAAAGGCCGCACAAATATTCATGCCTTTGACCCAAAGCCAAACACGGTTCCCCCGAACTACGTCGACCTGAGCTCCTTGTCTTAAGGGGAACGTAGGCAACCATAAATGGTCCGGTCATAAACACATACAAATCTGCAAATCTTGTCTCACCAATGACCTCTCCTATACACAAACCTTCTCTCACACCTGATCCAACTCGATCATTGGTATCGGTTGACTTTATCCTGATGATTAATCAAGCATATCAAGTTTAATTGTTGAATAACCCGAACATCAACAAAGGGTTTTAAGCAAACATGTGATCATTGTGAACAAATCAAGTTTTCAGATGTCTTTACAAATCTTCTTTTTCTACAAAAAAGGAAAAATAGATCTAAACACTGATTTTCTGTCAGATATGGCTTCCATACACTTTTACAAGCTTTTCAGTGCTCATACTCTCTCAAAAGATTCAAACCCAAAAGCATATTTTTTGTGACTACATCAAATAAGGCATTCACACAAAAGGGGACCAGTTCCCACCTTTTCAAAAATAATATATACGCCCTTGAGAGTGTACATTACAAGTCATTACTTTCACATTGTTGGTTGACTAATTAAAAAAAATACAAAGGTGTTGAAGAACATACCCAGCTAGATTGAAAACCCAAAAAGGGCAGTCTAGGCAAAATCAGGGTTGCACCATTCTCCCCCTTCTCTGTATCCCCTTCTCTCACTAAAAGAAGGTTGAACTACGAAGAACTGAGCCCCTCAGACCAAGGGGAACGTAGGCAGCCTTCATTGGTTCGGTCTAAAACACACAAAATTCCAAAAATTGGATGCCATCAAGGCTCGGACAAGAAGCAAGCAAGAGACTTTATATCTCGATAAAGCTTTAAAAGCAAAACACAAATCATTACAGTTAAAACACTTCTTGATGAGTTCAAGCACGGTTTGCTCTCAAACTTACAACATGCTAAAAGAAAACTTAATACATTTAACAATTAATGTGTCTGCAATGACAATGATGGGATACTTAGAATTTCAGAAGGTCATTCCGCGCCACTCACGCTTATCCCTTCGCCATTCTTCCCTTTCATCCATCATCCCCGTCGAGTCTTCCTTTGTTCCACATGAGCGAGCTTTGTCTCCCTCATTCTGAGATCAGGAGTCCTCCCTGTCGTGTTAGGAATCCAGTTGCTCTCAGAGTTTCATTCGCCTGTGCCTCGGCTCGGATCTCTTCCTGTAGCAATTGCGAAATTTCTCCTCTTTTTATTTATTTGTTTTGAGTCACCACCTATATTATTATGAGGAAATATAGAAAAACCCATTTAAGAGATCTTGGGTTCGGGGCTTAAGTGATGGATTTGGAAGGTCAGGGAGCACCTCATCTACCCAATCCAAAGATCGGTCTTGCTTAAGGTGGTTTTAAATAATTAGTTCTTTTAGAAAAAAAATGAAGAAAAACATCCATTTAATTAGATTAAACAGAATATGGGATCAATTGCTTCGAGACCATCTCCATGATTTGAAGAGGCTCTAGGCCGATCCCAGATTTGATATGCTTATACCACTCTAAATATCAATTAGAATAGATAAAGAAGAAAGGAAGATTATCTTTAGGTTGAGAAGTGATTTGGACAGAGTTTCGCCTTGATTCTAGGCTTGAACCTTGATGTTCGTCGATCAACAAGGTTGATGGACGAATTTGTGTGTTGTTTTAGAGTGATTTGTAGGAGTCTTTCAAGGAGAGAAACCAGCAAATCGTGTGTGAGTTGTGTCTCGGATCGGGACCTCAATCTTTTGTCCATCCTCCGTCCTCTGAAATACTGAAAGTCATCCAGTATTTATAGGGGTTGATTTACTTGGTCACCAAGTTTAGGAGACTCAAGATATTTAGGATATCTCCTAAAGAAGGTTCCAGATCTCTAAAATTAGTAGAGATCCGGATTGGATAAGAGTTTATCAAGAAAAGAGGTTGAAATCGACAAGGGAAGGGAATCTCCCCCTCCTGCAGAGGGGTAGTATCGCGCGAGACACGCCATGTCCCGCACGGGACAAGGCTTTACAAAAGATAGATTTGTCCTCCCCTTGTTATTTCGTATGCAGTTTAGTCCAAACTAATGCCTGTTAGTCAAAACTTAACGAAACATGACGAAATGGTGGATTTCTACTCTAAAATTGAATGAGAGACTTAGAGTGATATAACTCTGCTACGATAGGTTCAGAATGGGGTGTCTACACTTCCCTGCGAGTCTCTAAAAGGGGACCTCTCTCGGTCAATCGGTCAACTCTAGTCTCGTAGTCAAACAAAGCGTCTCCCGTGACATCCTGAGGGTTAGCCCAAGCTTCCGCACTCTTAAGGCTGTAGCTGAGACGGCAATCTTGCCCCAGAATCGCCTCGCACCTACTCCCCAAAATCACTTGGGTCTGCCCAAGATGCTGCTCGTACCAATCCAGGTATTCGGTGGTCAGAACAACACTCTCCTAGCGTCTAAGGAGTACGACAGGAGAGAAGGCGGAATACTTCTATACCCTCAGAAAGAAAAGGAAAGCATCTAGATCTGTCATAGAGAAAGAAGCTACCTCCTTGGTGGCAATGTCGCTCCAGCCTAGCAAAGGCTCCTGCCTCATCCCAAACTGTCGAGAAAAGAGCGACCAGATGTAGAAAGAGGATCAAGACAACCCCAGAACCCGAAAAACATAGTAGCTATCCTGAAAGGCCCTCCTAGTCTCAATCCTCCAATTAGGAACCCACCAATGGATGTGATGCGTGCCAAGTCGAGCCATCCACCTCTCCCAAGCAGACTGGTCTGACTCCAAGACCAAAGGTCCCCGAGCTAATGTCCACAAACTAAAAGATGTCGGAAGCACAAGCATAGCTTGAAGTCTCTCTCTTTCAACCATAAAGCAAGCAAAGTGGGGCTTCATCTGCGCATGAATCGGTCCCCCATCGCTAGACGGTCTACACCGTGGAAGGTTCCCCCAAAACCAAATAATCGATATCCTATCCCGCTCAGCAGTAGCCTACCACATCCAATAAAGCGCTGTGACATATCCCGAGGGAGCTAACCATGAAAAGAGTGGCTATCACGCACAAAGCAAAAATGCCCCATGAGAACGTCACTCCCGCCGTCGCTCATGAACCTGCCAAAGCTGCCTCAACCCCCATATACCACAACCATTTCAAGCTCATGTGACATGCACAAAACACAAAAAAATGAAGTAGAAACAACTCCTAAGTTATCAACAATAAAGTGCAAATAAAAGAGTTCATTACATGTGAAAACATTGCGTATATAAATACAAATATTTTGTTGCTCTCCTCACAAACATGCACAGAAAAGAAAAAAAAGAGTCCTACTTTGAGTCATCGGCACCACTGCCTGGTAAAGACTCCCGCATCTCGGTGCCTCCGCCAGCCACCTCATCATTCTCGGTGAGCTCAGCACCTTCCACGATCGGATACTCCGAGAAGTCTGCAGAAGTAAGAACGAAGGAGGAAAAAGAAGACGAGCCATCCCTCCTCTCCTGGCCAGCACCTGCGGCGTCCTCATCATCTCAGCAGAGCCGCCACCACGTCCTCATCATTTCAGTAGAAGCGCCACCACGCCCTCATCATCTTAGCAGAGGCGCTACCACGTCCTCATCATTTCTGCAGAGGCGCCACCACGTCCTCATCATTTCAGTAGAGGTGCCACCACGTCCTCATCATCTCAGCAGAGACGCCACCACGTCCTCATCATCTCAGCAGAGGCGCCACCACATTCTCATCATATCAGCTGAGGCGCCACCACGTCCTCATCATTTCAGCAGAGGCACCACCACGTCCTCATCATTTCAGCCAGAGGCACCACCACATCCTTATTATCTCAGCCAGAGGTACCACCATATCCTCATTATCTCAGCAAAGGCTCCACCACGTCCTCATCATCTCAGCAGAGGCCACCATGCCCTCATCATTTCAGTAGAGGTGCCACCACGTCCTCATCATTTCAGCCAGAGGCGCCACCACGTCCTCATTATCTCAGCCTGAGGTGCCACCACGTCCTCAACATCTCAGCAGAGGTGCCATCACGTCCTTATCATCTCAGTAGAGGCGCAACCACGCCCTCATCATTTTAGCAGAGGCACCACCACGTCCTCATCATTTTAGCCAGAGGCGCCACCACGTCCTTATTATCTCAAATAGAGGCACCACCCCTTCCTCCTCAACTTCCTCCTCACAAAGGTGCCTCCTCCTGCAGGTAAACACAGCAAAGGTATGTTAATAAACATCAAATGCAAGTCATAGCAGTAATAAAAGCTACATAAAAGGTCCATCCAAACACGGCATGTTTCCTTTCTAAAAATTCCCACAAACAAAGTTCCATACATGATCCACAAAATACGCCATCAGATTCAACTTAGATTCAAACTCCTGAACTAAGCCTCAACTTAGGTTCATACTCCTGAACTAAGCCTCAACTTAGGGTAATACTCCTGAACTAAGTCTCAATTTAGGTTCATACTCCTGAACTAAGCCTCAACATAGGGTCATACTCTTGAACTAAGTCTCAATTAGGTTTATACTCCTGAACTAAGCCTCAACTTAAGGTTATACTCCTGAACTAAGTCTCAATTTAGGTTCATACTCCTGAACTAAGCCCCAACTTAGGTTCCTACCCCTGAACTAAGTCTCAATTTAGGTTCATACTCCTGAACTAATCCCTAACTTAGATTCATACACCTGAACTAAGCCTCAACTTAGGTTCATACTCCAAACTAAGCCTCAACTTAGGTTTATACTCCTAAACTAAGCTTCAATTTAGGTTCATACTCTTGAACTGAGCCCCAACTTAGGTTCATACTCCTGAACTAATCCCCAATTTAGGTTCATACTCCTGAACTAAGCCCCAATTTAGATTCATACTCCTGTACTAAGCTCCTACTTAGGTTCATACTCCTGAACTAAGCCTCAACTTAGGTTCATACTCATGAACTAAGCCTCAACTTAGGTTCATACTCCTGAACTATGCCTCAACTTAGGTCCATACTCCTTAACTAAGCCCCAACTTAGGTTCATACTCCTGAACTAAGTCCCAATTTAGGTTCATACTCCTGAACTAAGCCCTAGCTTAGGTTCATAATCCTGAACTATGCCCCCGCTTAAGTTCATACTCCTGAACTAAGCCCCAACTTAGGTTCATACTCCTGAATTAAGCCTCAAATTAGGTTCATACTCCTTAACTAAGCCACAGCTTAGGTTAATACTCTTGAACTAAGCCCCAAGTTAGGTTCATACTCCTGAACTAAGCCTCAACTTAGGTTCATACTCCTGAACTAAGTCTCAATTTAGGTTCATAATCCTGAACTAAGCCCCAACTTAGGTTCATACTCCTGAACTAAGCCTCAACTTAGGGTCGTACTCCTGAACTAAGTCCCAATTTAGGATTATACTCCTGAACTAAGCCTCAACTTAGGGTCATTCTCCTGAACTTAGTCTCAATTTAGGTTAAACTCCTGAATTAAGCTTCAACTTAGGTTCATACTCCTGAAATAAGTCTCAATTTAGGTTCATACTCATGCACTAATCCCCAACTTAGGTTCATACTCCTGAACTAAGCCAACTTAGGTTCATCCTCCGAACTAAGCCCCAACTTAGGGTCATACTCCTGAACTAAGCCTCAACTTAGGGTCATACTCTTGAACTAAGTCTCAATTTAGGTTCATACTCTTGAACTAAGCCCCAACTTAGGTTCATTCTCCTGAACTAAGCCCCAACTTAGGTTCATACTCCTGAATTAAGCCTCAAATTAGGTTCATACTCCTTAACTAAGCCACAACTTAGGTTAATACTCCTGAACTAAGCCCCAAGTTAGGTTCATACTCCTGAACTAAGCCTCAACTTAGGTTCATACTCCTGAACTAAGTCTCAATTTAGGTTCATAATCCTGAACTAAGCCCCAACTTAGGTTCATACTCCTGAACTAAGCCTCAACTTAGGGTCATACTCCTGAACTAAGTCCCAATTTAGGATTATACTCCTGAACTAAGCCTCAACTTAGGGTCATTCTCCTGAACTAAGTCTCAATTTAGGTTAAACTCCTGAATTAAGCTTCAACTTAGGTTCATACTCATGAAATAAGTCTCAATTTAGGTTCATACTCATGCACTAATCCCCAACTTAAGTTCATACTCCTGAACTAAGCCAACTTAGGTTCATCCTCCGAACTAAGCCCCAACTTAGGGTCATACTCCTAAACTAAGCCTCAACTTAGGGTCATACTCTTGAACTAAGTCTCAATTTAGGTTCATACTCTTGAACTAAGCCCCAACTTAGGTTCAATCTCCTGAACTAAGCCCCAACTTAGGTTCATTCTCCTGAACTAAGCCCCTACTTAGGTTCATACTCCTGAACTAAACCCCAACTTAGGTTCATACTCCTGAACTAAGCCTCAACTTAGGTCCGTAGTCCTGAACTAAGCCCCAACTTTGGTTCATACTACTTAACTAAGCCTCAATTTAGGTTCATACTCCTTAACTAAGCCCCAATTTAGGTTCATACTCCTGAACTAAGCCCCAACTTAGGTTCATACTCTTGAACTAAGCCTCAACTTAGGTTCATACTCCTGAACTAAGCCTCAACTTAGGTTCATACTCCTGAACTAAGCAACAACATAGGTTCATACTCCTGAACTAAGCCACAACTTTGGTTCATACTCCTGAACTAAGCCTCAAATTAGGTTCATACTCCTGAACTAAGCCACAACTTAGGTTAATACTCCTGAACTAAGCCCCAACTTAGGTTCATACTCCTGAACTAAGCCTCAACTTAGGTTCATACTCCTGAACTAAGCCTCAACTTAGGTCATACTCCTGAACTAAGTCTAAATTCGGTTCATAATCCTGAACTAAGCCCCAACTTAGGTTCCTACTCCTGAACTAATCCTTAACTTAGGGTCATGCTCCTGAACTAAGTCTTAATTTAGGTTTATACTCCAGAACTAAGCCTCAACTTAGGGTCATTCTCCTGAACTAAGTCTCAATTTAGGTTTATACTCCTGAACTAAGCCCCAACTTAGGTTCATACTCCTGAAATAAGTCTCAATTTAGGTTCATACTCATGCACTAATCCCCAACTTAGGTTCATACTCCTGAACTAAGCCTAACTTAGGTTCACCCTCCGAAATAAGCCTCAACTTAAGGTCATACTCCTGAACTAAGCCTCAACTTAGGGTCATACTATTGAACTAACTCTCAATTTAGGTTTATAATCCAGAAATAAGCCCCAACTTAGGTTCATACTCCTGAACTAAGCCCCTACTTAGGTTCATACTCCTGAACTAAACTCCAACTTAGGTTCATACACCTGAACTAAGCCTCAACTTGGGTCCGTAGTCCTGAACTAAGCCCCAACTTTGGTTCATACTCCTTAACTAAGCCCTAATTTAGGTTCATACTCCTTAACTAAGCCCCAATTTAGGTTCATACTCCTAAACTAAGCACCAACTTAGGTTCATACTCCTGAACTTAGCCTCAACTTAGGTTCATACTCCTGAACTAAGCCTCAACTTAGGTTTATACTCCTGAACTAATCCCCAACTTAAGTTCATACTCCTGAACTAAGCCTCAAATTATGTTCATACTCCTAAACCAAGCCACAAATTAGGTTAATACTCCTGAACTAAGCCCCAAGTTAGGTTCATACTCCTGAACTAAGCCTCAGCTTAGGTTCATACTCCTGAACTAAGCTTCAACGTAGGTTCATACTCTTGAACTAAGTCTCAATTTAGGTTCATAATCCTGAACTAAGCCCCAACTTAGGTTCATACTCCTGAACTAAGCCTCGACTTAGGGTCATACTCCTGAACTAAGTCTCAATTTAATTTTATAATCCTGAACTAAGCTTCAATTTAGGGTCATTCTCCTAAACTAAGTCTCAATTTAGGCTTATACTCCTGAACTAAGCCCCAACTTAGGTTCCTACTCCAGAACTAAGTCTCAATTTAGGTACATACTCCTGAACTAATCCCCAACTTAGATTCATACTCCTGAACTAAGCCTCAACTTAGGTTCATACTCCGAACTAAGCCTCAACTTAGGTTTATACTCCTGAACTAAGCTACAACTTAGGGTATACTCCCGAAATAAGTCTCAATTTAGGTTCATACTCTTTAACTGAGCTCCAACTTAGGTTCATACTCCTGAACTTAGACTCAACTTAGGTTCACACTCCTGAACTAAGCCTCAACTTAGGTTCGTACTCCTGAATTAAGCCCCTGCTTAGGTTCATACTCCTGAACTAAGCCTCAAATTATGTTCATACTCCTGAACCAAGCCACAATTAGGTTAATAATCCTGAACTAAGCCCCAATTTAGGTTCATACTCCTGAACTAAGCCTCAACTTAGGTTCATACTCTTGAACTAAGCCTCAACTTAGGTTCATACTCCTGAACTAAGTCTCAATTTAGGTTCATAATCCTGAACTAAGCCCCAACTTAGGTTCATACTCCTGAACTAAGCCTCAACTTAGGGTCATACTCCTGAACTAAGTCTCAATTTAGGTTTATACTCCTGAACTAAGCTTCAACTTAGGGTCATTCTCCTGAACTAAGTCTCAATTTAGGTTTATACTCCTGAACTAAGCCCCAACTTAGGATCCTACTCCTGAACTACGTCTCAATTTAGGTTCATACTCCTGAACTAATCCCCAACTTAGATACATACTCCTGAACTAAGCCTCAACTTAGGTTCATACTCCGAACTAAGCCACAACTTTGGTTTATACTCCTGAAATAAGTCTCAATTTAGGTTCATACTCATGCACTAATCACCAACTTAGGTTCATACTCCTGAACTAAGCCCAACTTAGGTTCATCCTCCGAACTAAGCCCCAACTTAGGGTCATACTCCTAAACTAAGCCTCAACTTAGGGTCATACTCTTGAACTAAGTCTCAATTTAGGTTCATACTCTTGAACTAAGCCCCAACTTAGGATCCTACTCCTGAACTACGTCTCAATTTAGGTTCATACTCCTGAACTAATCCCCAACTTAGATACATACTCCTGAACTAAGCCTCAACTTAGGTTCATACTCCGAACTAAGCCACAACTTTGGTTTATACTCCTGAAATAAGTCTCAATTTAGGTTCATACTCATGCACTAATCCCCAACTTAAGTTCATACTCCTGAACTAAGCCAACTTAGGTTCATCCTCCGAACTAAGCCCAACTTAGGGTCATACTCCTAAACTAAGCCTCAACTTAGGGTCATACTCTTGAACTAAGTCTCAATTTAGGTTCATACTCTTGAACTAAGCCCCAACTTAGGTTCAATCTCCTGAACTAAGCCCCAACTTAGGTTCATTCTCCTGAACTAAGCCCCTACTTAGGTTCATACTCCTGAACTAAACCCCAACTTAGGTTCATACTCCTGAACTAAATCTCAATTTAGGTTTATACTCCTGAACTAAGCCCCAAATTAGGTTCATACTCTTGAACTAAGCCTCAACTTAGGTTCATACTCCTGAACTAAGCCTCAACTTAGGTTCATACTCCTGAAGTAAGCCACAACATAGGTTCATACTCCTGAACTAAGCCACAACATAGGTTCATACTCCTGAACTAAGCCACAACTTAGGTTCATATTCCTGAAACTAAGCCTCAACTTAAGTTTATACTCCTGAAATAAACCCCAACTTATGTTCATACTCCTGAACTAAGCCTCTATTAGGTTCATACTCCTGAACTAAGCCTCAACTTAGGTCATACTCCTGAACTAAGTCTCAATTTCGGTTCATAATCCTGAACTAAGCCCTAACTTAGGTTCATACTCCTGAACTAAGCCTTAACTTAGGGTCATGCTCCTGAACTAAGTCTCAATTTAGGTTTATACTACTGAACTAATCATTCTCCTGAACTAAGTCTAAATTTAGGTTTATACTCCTGAACTAAGCCCCAACTTAGGTTCATACTCCTGAAATAAGTCTCAATTTAGGTTCATACTCATGCACTAATCCCCAACTTAGGTTCATACTCCTGAACTAAGCCTAACTTAGGTTCATCCTCTGAACTAAGCCTCAACTTAAGGTCATACTCCTGAACTAAGCCTCAACTTAGGGTCATACTATTGAACTAACTCTCAATTTAGGTTCATACTCCAGAAATAAGCCCCAACTTAGGTTCATACTCCTGAACTAAGCCCCTACTTAGGTTCATACTCCTGAACTAAACTCCAACTTAGGTTCATACTCCTAAACTAAGCCTCAACTTGGGTCTGTAGTCCTGAACTAAGCCCCAACTTTGGTTCATACTCCTTAACTAAGCCCCAATTTAGGTTCATACTCCTTAACTAAGCCCCAATTTAGGTTCATACTCCTGACTAAGCCCCAACTTAGGTTCATACTCCTGAACTTAGCCTCAACTTAGATTCATACTCCTGAACTAAGCCTCAACTTAGGTTCATACTCCTGAACTAATCCCCAACTTATGTTCATACTCCTGAACAAAGCCTCAAATTATGTTCATACTCCTGAACCAAGCCACAAATTAGGTTAATACTCCTGAACTAAGCCCTAATTTAGGTTCATACTCCTGAACTAAGCCTCAACTTAGGTTCATACCCCTGAACTAAGCCTCAACATAGGTTCATACTCCTGAACTAAGTCTCAATTTAGGTTAATAATCCTGAACTAAGCCCCAACTTAGGTTCATACTCCTGAACTAAGCCTCAACTTAGGGTCATACTCCTGAACTAAGTCTCGATTTAATTTTATACTCCTGAACTAAGCTTCAACTTAGGGTCATTCTCCTAAACTAAGTCTCAATTTAGGTTTATACTCCTTAACTAAGCGCCAACTTAGGTTCCTACTCCTGAACTAAGTCTCAATTTAGGTTCATACTCCTGAGCTAATCCCCAACTTAGATTCATACTCCTGAACTAAGCCTCAACTTAGGTTCATACTCCGAACTAAGCCTCAACTTAGGTTTATACTCCTGAACTAAGCTACAACTTAGGGTCATACTCCTTAAATAAGTCTCAATTTAGGTTCATACTCTTTAACTTAGCTCCAACTTAGGTTCATACTCCTGAACTTAGCCTCAACTTAGGTTCATACTCCTGAACTAAGCCTCAACTTAGGTTCATACTCCTGAACTAAGCCCCATCTTAGGTTCATACTCCTGAACTAAGCCTCAAATTATGTTCACACTTCTGAACCAAGCCACAATTAGGTTAATACTCCTAAACTAAGCCCCAAGTTAGGTTCATACTCTTGAACTACGCCTCAACCTAGGTTCATACTCCTGAACTAAGCCTTAACTTAGGTTCCTACTCCTGAACTAAGTCTCAATTTAGGTTCATAATCCTGAACTAAGCCCCAACTTAGGTTCATACTCCTGAACTAAGCGTCAACTTAGGGTCATACTCCTGAACTAAGTCTCAATTTAGGTTTATACTCCTGAACTAAGCTTCAACTTAGGGTCATTCCCCTGAACTAAGTCTCAATTTAGGTTTATACTCCTGAACTAAGCCCCAACTTAGGTTCCTACTCCTGAACTAAGTCTCAATTTAGGTTCATACTCCTAAACTAATCCCCAACTTATATTCATACTCCTGAACTAAGCCTCAACTTAGGTTCATACTCCGAACTAAGCCACAACTTTGGTTTATACTCCTGAAATAAGTCTCAATTTAGGTTCATACTCATGCACTAATCACCAACTTAGGTTCATACTCCTGAACTAAGCCCAACTTAGGTTCATCCTCCGAACTAAGCCCCAACTTAGGGTCATACTCTTGAACTAAGCTTCAACTTAGGGTCATACTCTTGAACTAAGTCTCAATTTAGGTTCATACTCTTGAACTAAGCCCTTACTTAGGTTCATTCTCCTGAACTAAGCCCCTACTTAGGTTCATACTTCTGAACTAAACCCCAACTTAGGTTCATACTCCTGAACTAAGCTTCAACTTAGGGTCATTCTCCTGAACTATATCTCAATTTAGGTTTATACTCCTGAACTAAGCCCCAACTTAGGTTCCTACTCCTAAAATAAGTCTCAATTTAGGTTCATACTCCTGAACTAATCCCCAAAGTAGATTCATACTCCTGAACTAAGCCTCAACTTAGGTTCATACTCCGAACTAAGCCTCAACTTAGGTTTATACTCCTGAACTAAGCTACAACTTAGGGTCATCTTCCTGAAACTAATCCCCAATTTAGGTTCATACTCCTGAACTAAGCCCCTACTTAGGTTCATACTCCTGATTTAAGCCTCAACTTAGGTTCATACTCATGAACTAAGCCTCAACTTAGGTTCAGACTCCTGAACTATGCCTCAACTTAGGTCCATACTCCTTAACTAAGCCCCAACTTAGGTTCATACTCCTGAACTAAGTCCCAATTTAGGTTCATACTCCTGAACTAAGCCCTAACTTAGGTTTATACTCCTGAACTAAGCCCCCGCTTAGGTTTATACTCCTGAACTAAGCCCCAACTTAGGTTCATACTCCTGAACTAAGCCTCAAATTAGGTTCATACTCCTGAACTAAGCCACAACTTAGGTTAATACTCCTCAACTAAGCCCCAAGTTAGGTTCATACTCCTGAACTAAGCCTCAACTTATGTTCATACTCCTGAACTAAGCCTCAACTTTGGTTTATACCCTAAACTAAGTCTCAACTTAGGTTCATAATCCTGAACTAAGCCCCAACTTAGGTTCATACTCCTGAACTAAGCCTCAACATAGGGTCATACTCGTGAACTAAGTCTCAATTTAGGTTTATACTCCTGAACTTAGCCTCAACATAGGGTCATTCTCCTTAACTAAGTCTCAATTTAGGTTTATACTCCTGAATTAAGCGCCAACTTAGGTTCATACTCCTGAAATAGGTCTCAATTTAGGTTCATACTCATGCACTAATTCCCAACATAGGTTCATTCTCAGGAACTAAGCCCAACTTAGGTTCATCCCCCGAACTAAGCCTCAACTTAGGGTCATACTCCTGAACTATGCCTCAACTTAGGGTCATACTCTTGAACTAAGTCTCAATTTAGGTTCATACTCTTGAACTAAGCCCCAACTTAGGTTCATTCTCCTGAACTAAGCCCCTACTTAGGTTCATACTCCTGAACTAAAGTCCAACTTAGGTTCATACTCCTGAACTAAGCCTCAACTTAGGTCCGTAGTCCTGAACTAAGCCCCAACATTGGTTCATACTACTTAACTAAGCCCCAATTTAGATTCATACTCCTAAACTAAGCCCCAACTTTGGTTCATACTCCTGAACTAAGCCTCAACTTAGGTTCATACTCCTGAACTAAGCCTCAACTTAAGTTCATACTCCTGAACTAAGCCTCAACTTAGGTTCATACTCCTGAACTAAGCCACAACATAGGTTCATACTCCTAAACAAAGCCACAACTTAGGTTCATACTCCTGAACTAAGCCTCAAATTAGGTTTATACTCTTGAACTAAGCCACAACTTAGGTTAATACTCCTGAACTAAGCCCCAAGTTAGGTTCATACTCCATAACTAAGCCTCAACTTAGGTTCATACTCCTGAACTAAGCCTCAACCTAGGTTCATACTCCTGAACTAAGTCTCAATATAGGTTCATAATCCTGAACTAATCCTCAACTTAGGTTCATACTCCTGAACTAAGTCTCAATTTAGGTTTATACTCCTGAACTAAGCCTCAACTTAGGGTCATTCTCCTGAAATAAGTCTCAATTTAGGTTTATACTCCTGAACTAAGCCCCAATTAGGTTCATACTCCTGAAATAAGTCTCAATTTAGGTTCAATCTCATGCACTAATCCCCAATTTAGATTCATACTCCTGAACTAAGCCCCAATTTAGGTTCATACTCCTGAACTAAGCCACAACTTAGGTTCATACTCCTTAACTAAGCCTCAACTTAGGTTCATACTCCTGAACTAAGCCTCAACTTAGGTTCATACTCCTGAACTAATCCTCAAATTATGTTCATAGTCCTGAACTAAGCCACAACTTAGGTTAATACTCCTGAACTAAGCCCCAAGTTAGGTTCATACTCTTTAACTAAGCCTCAACTTAGGTTCATACTCCTGAACTAAGTCTCAATTTATTTTCATAATCCTGAACTAAGCCCTAACTTAGGTTCATACTCCTGAACTAAGCCTCAACTTAGGGTCATACTCCTGAACTATGTCTCAATTTAGGTTTATACTCCTGAACTAAGCCTCAACTTAGGGTCATTCTCCTGAACTAAGTTTCAATTTTGGTTTATACTCCTGAACTAATCCCCAACTTAGGTTCATACTCCTGAAATAAGTCTCAATTTAGGTTCTTACTCATGCACTAATCCCCAACTTAGGCTCATACTCCTGAACTAAGCCCAACTTAGGTTCATCCTCCAAACTAAGCCTTAACTTAGGGTCATACTCCTGAACTAAGCCTCAACTTAGGGTCATACTCTTGAACTAAGTCTCAATTTAGGTTCATACTCCTGAACTAAGCCCCAACTTAGGTTCATACTCCTGAACTAAGCCCCTACTTAGGTTCATACTCCTGAACTAAACCCCAACTTAGGTTCATACTCCTGAATTTAGCCTCAACTTTGGTCCGTAGTCTTGAACTAAGCCCCAACTTTGGTTCATAATCCTTAACTAAGCCCCAATTTTGGTTCATACTCCTTAACTAAGCCCCAATTTAGGTTCATACTCCTGAACTAAGCCCCAACTTAGGTTCATACTCCTAAACTAAGCATCAACTTAGGTTCATACTCCTGAACTAAGCCTCAACTTAGGTTCATACTCTGGAACTAAGCCCCAACTTAGGTTCATACTCCTGAACTAATCCTCAAATTATGTTCATACTCCTGAACTAAGCCACAACTTAGGTTAATACTCCTGAACTAAGCCCCAAGTTAGGTTCATACTCCTGAACTAAGCCTACCAAAGGGTCCAGCCATCCGACCCAAGTGGTCACCTCACACTCGAACTTTGATCAAGCTTGATTCCCACTCGAGATACGTAGGAATCCTACCAAAGGGTCCAGCCATCCGACCCAAGCGGTCACCTCACACACGAACTATGATCAGGCTTGATTCCTACTCGGGATACGTAGGAATCCTACCAAAGGGTCCAGCCATCCGACCCAAGCAGTCACCTCACACACAAACTACGATCAGGCTTGATTCCCACTTGAGATACGTAGGAATCTTACCAAAGGGTCCATCCATCCGAATTAAGCGGTCACCTCACACACGAACTACGATCAGGTTTGATTCCCACTCGGGATACGTAGGAATCCTACCAAAGGGTCCAGCCATCCTACCAACACGGTCATTTTCTCTCTCCCGACAAGCAATCCAGATTGGGACCCTTATCTTTATCGATGACCCCACTTCCTTCATAAGTGACATCGCTGAGGAGCTTTTTTAAGTACCCCAATCCAGAACACTCTCCATCCGAGCATACGGGAAACACCGAGGATTCACGCATTCCTGATCTCGAAGACCCGTAACGTCTAAAAGGTCCAAATTGACCAGCCAAACCAAGAGGGGACCTTTCAGGGATAAAAGGGAATCCAAGGACTATGTAGGAAATAACAAAAAATCAAAAAATATTCTAAGGCATTTGGACCTAAATTGAGACCTAGTTCAGGAGTATGACCCTAGGTTGAGACTATTCTAAGGCATCTGGACCTAAATTGAGCCCTAGTTCAGGAGTATGACCCTAGGTTGAGACTATTCTAAGGCGTCTGGATCAAAATTGATACCTAGTTCCGGCGTATGACCCTAGGTTGAGACTATTCTAAGGCGTTTGGACCTAAATTGAGACCTAGTTCAGGAGTATGACCCTAGGTTGAGACTATGGACCTAAATTGAGACCTAGTTCAGGAGTATGACCCTAGGTTGAGACTATTCTAAGGCGTCTGGACCTAAATTGAGACCTAGTTTAGAAATACTCCCTCCGTCCCAGTGATCTTTGGAAATTTTGAAATGGCACGGGAATTAAGGAATATTATTATAGTATTAGGAGAGAGAATGAGTGGAAGAAGTGTTGTGAGTGTGAAAAATTAAATAGGAGAGAGAATGAGTGGGATGAATAGTTAGGAGAGAGAATGTTGTGAGTGTAAAAGTAAAGTAGGAGAGAGAATGAGTGGGGTAGAAAGAGTATAAAAATAATAAAAACTTTCTATTTTGGGATTTCTTAAGATTAGCGGGACGCCCAAAATAGAAACTTTTCTTAAGATCGGTGGGACGGAGGGAGTATGACCCTAGGTTGAGACTATTCTAAGGCGGTTGGACCTAAATTGAGACCTAGTTCAGGAGTATGACCCTAGATTGAGACTATTCTAAGGCGTCTGGACCTAAATTGAGACCTAGTTCAGGAGTATGACCCTAGGTTGAGACTATTCTAAGGTGTCTGGACCTAAATTGAGACCTAGTTCAGGAGTATGACCCTAGGTTGAGACTATTCTAAGGCGTCTGGACCTAAATTGAGACCTAGTTCAGGAGAATGACCCTAGGTTTAGACTATTCTAAGGCATCTTGACCTAAATTGAGACCTAGTTCAGGAGTATGACCCTAGATTGAGACTATTCTAAGGCGTCTGGACCTAAATTGAGACCTAGTTCAGGAGTATGACCCTTAGTTGAGACTATTCTAAGGCGTATGGACCTAAATTGCGTTTGATGGTGTATTTTGTGAGTCATGTAAGAACTTTGTTTGTGGGAATTTTTAGAAAGGAATCATGCCGTGCTGGGATTCTTCTTTTATGTGGTTTTTATTATAGCTATGTCTTGCATTTGAAGTTTATTGACGTACCTTTGCTGTGTTTACCTGCAGGAGGAGGCACCTTTGTGAGGAGGAAGTTGAAGTGTTTGAGGACGTGTGGCGCCTCTAACCGAGTTGTTGACATGTTAAGGATGTGGTGGCACCTCTGGCTGAATTATTGAAGTGTTGAGGACGTGGAGCAACTCTGACTGAGGAGAGGAGGGATGGTTCGTCTTCTCTTTCCTTCTTCGTTCTGACTTCTGCGGATGTCTTGGAGTATCCGGTCGAGGAAGGTGTTGAGTTCACCGAGGATGATGAGGTGGCTGGCAGAGGCACCGAGATCTCGGAGTCTTTACTAGGCGGTGGTGCCGATAACCCAGAGTAGGACTCTTTTTTCTTTTCTGTGCATGTTTGTGAGGAGTGCAACAAAATGTTTGTATTTATATGCACAATGTATTCACATGTAATGAACTCTTTTATTTTTTCTTTAGGGGTTGTTTCTACTCCCCCTTTTTTTTATGTTCTGTGCATGTCGCACGTGCTTGAAATGTTTGTGGTTAGTATATGGTGGCCGAAAATGGCTTTGGTAATGCTTTTGAGCAGTTGGGGGCTGAAGCAGCTTTGACAGTTTCATGAGTGATGACGGGAGTGATGTACCGTGGGACGTGTTTGTTGGATGTGGTAGGCCATTGCCGGGCCGATGAGTACATCGTTCCTTTAGTTTTGGGGGAGACTTTCCACGGCATAGATTTCTTCGGTGATGGGGGACCGATTCATGCGTGGGGAAGCCCCTGCTTTGGTCACTTTGTGGTTGCGAGAGAGGCTTCAAGCAATGCCTGTGCTTCTGACATCTCTTGGTTCGTGGACGTTTGCTCAGCGACCTCTTATCTTGGATATGGATTAGTCCGCTTGGGAGAGGTGGATGGTTTGACTTGGCATGCATCACCTCCGTTGGTGGGTTCCTTATTGGGGAATTGAGACTAGGAGAGCCTGTCAGGAAGGTTCCTATGTTGTCAGAGTTCTGTGTTTGTCTTAGTTTTCTTTGCTTGTTTCCAGACAGTTCGGGATGAGGCAGGAGCCTTTGCTGGGCTGGGAAGGCATTTCCACTGTAGCCTCCTTCTGCATGATAGATCCAGATGCCTTTCTATATTTTTTGAGGGTATGGAAGTATTCTGCTTTCCCTCTTGTGGTGCTTCTTCAACGTTGGGAGAGCGTTGTGTTGACCACCGAGTACCTGGATTGGTACGAGCAGCATGTCGGGCAGACCCAAGTGGTTTTGGGGAGCAGGCGTGAAGTGATTCTGGGACAAGGTTGCCATCTCAGCTATAGCCTTAGAAGTGCATAATCCTGGTCTAACCCTCAGGATGTCACGGGAGATGCTTTGTTTGACTATAAGACCAGAGTTGACTGACTGACGGGGAGGGGTCCCCTTTTCCAGGCTCGCAGGGAGGAGATCCTGAGCCAAGGCATGGGTGAACGATGCTCTGAGAGCAAAAGGTTTGTTTGACACGACGAGGAAGACTGCTGATCTAGGAAGGAGGGAGACAGAGTTGGCTCACATGGAGCGAAGAAAGACTCGCCGGGGACGAGGGAAGAAAGGAAAGAATGGCGAGGGGACAAACGCGAGTGGCACGGAATGACCTTCTGAAACTCTAAGTATCCATTCGTTGTCATTTGCAGACACATTAATTGTTAAATGATTTACGTTGTCTTTTAGCATGTTGTGAGTTTGAGAGTAGACCGTGCTTGAACTCATCAAGAAGTGTTTTAATAGTGATGATTTGTGATTTGCTTTTAAAGCTTTGTCGAGACGCAAAATCTCTTGCTTGCATCTAGTCTGAGCCTTCGTGGCGTCAATTTTCAGAATTTTGTGTATTCCTTAGACCGAACCAATGAAGGCTGCCTACGTTCCCCTTGAGGGGCTCAGGTCTACGTAGTTCAACCCTCTTTTTGTGAGAGAAATGACTTGTAATGTACACTCGCAAGGGCGTATTTATATTTGAAAAGGTGGGAACGGGTCCCCTTTTGTGTGAATGCCTTATTTGAAGTAGGCACAAAAAATATGCTTTTGGGTTTGACTATTTTGAGAGAGTACGAGAACTGAAAAGCTTGTAAAAGTGTATGTAAGCCCTTGCTGACAGAAAAGCAGTGTTTAGCTCTATTTTTCCTATTTTGTAGAAAAAGAAGACTTGTCGAGACATCTGAAAACTTGATTTGTTCATAATGATCACATGTTAGCTTAAAACCCTTTGTTGATGTTCGGGTTATTCAACAATTAAACTTGATATGCTTTGATTAATCATGAGGAGAAAGTCAACTGGTATCAAGGATCGAATTTGGTCTGGTGTAAAAGAAGGTTTGTGTATAGGAGAGGTCATTGATGAGACCGGGTTTGTGGACTTGTATGTGTTTATGACCGGACCATTTCTGGTTGCCTACGTTCCCCTTAAGAAAAGGAGCTCAGGTCTGTGTAGTCCGGGGCCGAACCGTGTTTGGCTTTGGGGCAAGGGTAATAAATATTTGTGCGGCCTTTGATGAAAAGGCTCGGAAAGTTGAATGATGAGGCACGGGCCTTGAGGTGATTCCTTGACAAGTCGTATTTGACGGCAGTTTCAATGAATCCATTGCTTCTTGATCGTTGCTCTCTGATGGACGTAAATCCACTGTGTAATAAATTACCGAGCAAGTGTACTCACTACCGGTGTAGCAATATGCACGAGCAAGGGTCGAACCACAGAGACTCGTTGGTTTTAACAAGTTAATTTAATTAGTGAAAAGTAACCAAAAGGGGGGGGTTGCTTTTGATTGTTTAATCTAAGGATGGAACGCAAATAAATTAAACTAATGATTAAAATCACAGAATTAAACAAATAACAAATTCAAACACTAACAAGGAGATTCACGGATTGGTCATTCACAATACAATCACTTTATGCCCTTTTATTTATAAAGCCATCAATTTACATTCTAGGGTTCATTCACAAAATCATGAGTTGGGACGGTTTGGTGTGCGAATTGCAACTCAAATATTCTTCTTTTGTTATACTTCCAATTACGTAGGCTTAACAATCAAAGAACTCAAGAAGATCGAAGGAATAAACAAACCTAAACCAATTGATTTCAGTTACGTCCTCAATTAGGTTTAAACAGTAAAATAGAAGCCTTATATCTATGCCCGAGTTACCGTGGCAATGGATACCAACAAGTTCTAGGGCCAATGAACCACTAGAACAAATTAAAATTATTTTACTGTTCTAGAAAGAAATTGAATTAATAATTAAAACATTAAGACATAAAATTCATGTATTGCTACCACCAATCCGCAAACCTAAAGGGAATTAGCTACTCATGCTAACAATAAGGATTACAATAGTTGAACTAAAAAAAACATAAACCTGGACCTATGATTGAATGATGGAAATCCTTCAATTCTCCAACTCCAATGGAAAACAAAGCATAAAAGAAATTGTTTCTGCAGAGATTTGATTTATCAAGGGAAGAAAGGAGTCCCCAAAAGGAAAGGAGCAACAAATCCTCCTTAAAAAAGGAAAACTGAATTGCTGGTAACGGGACATGGGCGGTCGCCCAACTGGCCATGGGCGGTCGCCCATGTAAACAGCGGTTTGGACCTTCAGTAATAATCACACGTGGGCGGTCGCCCACCTTGCCTTGGGCGGTCGCCCATGAGTGCAGCAACTTCAAAACTTGTATGACTTCAGCATGGGCGGTCGCCCACCATTCCCTGAGCGGTCGCCCACTCCAACAGCGGTTCTAAGGCTTTACAATTCCATCTTGGGCGGTCGCCCATAAGATCCTGGGCGGTCGCCCATCGCCCCAGTGATTTCTCCAGCTTTCTTGACCATTTTGCTTCACCAACTTTACAAACTCCCTGAACTATCAAAGCACTCAAATATACATTAAATTCTCAAGGAATCGAACAGAAAATAAGCTTAGGAGCATATCTTTTGGATGGGTAAAACCACATCCATCAAATACCCCCAAACTTACCTTTTGCTCGTCCCCGAGTAAAACAAAAAAATTAAACAAAAACAAAACTACCCTAGCAAATAAAAACAATAAACACAAAATATTTTTGACATGTTCTCAATACATACAAGGTTGTCGGCCAAGCAAGTCTCAGACTCTCACTTAAATGTGCTAAACAAGTGCCAAAATGAATATGCAATTACAATTACATTAATGCATCTAACCCACAATTTTCCACCTCGGCCTGAATGATGAATGAATTATGGGAGATCATGATCAACAAGTTAAGATTGTTTATGGGTTCACTAACACATGCTCTACATTACAAATAACAATACATTTACATAAACAAGGATACTCATACGCATGATTACACACTTGTCAACCCGATTACTCAATATTGAACAAAAATATGGCTCAAAGTTAAGTCCACACAAATGTGGGGCTAGGCTCTCGGGTACAAACGAAGGAATGGACATACGAATACAAGAATGTGAACCTAAAAGCTCTCCATTGCATATAACACATTCCAGAATTTCAGCTTTTCCGCTCACCTTTATTTCCCCAATGCTTCAACCCCCAAACTAGAACTTTGTTCATATTTTATACACTTGGGGTTGAAAGCTTTTCCTCTCTCAAACTAGGTCACTTATCAAACATATTTCACAGAATTGGGGGCCAACTTTTTCTTTTCGGAATTTTTTTTTTTTATATATATAGCCCCCTTTTATACAATACAAATCATATTTCCAACTTTTGACCTTCCTCACTCATTCCCGTAATTTCCCCATGTAACCCCCAAACTGATCATTTCTAATTCCACATTCTTGAAAAGGTGGGATAGACCTATTCTAGGTGTCAAGGGTTAGGGATTAGACATCAAATGAAGGCGAATGGTGGTCTAGATTTCCACTCTTTCTAAACAGGCTCAAAAGGGATCAAGTGACAATTTATATACAGTGACGAGAAAGTCGAAGGCTCACAAGAGGGTTGTCAAGGAAAGATAAGCCATAAATACCAAGTAATCTATTGATTTGTTATTGACAAGCATGCAATCATGTTCTAGGACCCCCGAGAATGTCAAAGTGAACCCATAAAAGACACCTAAATTAAAGACCATGATCAAGAAATATAATGGAAGTGAATGGTGGTGCAATTGTGTTTTACATGAATTAATGCAATTCTAATAAACAAATTCAAATTGGCACAAACATAGCAAAACTCAATCAAAAACTCTCAAATCCTCACAGACGTTGGCCAACTTCCACACATGTAATGAGAACAAAATTTTTAAAATTTTCTAATTTTTTTAGAGGGTGACACTATTTACACTCCCCTATAAACCCACAAACTCGGGGAGACATCTACCCCCAAACTCAAAACATGCTATGTCCTCAAAGCAAAGAGAACAACAACATGCCTCAAATTCAAAGGCCGATATGACACACAAAGCAAATAAATAAGGCAATAAAAATGTACCTACTTGGGTTGCCTCCCAATTAGCGCATTTGTTTAAGGTCGTTAGCCCGACCATTGCTCCCAACTAAATGGGATTTGATGTGACCACATTCCCTTTGGCCTTGGCTTTCCTTCCCTTGGCCCACTTTGCACATTCTCGGGCACAAATGCCCACCACTTTCCACAACAATTCACTCTTTTCTACAAACTCGGATGAAGCCCAATAGATTTTTCTAACCTCTTTCTTGCTCTTTTTCTTTTTCTTCAATTTCTTTTTCTTGGGAGTCTCTCCCCCAAACTTTGTTGGTGCCTTATTTTTATCACAATCAAGCACCTCTTTCTCCTCCACCAAATCGCAAGCATCCTGAACATGCATCTTAACATACAAAGCATCAGAAGTATCAATAAAACAACATTCTTCCATTTTATCAATATTGGTAGACTTAAGCGGAAAGAAAGATTTTAATGGGGACACCGACCCCTTTTGGGATCGGTCTAGGGGGTGATACGGGCCATCACAAGAACCAAGATTGTCGGCCTTATTTTTCACGGCACACAAGTGGGAACCCGCACTATCCCTAGAATTCTCACCGTCATTTGACAAAGCTTCACGATTATCAACATATGAACACTCCTCACTATCATCACTAGGATATTTCATGGCATCAAACACAGAAATTTCAATTTTCTCACCCGCCACTGTCATAGACAGTTTGCCATTTCTCACATTAATAATGGTGTTGGTCGTCGCCATGAAAGGTCTCCCAAGTAATATGGGTGAATCGCGGCAACTTCCTTCACCTTTTGGCATTTCAAGCACCACAAAATCAACAGGCACAATGATTGAATTTACTTGAACTAAAACATCCTCCACAATGCCCACAGGTCTTTTAATGGACCGATCCGCCAGTTGTAGGGCCATTGTGGTGGGTTTTAATTCGGGTAAACCCAACTCCTCGTACAAATAATATGGCAACAAATTAATGCTGGCTCCAAGATCCAACATAGCTTTTACCCTCTTTGATCCCCCCATAGTAATAGAAATCAGAAAACTTCCAGGGTCTTTCAATTTGGGTGGAAGACTATGTTGTACCACTGCGCTAGCATTTTCACTCATCACTACTCTATCATCTGTCCCATACCTATGTTTCTTGGAATTTAATTCTTTGAAAAATTTGGAATAAGCAGGAATGTTTTTGATCACATTGAGTAAAGGGATATTGATGTTCACCTTAGAAAACATGTTCATCAACTCCGACATTTGCTTATCCAATTTATGTTTTAAAAACCTTCCGGGAAACGGTATAGGAGGTACATATGGCATGGGGGTTGGAGAATCAACTTTAGAATTTTCCCCCATATCAAATGTACTCTTATCACAATCAACATCATCATTATCCACATTAGCATTCTTATTTACAACAGGAGGGGGAGAAGAAAATGAAGGAGAAGGTACCTCACTACCTACCTGTTTGCCATTTCGGAGAGTGATAATGGCATTTGCTTGATGTGGTTGGCTCGGAAAGGTCCCAGACTTATGACCTTGTAGGGCGGTTGCTAATTGCCCAATTTGAGTCTCCAACTTTTGAAGGGCAGCTTCATGGTTCTTGGAAGCTTGTTGGCTTTCCGCCCTTAATTGACTATTTTCGGCTTGCAGTTTCTCCATGGCCACTTCCCACGGTTCCCTTTTTTGCTCATACTGTCCCGGTGGAGCTTGAGGATGGAGAGGCTTATTTTGTTCTTGATTGCCTCCCCATGAAAAATTTGGGTGTTGCCTCCACCCCGGGTTGTATGTGTTCGAAAAAGGATTATTGTTTTGAGGGAACCGCTGGCCAAATCCTTGCATTGCATGTGCCTGTTCAGGGTTAAACAGCAAACCACTTTGACACACGTTAGTAGCATGAGTGTTAGGACCACAATTAGCACAAAAATCATTTACAACATGAGCAGTAGAAGGCACAGAAGAAGAAGAAGCATTTTGCAAAGCTAAATTATCAAATCTTTGGTTCAGTAATGCAAACTGCTTAGCCAACTCGTTGTTCAACCCTACCTCATGCACTCCCCTTGTTACCCCCCTAGATCCCTTTTGTTGAGAATTAGCACTCAACATCTCAAACAGTTCTTGGCATTGTTGGACAGTCTTACTTCCCAAACTACCTCCTGCTGCATTATCAACCATTGATTGGTATTCAGGGGATAAAGCCCCATAAAAAGTTTGATGCAGCATAGAAGCAGGAAAATTATGGTGCGGGCATTGAATTTGTAACATCCTAAATCTATCCCATGCCTCGTGGAAGGCTTCCCCCGGTTCCTGTGCAAATCCCATAATTTTCACCCTAAAATTTGTTAATGCATCATAAGGGTAAAACTTAGTAAGAAAAGCATCATGTAAAGCATCCCAAGTAGTGATGCTACGGGGAGGGAGTAACAATAGCCACGTTTTGGCTTTGTCTTTCAATGCATATGGGAAGCACTTCAGTCTCAAGTGCTCCGAGGTAACACCCTCTTTTGTAGGGAACCCACTCAAGGTAGACATAAATTCTCTCAAAAACGCTAACGCATCCTCACCGGCAAGGCCATAAAAATTAGGAATCATGTTAAAATATTGGCCCTTGATTTCATAGGCTAGTGCTGCATCGGGCAACACTATGCACGACACCGATGTGTCGACTCTTGGCCTGGCAAACGCATTCATGACTTGATCCGCCATTTCAAAATTAAAATTTTCTTCTTCCTCGGTGGAAGAAGTCTCTAGGTCACTTTCGAGGGGATTGCCCTCTGTTAAGTATAAATCTCGTAAATATTGACCCAACCTATTAATGTCGTCGTTCAATGGTTCCAGATTAGGATTCAAAGAACGCCGACCAAGCATGCACCGATTAAACAAACTTGTTAAAAATCACAACAAGTCCCCGGCAACGGCGCCAAAAACTTGATGGACGTAAATCCACTATGTAATAAATTACCGAGCAAGTGTACTCACTACCGGTGTAGCAATATGCACGAGCAAGGGTCGAACCACAGAGACTCGTTGGTTTTAACAAGTTAATTTAATTAGTGAAAAGTAACAAAAAGGGGGGGTTTGCTTTTGATTGATTAATCTAAGGATGGAACGCAAATAAATTAAACTAATGATTAAAATCACAGAATTAAACAAATAACAAATTCAAATACTAACAAGGAGATTCACGGATTGGTCATTCACAATACAATCACTTTATGCCCTTTTATTTATAAAGCCATCAATTTACATTCTAGGGTTCATTCACAAAATCATGAGTTGGGACGGTTTGGTGTGCGAATTGCAACTCAAATATTCTTCTTTTGTTATACTTCCAATTACGTAGGTTTAACAATCAAAGAACTCATGAAGATCGAAGGAATAAACAAACCTAAACCAATTGATTTCAGTTACGTCCTCAATTAGGTATAAACAGTAAAATAGAAGCCTTATATCTATGCCCGAGTTACCGTGGCAATGGATACCAACAAGTTCTAGGGCCAATGAACCACTAGAACAAATTAAAATTATTTTACTGTTCTAGAAAGAAATTGAATTAATAATTAAAACATTAAGACATAAAATTCATGTATTGCTACCACCAATCCGCAAACCTAAAGGAAATTAGCTACTCATGCTAACAATAAGGATTACAAAAGTTGAAATAAAAAAAAAACATAAACCTGGACCTATGATTGAATGATGGAAATCCTTCAATTCTCCAACTCCAATGGAAAACAAAGCATAAAAAAAATTGTTTCTGCAGAGATTTGATTTATCAAGGGAAGAAAGGAGTCCCCAAAAGGAAAGGAGCAACAAATCCTCCTTAAAAAAGGAAAGCTGAATTGCTGGTAACGGGACATATGGGCAGTCGCCCAACTGGCCATGGGCGGTCGCCCATGTAAACAGCGGTTTGGACCTTCCGTAATAATCACACGTGGGCGGTCGCCCACCTTGCCTTGGGCGGTCGCCCATGAGTGCAGCAACTTCAAAACTTGTATGACTTCAGCATGGGCGGTCGCCCACCATTCCCTGAGCGGTCGCCCACTCCAACAGCGGTTCTAAGGCTTTACAATTCCATCTTGGGCGGTCGCCCATAAGATCCTGGGCGGTCGCCCATCGCCCCAGTGATTTCTCCAGCTTTCTTGACCATTATGCTTCACCAACTTTACAAACTCCCTGAACTATCAAAGCACTCAAATATACATTAAATTCTCAAGGAATCAAACAGAAAATAAGCTTAGGAGCATATCTTTTGGATGGATAAAACCACATCCATCACTCTCTCGGGGAGAGGAAGAATTTGAATATCGCTTAAGGACTTATGATGCGTTTTTGCCTTCACCTTCTTCTATTGAGCTTCTGACTCGCGGTGCTGGGTCCTTGGCTCTTTTTTTTTTTGAAGCTCCTGCTTGAGCTTTTTTCTCTTTTTTTTTAAGCTTCTGCTTGAGCTTTTTTTTTAAGCATATGAGAGCGAAGGCAAGCCCCTGCTTGAACTTTCTTGATGCGCACGAGGGCAAAGCCAAGCCCCTAGGTTGTTGTCGACATGGGGTCAATCTTCTATTGCTGAGTGACCTTTTGTTGTCCTTTATTGTTGCCGCCGTTGTTGACTTGGTCAAGGTGATGGTGGGGACATGTTTTGGAAAGTGTATGGCTTGATGGAGGCCTTTGTGTGGGGTATGGTAAGGTGTATGGGGAGCTATCGATTGACTTTCTCACACCAATTAATCAAAGCATTAATGATTTGTGGAATTACTTTTTGAGCAATGCAAGTGATCACATAGAACAAAACCATTTCATTTAATGTAATGTGGGGTGGAAAATAATGTCTCAAGTCTAGTAAGAAAAGAAAGAAGACTTATGTATGGAAAATTGAAAAATTAATTACAATGTCCGAGGAGGACTTGAGAAAAGTACTAGAACCTACGAGGTTGACTGTATGATTTTTTGTGTTTTTTTTTTGGAGTGTAGAGGGGGGAGAAGAAGACTCTATATTCTTTAGGCGGAGTATCGACAGAGAATTCTTCGATTTGCGTCTCTGTAGGCTCTTCAGCAGTTCCCAAATTCATTTTGGTTAGAACCTTCTCGGCAGCTTGGGCCCGATTTTTTTCTCATTTTACAACATGCTTAAAGATTTGTTTAATGCATTGTTCATTAATGTGTCTGCGTCTTTATCAAGTGAATCATTATTAACTGTTTTGATTAGTTAATTTATCATTTGTTAAAGTAGTAATGAGGGGATACTCAGAAAGGTCAAACTTTTATTCAAAGCATAAGGAAGCGCGGTTTTTGTTAAAAACGCATAATCTTTAGGCGTAAGGCCGTCAGACGACTCGAGAGACTTAAACTTTAAACATGAAAGACTCGGGGTCTTTTTCGAAGCTAGACTCTAAGAGACGAGGGGTTAGACCAAGCTTCTCGATCATTATTTCTGGGGAACGGATTTCAAAGTGTATTGGGACCACAAGGGCGTTCCAACTTTCCTTCTTCAATCAGCCCCTGGACAGCATATTTTAGTATGACGCAATTGTCGGTGGTGTGGCCGGGGTAGTTGTGAAAAGCGCACCGCTTGCTCATATCCATGTTCGGGTTAGGATTCCTCGGCTGATTCTCAAGGGGCTTGAGCATGTTCTGGTTCACCAATGCCTCGAACACTTGGCTTAGAGGCATTCCGAAGTTGTCGAAGTGCTGAAAACGCTGCGTCCGGGGAGGATTGTTATTTCTCAGGGGCGCTTGATCGCGGCGTCCTTGGACTCCGTTCTGGATGTAGTGGACTACTCTGGCGGCCTCCTTTCCTTTATTTGTAACAGGCGTCGGATTTGACGAGGCTGCCTGGAAGCGGTAGGAGGAAGCAGGAGTGGCTGCTGTCTTTTGTAGGCTCAGCGTGTTTTGGAACTTGGTCCCGGAATTGACCATGGCACGAAGGTCGGGATAGAAGTGGTGGCTAATCAAGGACCTCAGAGATGGTTTGAGGCAGGAATGGAAGATATCCATTTGCTCTTCTTTGGAAAGCAGATCCATTATCTCGCTTAGTTTCTAGTTCCATCTTTTGTAAAATTCCCCTACAGGTTTGTCATCCTTTTGTTCGGTGGCTTGCAGATCATGGCGGTTGGTTTCCCATTCGAGGTTGGCGCGATACTTCTCCAGGAAGATTTCGCTGATTTGATCCCAGGTGGAGCGGTTTTCAGCCTTTACGTTGAGGAACCACCTTAATGCTGTGGATTTGAGGGAATGTTGGAAGTGATCCGCCATTTGTTGTGGGGGTGGCCCCTTTGGCTCTCATTCCCAAGACGTAGGTGTCGATAGGGGTCTTCGGGCATTCTGTCCCGTCGAAGTTTTCCATTTCAGGCATCCTAAATTTTTTGAGGGAGTGGAACCACCTTGCTCGGATCTGTGGGCATAAGGGAGTCCTTCTGAGAGTTGGCTAATTTGCCTTGCATATCTTTCATTTGTTCGACCAACCAAGCTATGTGAGGGTCAGCGGGCAGAGGCAGGCTGCCATTTTCTGGGATGGAAACTGAAGATGGGATCGCCATTCAGGAGTCTTGGGGAGGTAGTTGAGTGTATACTATCCCGTGTCCTGGATGGTTGCAATTGGGGCCAAGGGCGTGATTGCCCAGACCGCTAAGGGTTGTGTTTGGTAATTGGGGAAATGTTTCATTAGCCCCAAGTGGCAGACCAGCGGGTGGTAGGTTTAAAATGTCAGGATATCTCGCTTGGGATGTCTGTCCCTGGTGAACATTGGCATTTTTGGGTTATGGATGCGAGACTCGTATAGAGGCAGAGGATTGAATCCTGGGGGATACCGAGATGGATTGGGATCTGGTGGAGCGGGTACGTATATGTTCTATTGATATTGAGCTTGTGGCACAGGGCCGTGAAACTGGCTGTGCTGAGGCGGGCAGATCGAAGCTGCTTGACTGATGCCCGAGTGAATTTTTGAGCGAGATCTGCTTTACGTTGCTGGGATCTCGTAGCTTAGCGGAGGCGGGACCTACTGATAGATTTGAGAGACTGGGGGAGCCGGTATTTCTTCGTCTTCTATGAGAATGAAAGTCCCATCTGTTTTGGGTAATAGCCACAGCTCCGCGGCGGCGCATGGTGTCTACGATCCAGGCTTGCTTCTCTTCCTTGTGCTTCTTGAGAGTTTCGAAGGCTTGCAGCACCTCCTCCATTGTCTGGAGGTTTCTCAGTGGTGGGGTTCCATTTCCCTCACTATTATCCGTTGATCCCGCCATGGGGGAATAGCGGACTGTTCGGACCACTGAACCGGAAGGGCTGTCGGACCTTGTAACTTCGATATTGAAAAGGCGGCTCCCGGGTACTCTCAACCACTTTCAGTTCGCTGGAGGGGGGTGACAGGTAAGGTTTAGACATGGGAAGGCCTTTTTTGGATAAAGGGGGAAAGCTCATGTGACATGCAGTTTCCTTTTTTTTGTTATTTTTTGTTGTTTTAATTTACTTAAAACAGTGTTTTCTCAGAATCCTAAGTTGGTTGGAAAAGATTGCTCTTCTTTTTCGCAACTATGCTAGATCCTGAGTCGGTGGAGACCATCTGTGTGCCTATAAGCCCCTTGTTTTGCACATGTATTTCGACATCCCGAGGTGGACAGCCCCGGGCGAAGGTCGTATAGGGCAAGCGGTTTCCACCGGCTTAAAATAAAAATCAAACCTATGGACCGAGCCTGTCATGTTCGTTTTAATGCATCGGCCATGTGAATAGTGAGTAGAGCCGGCACCTGAGTCAAGATCTGGTCGAGAGTTCGGCATGACCTCTCTTTACCTTGCTTGCACAAGAGATCTGTGACGTTAGGCGTTGGCTAGGTCATATTGTCATGGTTGACGTATTAAAGGCTTGATGACATGGTGTCATGTGGGCATGGATGTATATCCAGGACGGAACATCGTCTGGGTGTAGCTTTGGAAATAAAGATCGGGTCAAGATTTTAGCATAACCTTTCATCGCTTTGCTTGCCTAAGGGATCTTGAGTTCCGATCTTCGACTCTGAAAATGGCCGGCATGGGTATGTATCCAGGCTGTATGACACGGACTGGGTAAAAACCAACCGAGTCTGGATAGAGTGTGTTGCAAGCGTGCATGGTTGACACTGGCTGGGATGGGATGTTTGGAATGATCCCATGTGCATCCGAAAGACGTCAGGAAGACCAATCAGACTGCAACTGAGACCACTCCGGGTTGAGGGTTGTAGCGTGCAGTGTACCGAGGCAGCAAGTGCGCGTAGCGTGCAGTGTACCGAGGCAGCATTGCGAATAGTGTGCGGTCACTAAATTTCTTTTTCTGAGTAAAACAGAAGTTTTTGAAGAATTTTCAATGTATGTACACAGATGTATATTGATGCATTTTTTTTTTTTGTAAAATAAAAAGTAAAGCACATGCACACACACACAATAGTTAAAGAAAGGGGTAAAATGAAAGTTTGACCCTCATCATTGTTTTAAAAATCTTTTGTTTTTGTTTAAAAGTTTTTAAAACAAAACATCCCCAGCAGAGTCGCCAACTGAAATTACCCAGATCCGGCTCGCGCGCGGGCTTCGATTTCTCGCAATCGCTCGGCGCGATGTGGTTGGAGGTGTCTCGCTACGTTTTTGCTCGTAGAGTCGCCACGCCGTTTTGATTTAGCCCAAAACATTGAGAAAAGGCTTAGTTTAAAAATTGTTGTTGTTTGATGAAATTTTTGAGTTTGGAGTTCAGGTTACTCCTCGGGAAGGGCATAGTAAATGCACACTCGAGTCTCCTCGTAAAAATGAGTCTTTCGGTACCCCTTCTTTCTTTAAAAGGTGTGTGTGTGTGTGTGTGTGTGCTTTAAAAATGCATGATATATATAATGTCTACATTGCACGCTATGTATTGAAATGTATTGAAATAGTAATGGAAGGAAGCCATACCAATGTTGGTTCGTGTCTGTCTTCCACTGGGGAATAGTGTTTGAGTGTTGAATAGTGTTCCGGGATGGACCGGGATTACTTCGGGATGTGCCGGTGTCTGCGGACAGAGTTTCGGCGTGCCTTGGGATTGTCAGGTGTGTACTCGAGTAGAGTTTCGTCGTGCATTGGGATCGCAGGGACCGTCGAGTGGACTCAGGCAGAGGTTCGACGTGCATCGGGATTGTCGGTTGAGCTCGGGCAGAGTTCCGGTGTGCGTCGGGATCGTCGATTGTGCTCGGGCAGAGTTTCGGCATGCGTCGGGGTCGTCAGTTGTGCTCGAAAAGGGCCGAAACACCTTAGGATGGACCGAAATGCCTCGGGATGGATTAGCAGGGCTTCGGGATAGATCGACAAGGCTTCAGAATGCCTCGAGAGGGCCTCGGGGCAGCTCGGGAGCATCTCGGGAGCGCTCGGCAGGGCTCGGCAGGGCTTCGGAGTACCATGAGGGGCCTCGGAATGCCCCAGAGGGAACCGAAAGGGACCGGGATCGCCCCGAAGGGTCTTAGAGGGGTTGCCTAAAGGCTGGGAGAGAGAGGAGAAGAGGGTGGTGTGAAAATTATGAGGGGGGAGCCCTCTATTTATAGGGTCCAAATTCTGGCAAGGTTTGTCGCACGACACTGGCAACCATTACAATTTTTTTTTGTTTTCCTGGATTTAAGGAAATATTGTGGACTTTGAGGGAATTTTGTAATAATTATGTCTCTTGGCAGAGTGTGTCGCACGACACAAGACACCATCCCCATATTTTTCAAAATTTATAAGAAGTCCTTTTATGCTTTTTTTATCCTAGAAAGGCCCCCCTTTGGTTTGGTTGGTGGTTTTTGGGTTTTTTGAAGGTTACGGGTGTTCGAGATCACGTTTGTGTGAGTCTGCAGTGCTTCCCGTGTGTCGGATGAGGAGTGATCCAGATTGGGGTACTTATAACGTCGAGTAGAATCTTGGTCGACACGGGGGCCTGCAAGGACATTCTCTATTACAAAACCTTACTAGACATGGGGTTGATAGACGCTAGATTGTCACCATATTTAGGTCGACTACAGGGTTTCACCAATCACAGGGTTGATACCAAAGGACAGATAGAGCCGGAGGTTCATATCGGACATCATCCCCTAAAGACAACAGCTAAGGTAACATTTATAGTCATTGATGTTATAATTGATTACCATGATATATTGTGTATACTTGGACAAGTCGCTCTAGGGATGGTGCCTTCAATTCCCTATCAAAGAGTCAAGTTTCCCACCATGTTGGGAGTGGGGTGCATCCTAAGAACGGCTAGAGAATATTTAGATCACGTGCATCGATCCAAGAAGAAGAGGGAGTTGGAAATTGACACTCTAGAGGCAAGATGGAAATTCTCCAAGTCTGTCACCACTACTTCCAGATTATCCAAGATCCAATGTATAGAGAAGGCAACCTATCCCTCACATGACCACGTCAAGACTGAGCTGACACGTCCCTCTTAAAACACTTGGGTCACAGCAGATACAGTTTTGGTCGACCAGATCATCATTGGCGACCTATGCCTCCAAATCAACCAAAACTCAAGGGCCTCTAACGGGGAAATAACTACTGAGCTAGATGACATGATTGAAGAGGAAGCTCTATACTTGGTAGCTGAGGAAAGAAAAAGGGTCAGAGAGATCATCATTGAGACTAAACAGTTCAGAGACGGCCCAGAACTGGAACCAGTAGACAAGCAGGAAAATTTAGAAGTCAACTCATCTCACCCTGAGCAAAAAATCAGAATAGGTAGACAATTGTCACCAGAAGAAAGGGTGGAAACAGTCGACCTGTTAAAAGAAAGTGCCGATGTCTTTGCTTAGAAGGTAGAGGACATAATGGGTGTCAAAGGGAAGGTCACTGTGCATCGTTTGGAGGTCAACCCAACCATGAAATTCAAAATCCAAAGGCTAAGGGTTTTTGCTGCAGACAAAGAAATGGCAATCAAACAAGAGGTAAATAAACTCCTTAGTCCAGGTATAATCAATGAGGCATCGTACACTAGTTGGCTAGCAAATGTGGTGATGGTAAAAAAGGCTAGTGGAAAGTGGAGGATGTGCGTTGACTTCACTGATCTAAATCTAGCATGCCCAAAGGACAGATACCTGCTCCCACGGATAGACGAATTGGTCGACTTAATAGCTGGACATGCCACCCTCGGTTTCCTCGACGCTTATTCAGAATATCACCAGATCAGAATGCACAAGGATGACATTAAAAAGACGTCCTTCCAAGCTGATGGGGGGATATATTGTTACACCAAGATGCCATTCGGACTAAAGAATGCTAGAGCTACCTTCCAGAGGATAGTGAATAGAGTCTTAATATTCAGATTGGCCGAAACATGTAGGCCTACATCGACGACATGGTTATCATAACCAAGACTAGTCGTCATGTGGTCGACCTAAGGGAAATGTTCGCTAATATACGAGCAAACGACATGAAGCTGAATACGAGCAAGTGTATTTTTGGGGTAGCAGCTAGAAAGTTTCTGGGGTTTATGACATAACAAAGAGGCATCGAAGGTAATCCAGAAAAGATAAAGGCCTTGGTAGAGATGCAAGAGCCTACGTACATTAAGGAGGTCCAATGATTAAATGGTAGGGTCACAGCTCTGGGTTGCTTCATAGCAAAACCAGCGGAGAGATATCTCCCCTTTTTAAAAACTTTGAGGGGGACGAAAAAATTTGAATAGATGGCCGAATGTTCCTCATCATTCCAACAGCTCAAAGAATACCATGCCTCTCCACCATTGCTGAGCAGCCCGATCCAAGGAGAGATTCTATACATCTACCTATCAGCTGGAGATCGACCAGTGGCCGCAGTTCTTGTCAAAGAGGAAAATGGCCTTCAGAAACCAATCTACTATGTAAGCAAGGCTTTGTCCGACGTATAAGGATGATACTTCAATACTGAAAAGGTCGCCTACGCCTTAGTGGTAGCAGCCAGAAAGCTCAGAGCTTACTTCTCTGCTCACCCTATTGTCGTACTAACTAATGCTCCATTGAGAAAGATGTTGTACATACCAGAAAGCTCAGGTCTACTACTCAACTGGTCTATAGAATTGACATAGTTCGACATTGAATACAGGCCTCGAAAAAAATTGCAAGCTCAACCTTTGGCAGACTTCTTGGTCGAGCTTACGTTCATCAAGAAGGATAAAAGGGAGAGCACCCCAAAAGAAAGCTTGAAAGGGAAATAACAATCGCCCCAATAGACAAGGATCTTACCCAATGATTTCTGGAAGGTTTACTCGGATGAGTCTGCTACTAGGGACGTTAGTGGAGCTAGAATTGTGTTGATCGAGCCAGAGACTGGCATAGCTTTTGAAGAGGCCCTAAGGTTCAAATTCCAAGCCTCCAATAACCAGGCCGAGTATGAGGCCTTAATTGTAGCAGTTGAATATGTCAAGTGCTTTGGAGAAACCAAGATCATAGCTTATTGTGACTCCCAACTGATTATGATTCAAGTCAAGGGAGAGTACGAAGTGATCAACCCATTTCTGATCAAGTACTGTGAACTGGTGAAAAGGTTTGTCTAGAACTTGGAGTTTTGCGAAATTCGAAGGGTAGGCCGCGAAGAAAATGAGTTGGCCGACCTACTCTCCAAACTAGCTACTTCAGAAGAGCGACACGGAGAGACAATCTCATACTTAGAACATCCATCATACAAAAGAGTGCAGGTTTTATGCTCGATCTACGGCTCTAAGTGTTGGATTGATGAAATGAAGGCTTACATTGAAACAGGCGAGCAACCAGCTGACGAGCAAAAAGCGAGAGCAATCAAGAAGAAGTCCCCTAGATTTGTTATATATAGGGACGCACTATTCAGAAGATCATTTGTGAAACCATTATTGAGGTGTGTTCATCCTATGGAGGTTCCTCAACTCTTGCTTAAGGTGTATAGTGGAGTATGTGGTGGACACCCGGGGGCCAGAACATTGGCGGACAAGATATTCACCTTAGGATACTATTGGCCTCATCTAAAAGAAGATGCTCATGAGTTCATGCAAAAGTGTGACAAGTATCATAGGTATGCTGACCTGCCAAGGCTCCCTACAATTGAACAAATACTGGTGATCGTAGCTTGGTCGTTCGACATGTCGAGGGTAGATTTGATCGGACCCTGCCCACCCGCCCGAGGAAATCGTAAGTATGTAATTGTGGCCATTAATTATTTCACCAAATGGATTGAGGCAAAGCCTTTGGAAAAAATAACAGAAGAAAATGCCATCAACTTCATCTAAGATTGCATTTGGTGTCGCTTTGGGGTGCCACATTCAATTGTTTCAGACAATCGGCTACAGTTTCCACAGCTTTTGAAATAGAAATGAATAGATTGGGGGTTAAACACTCTAAATCGTCGATCGCTTATCCTCAAGGTAACGGGCAAGCAGAAGCAGCGAAGAAATTGGTATTGACAGCATTAAGTAAGGGCCTAATTGGTCGAGCTGTAAGATTGTTGGACGAACTACCCCTTGCTTTTTGGGCAGTCCGCACAACCACCCGGGGGCCTATAGGGGAGACCCCATTCGCCCTTACTTTTGGGTCAGAGGCCATGTCACCTGCTGAGCTACGAATTCCTACATCTAAGGTGGCTTTGTTTGATCAGAACTAGAATAACTCCAACATATTGCTCGACTTGGACCTACTAGATGAGAAACGGATGACTACTTAGCTTAGAATGGTAAACTACAAGTAGAAAAGTAAGGGTTATCATGACAAGAAGGTCAAGAAAAGGTCGTTCAACATTGGGGACTATGTGCTAAGGAAGATCAATGTAACCGAAAGGAAAGTTGAACAGAATAAGTTATCTCCGAACTGGGAAGGACCCTACATTGTCACCAGAATTGTCAAGGAGGGGACGTATATGATTCGCCATCCTGATAGTGACGAGATGAAACATCTTTGGAATGCTAGCCACATAGTTAGATACTATTTCTGATTAAGCTCTTTATGTAACGATATACTTCAACAATAAATTGGGTTACCCCCGAAAAGTTCTATTCAAAAAATGTGTTACGTTTGCATCTTATTCGTTTCAGGTCCGACTCTTTGTCAATCTCGAAATATCAAATAGGCTCTACTAAAGTCGAAAGTCAACCTCGTTCTTAACAGGTTCGACTGAAGACTTACGTCAGTCTCATTCCTTAACAAACTCAACTAAAGTCCTAAGTCAACCTAGTTCTTAACAGGTTCGACTAAAGAATTACGTCAGTCTCGTTCCTTAACTGACTCGACTAAAGTTCTAAGTCAACCTCATTCTTAAACATGTTCGACTGAAGGCTTATGTTAGTCTCGTTCCTTAACAGGCTCGACTAAAGTCCAAAGTCATCCTCGTTCTTTACAAGTTTGACTGAAGACTTACGTCAGTCTTGTTCCATACCAGAATCGACTAAAGTCCTAAGTCAACCTCGTTCTTAAACAAGTTCGACTGAATACTTACGTCAGTCTCGTTCCTTAACAGACTCGACTAAAGTTCTAAGTCAACCTCATTTTTAAACATGTTCGACTGAACACTTATGTCTGTCTCATTCCTTAAACATGCTCGACTAAAATCTTGGTCAGCTTCGTTGTAGCCTACTGATCTAACTAAAACTTTAGTCTATCTCCTACTTTATCTAGTTCGACAAAAAGAGAGGAATATGGATCAGAACAAAATGATTCAAACAGTCAACTAGCATTAATAAAAAGTCCCCCAATAGCGGTACAGAACATGTCAAAATACCAATTACGAGTTAAAATGCCTCCCAAACTGGGCTAAGGCATCGAAAACTAAAAACATTAAAAGAAAAAATGGTTGGGACTTGTTCATTACAAAACAAAACAAAGTATGGAAGATCAAATTTCTGGATCATCGCTAAGCTGCTCCTGTTGTTGCTCCTGGTGCTCGCCATCATGAAAAACTTGATCTTAGGTGACCTCGTCTTCTTCATCGACCTCATCGGCCTCCTCTAGCTCTTGAAGTACAATATTAAAATTCCTTTTCTCAATGGAGGGGTGACCGAAGGCTCAACTCCATCTTCAGCGTCTTGCTTGGCGATGATGGCCAGATCGTTGGCATTAAATGGAACAAGCGAGTGACCAGCTCGAGCTACCTCATCATACTTTTCAGCGTGGGCCCATTCAGCCAATTTCTCAACGGGCAGCTCGACTGAAGGATCGACCAAGGCCCGCCGAGCCATGTGTTGACGACCAGCATCATAAAAATCCCTAGCTCGAGATACTATAATGTGGTAGCATTCATCGATGTTCTTAAACAGTTCAACGACAACCTTCTCTCTAGCTTGAGCCTTCTCCTCCCATTTGAGTCGGGCAGCCCGATGATCTTCACTCATCTTGATCATGCGATTGTTGCGATCTTGGATCATCTCAGTCAGCTGCCCCAGCTCTCCTTCCAGCCTGACCTTCTCTTGCCTGGCCTCATCTGCCTCCTCCTCCAAAGCAGTCTTGATAGGAGCAAAGGATTCTACCTGAGCCTGAAGGAGAGCAAGCTACTCCCTTGCAACTTTCAGATCGGCCAAAGCCTCATCCCACTCCTTCTCAGCTTCTCCCTCAGCTCGGCAGCTTCCCTAGCCTTTCTCGAGTATTTTATGGAGGCTATCTGCTCCTTCTCAATGGCTGCCCTTCAGCTACACTTGGCCTACTCAGTGAGAGCAAGAGACTACACAACAAAAAAGAAGATAGTCAATACAACAACTATCAAAACTAAAGCGACCAAAGACATTGCGATCAAACAGAAAAGTGAAAAGTATGAAAGGCACAAGTATTACCTCGGAGGATAGGAGGCCTAACCTATCACTATATTCTTCTGGAGTAAGCCCCTCCTCAGCAAACTTGGCTAGCAAGTCCCTATCTGCTGCCCTTGTCACAACAATTTGCCGCAATCCTAGCTCGGGATAATGGCTGCTCAAGTTGTTGACCCCAATAAGGGGAAGGACATCACTTAGCCTCTCCACCAAGGCTTTCACTTCATCAGTTCTTCTGGATGGGGGAGCTTGAGGTGGAGGATGGCTGGAGGTAGAGCCAGCAGGTCTAGAGATGCCAACTCTATCAAGACATTGGTCGACACGCGACCTCTTCCTAAGCCTATTAAAAGGGAGGTCAGTTTCAAACTCTTCTGGGTCATCATCATCGAGGTCCACAATATTTTGGGGATGTGCCCAAACTGACTTATGCCAGGGGTCTGAGCTCCACTCCATCTCGGTCGACACATCGACCTCCCCCTCTCCCCCTTTGACTTGTACTTGGGGAGCGTGTTCAATGGACTCCACCGGCCCAGACCCATTAATAGTGACCATTACCACTCCTTTATTGGGGAGCAAAGTGTTTCTGTCTTCACCCTCCTTCTCACGGCTAGCCTGAGCATTGGCAGCCCCATGCGCTTTCTTGTTTCTCCTCCTATCACCCAAGTCGACTATGCGATTCATATTAGCCTTATGTTCAGCGGTTAGAATTGCACAATCAAAGGGGAAATATTTAGCAAAGAGATAGGCGAGCATAATTATGAGAATTAAAGAGAAAGCAAGTCAAATACTTAACCACAATAGTGAAACAAATTTATGCTATGGCCAGGCTTCTTCTTGCAGAAATGTCATTGGGACTCAAACCTTTCTCTCTCATGCATCACCCAATCTGGGTATCTAAGGCTCCTAATGATTGGCACTAGAGGAGCTACCTCCTCATCTCCTCTTAGTATCATTCCAGCCTGGATGAAGAAGTCCTTATCCGACCCCAGTGCGGCCCAGCTAATGGTGGTCCTCCGAGCCACAAATGTAAACCTACGAGTGAGTTCATCACTCCACTCTTGGACCCAGTAATCTTCCTCCATCATGAGAGGTATATCAGCCTCAGGCAAGGGGAACTCCTATCCCTTCCTACTCTCCATAAGTATCATATGGGTATTCCACCCAGAAAATTTGTCGGGCAAATTGGTGAAAAGTTTAGGGGCCTTAGCATTGGTCGGGGTGCTTATTCCAAAGGTCTTGTCATTCTTCACAACTTAAAAAATCTCCTAAAGACATGCTTGCAGGGCTCATACTCCACGAACATGCAGACCATTGCAAAGTAGACCAACACCCTCACAGTATTGGCACCTAACTACATGGGGACAGCGACCATGCATTCCAAAAACTCACATAAATGAGTCAAGTGGAAGTCGTAGCCCGACCTCAAACTGACCGTAATAGAAGGCTACCCTAGAGGAGCTCAGACCCCAGTACATCCAAGACTGAGCTTTCCTTTGCTTCTCCATGAAATGGGTGAGGTGGAAGTCATCTTTGGGGATCTCGAAGAAGTCATGAAGGATTTTGATGCGCGATTCAGAGTTCTTCCTCCCTATGACTGGCTTGGGGGCCGCACACCCTCTCTCATTGCGACTTGTAACCAGGGTCGAGCAAAATTTATCCACGATGTTGCCTGGGATGGATCTTTACGAAGTAGAAACTAAAGATTGTTGAGCTGCCATATCTTCAGAAGACACAAAAACAGAGGAATCAGTCCTAGTCGAAGCATGTTCCGAACTAACTATGGGCAACCTAGATTCCCCTAGGAATGCTAACCTCTTTCTAGGAAAAGGAGGTTAATTAGACTTATTGTAAAAGATTATCAGGTGGTCTATCAGTTTATTGAAAATACAGAAACGAATAATTCGTGAATCATTCGCCTCTAAATCCCCCATACTCTCACCAGCTAGAAACCCTACCTCACCATAGAACAATCTCCACCTATATAAAATGGTAATGCACTCCTCTCTGGTCAATTCCCTCCATTGACCCTCTAACCTTTTATAAATTCTAAGGTTTATGGAGTTATACCCATACCTAATACCTAGCTCGAATCCGAAGGTCCTAGCCATGGCGGAATAAAAGGATAAACTTGAAATTAAACCTAAGTACAGAGGAATTGAGGGGTACCTTGATTATTTGGGGAAAGGAGAAGTTCAAACAACGAATGAAATGCTTGTTTACACCGGAAATCTAAGTTCTTGCTATTTTCTCTTATTCAGTATTTGAGTATTTGGAGATTGTAAAGTTCTAAAAGGAAAGAGATTCTTCCTTTTATAATCCTCCTTTTCCTTACCTGAATTGGAAATGGCGGGGGACATAATCGGTCGTTATGTCAGTTTTTGATGCACAACGGTTCCTAACACAGTTGTCCAATCGCCAGAACCGAACCATTATGATGGAAATTACGGCGCATTAAACATCGTATCCAACCGTCAAAAGTGAATGGTCAAGAGCGACCTACATATACTCAGTCAACCATCCAACAGCGATCTCCACAAGCAATCACAAATTTTTTATATAACTTTCTGGTCGATAATGTCAACACAGAAAGTTAGGGGTCACTGTACGGAATAAAAGTGACGGGCTAGGCCCAACAAACTAATCCCAACATTCTAGACATCACAAAGACTCTATTGTTGAATGGGCCAATCCAGTTACCACAACGCCAACAACTCAACGGGAAAGATCAATCGATCTAGCTCATTGTCCAACCATCATTGGTCTCGACCTAGCTTCATCCGACATACGATCATCGACTTATACAATTTCTATCTGGCTAAGGCACAAAGGCAGGTCGTCCTTGATTACTCAAGCGAGCTCAACCTACAGAAATGTGCATCCATCTACGACTTGAGCAGTAACCGTCTCCTACAATTACGGAGATCGTTACGCCTATAATGGCTACACAATTTAAGGGATTCAATACAATCTTACATCACTACTATATATATCAGACAACATACAACATTAAAAGGTAATGTCTTATTGGCAATTTGAAGATTACGTTGTTCAATAAAGTTTTATATAAACTCATAACGCTATATCTCATCATCACGCCATAAGGTATTAGTCGTATACCAACCTGGCTAGTCATTTGTTCGTGGTTTCAGGTCACATTTGATAGCGATCAACCTATTGCTGAAGTAAGGCTGATCTGGATCGTTTACTGCGTTATCACATACTTTTTTAAGTTGATTATAAATATATTTCTTCAAAAATTAATAACTATTTTGTGGAGTAAAAAAATCATTAATATGTGAGAAAGAGTTGATTGATAATTATCCATTTATTAATTTATTTAGTTAATATAGAGACTTAGTGAACTTAAAAATGTTAAAAAAATTAATTTGATATAATATGAGATTTTGCAGTTATTTAATATATTTAATGAATGGTAAAGGCATTATATATGTTAATGTGAGGGTAACGTTGTCAGTTTATTTTCAAAAGAGTGATCATTGAGATGAATTCAAACACCAAAGGGAGATATTGAGACTTACTCAAACCTCAGGGGTGGACAGTAAATTAACCGATAATATAAAAGGAGTATATTGCAAAATGTGGAGATATTTTGGAGAAGAAAAGTCAATCTAGATTTTGAGAGGAGTGTTTAAGGGATAGGGGTGGGTATGCTAATAAGAAAGTAAACGACATTCCTGTCGGGCCTTGGCCTACTTTGTTGCTCCATCATAGCGTATGCATAGGAGGCATGCTTCTCGGAATATGATGTTGGTTGAAATGTATAAATGTCGAGATAGAGGATAGAAAGGGTAGAAAGGGTAGGGAAGTCCCCTTCCTTGTGTTGACGTTGACCGAGTAGGGACTAGGTCCTCCTTTGGTGTGGTCCTCATCAACCTCTGCTGGATGCCTTTATCAGCATTTATTGGTGCCTTGATCGGTATATGTGACTTATATTTGAGACTTGTATGTATTATAGATCGGTTTATACCGTTCAGTGGCCCCCGAATATCTAGCTCGGCTATGTCGAGTAGGAAGTGGTGCTCTACCTCAACTTTACAGATACGAACATGTTATTTCGAATTACGAGGCATAATCATTTATCCACCGGTTATTTCTTGTTGGGGAGTGCACCCAATTATTGACAGGACATTCTTATTGGAAACGTGCAAAAACAATAATGGGGAGAGGTGGAGACGATGCCTTAACCCGTTTTTTGACCCATACCCATTTAGATCTGGGGTATAAAAGCCAAAATCCTCTCAGTTTGCAATCTTTTATCATTGTAGCCATTTGAGAGAGAACTATTAAGCTTCAAAACCGCAAGTCTGTTATTGATTCCATTGTTTGTTTTCGAGATTTTGTGCTTGATTTTGCTTCGCGTTTTCTTCAATCAACAAAGAATCTGGTATAACTTCTTTCCCATCTCTTGTATTTTGGTTTGATTTTTTGGGTTCCATAGTTTCTGGTGGTTCTTGAAGATTTTCTTGAGCTTTTATTGTGTCTTCCTCGTTCGTATCCATGGCTCGTACTTGGAGAAGTAACCCAAATTCCCTCTACTGCTACCATACCCAAAACCTTAGGATTTACCAAAGGATTGATGGGCAATGGATGATCTTAAGTCTAGGTGAGATTGGGGAGATATTGACGAGGTAAAAATCTTCTAGAACAGACGTGCACTACCTTAGTCGGTTTAGGATTGACCGAGGGAGCACAGGCTGGAAATTGAGGGAGAGGCCATGGTAAGTCCAATTGAGGTAGAAGCTACACCCCTAGGCCTAAACCCACTAAAGTCGGGGAGCCAATGATTGAGGAGTTACACTCCAAGTATGGAGTGTCTAGAGAAGAATACTGACTTAGTAACCTCCCCAGTGCTCCTGTAAAAGACAAGGAAGCAATGAAGGACTTCATGTATAGCCTCAACTATGTCCACTTTTCTACAAGCAGTTCCAACTCAATTTACGCCTTCCCTTAGATCATTCATCTTTGAATTTCTTGAGGATATGCAATGTGGGCTCCTCCCAACTCCCAGAACCTATAAACTCATGTCCCAGGATGGAGAGTCCCAAAATACCATCTCAAAAAAAAAAATTCTTTACTTTAACTTGAAAAGTATAACACTCCTTTTTCAAAACAATTTCAAAATAACCTCTTTACTCGAATGCGATAGATAAACCAGTTTAAACCAGTTATAACCTGTATCGGCTACAAGTACTACAACTGTAAAGGCTTACACAAGCCAACTTTCAAACAAACCAAATTCAAGTTTACTTACAACACAATACAACTGAAACATGTTATAAAAGTTTTATATACAAAACTTTTCCCCAAAAGAATAACAACCATGACATTCCCAACTCCCCAAACCAACACATACCCTGACAACCCAAAAGATGTCCAAACTCCTTCCCGGCCTCACCGGTGCGGTCCTCCTGTCTCAGCGGGATCTAAAACAATAAAGGGAGAAGGGATGAGATAAAATCTCAGCAAGCTATTATGTATGCAACAATATGCCATACAATATGCAACACAGAAACAGGTTGCTCATTAACAAATATGCAACACCAAACAGGTTGCTCAATAACCACATTGGGGAAACAGTAAACACTGTATGTTACCTTTCCCTTTACCTTTCCCATCTGAATCATATGTAGTACTACGGTGGGAGTTATACTCCTCTCATTTTGTGAACTGCTGGTGCATATCCACATCTTATACGACCCCTTACAGAGATCCATATAAGCTGCCACGCTATCTTGTGAACGGTTCATACCTATCTACAGATGTTGTACCCCCACTCCGTGGCCACATAAGGGAGTGAACGGTCACAAGTATAAGGAAATCCAATCACCTTATGAAATATCTTTCCATAAGTGATCGTATTCCCTATACCCCCGAAGATCAGTTGATACAACTGTATTCAAGCACATAACAGATACTTGAAATTAAGTCCACCCCATGGGACAACAACACATATATGTATATAACATGGTACTGCAAGTCATGTTAAACCAGTCACAATAGTGCACATATATTTCAACACTATTGAATAACAACAATCTAATGACATGGTATTAATACTCATGTTCAACAAATGAAACAGTGCAACAAGTATTTAAACACTATGTGCACAACCAACTATGAACATGTAAACACTTATGGCATAAGGTATCACATAAGTTCTACATAGTTATTACACAATATTGTAGCGTTGTGAGGAGAAAGAATTTTATCTTTTTGAGTTGCCACCTATATTATTCGATTGGAGAAAATAGGAAAACCATTTTGAAAAGAGATTTGGGTTCGGGGCTTAGGTTATGAAATGGGTAGGTCAAGGAGCATCCATTTCACCCAATCCGGAGATCGGTCTTGCTAAAGAAAAGAGAGGTTTTCAAAAGAAGAGAAAAAGGATTTTAAATATTATAAACAGAGGTCCATTTAATGGGGTTAAACGGAATGTAGGATCGATTGCTTCGAGACCGTCTCCATGATTTGGAGAGGCTCTAGGCCGATCCTAGATTCTATGGACTTATACCACTCTAACAGTCAATTAGAAGGGGATTTAGGGGGTTACCTTGCGTGAGGTGATTTGGGCAGAGTTTCGACTCAAGTTTAGAATCGACTCTTGACACGGACAGAGCTTCCCCTCGATCCTTGATTTGGAGCTTGATGTTTGTTTATCAACAAGGTTGACAAACAAACTATGAGGTGAGTTTTTAGGGTGATTTTGTAGGATTCTTTCAAGGAGAGAAACCAACAAAATGTGTGTGTTGTGAAAATTTCTGGCCCTCGAACCTTGGAAGTCACCAAGTATTTATAGGGGTTGGGAAAGTGTTGAAGATGAGATCAAACACTTCAAGATGATTCCAGACTCCAAATTCTATTGGTTGGCCGGAGAGATAAAGTTTTATCCCGAAAAGAGGTTGAAATCGACGAGGAACCGTCGTCTACACCTGCAGAGGGGGATATCTCGCGCGAGACACGCCATCTCGTGGCGAGATATTGCTCCTGTGGACAGTTTTGTCCTCTCCTCGTTATCTCGTATGCAGTTTAGTCCCAAACTAACGGTGGTTAGTCAAAACTTAATGAAACATGACGAAATGGTGGATTTCTACCTTTTGACTCAAAGCGAGACATAGAGTGGTATAAGTATGTTCCGATGTGTTCAGAATGGGGTGTCTACAGAGCCCCTCGGTGACATGTCTTATGAAAGAAGAAGTGTTGTCGATAGAAAAGACATCATTCTGAACATCGGGATGGTCGTGCCGCCCGACTGCCTACGTATCTCTATCGGAGAATCAGACCATGACGTAGTTCGACTCCAAAACGCAAAAAGGCTGCTTTAGGCATTTTGAAAATCATTTGAAAATTGCGGAGATTTTGTTTTTGAAAAGGTAAATTCATACTGAGGAATCAAATCAAGACCCAATTCAGAATATACCTGCCTGTCTGAAGATTCGCCTGTCTGGGCTCCGAACCTGTGGAAACTATGTTAGAACACAAAGGCTTACCTGTCCGGTCCCCTGAGTCCTGTTTATTTTGTGACGATTCGCCTTTCTGGGCTCCGAATCGGGCTTTTTGTTGTTGGGGATGACGATTCACCTATTTGGGCGTTGAATCGGGCTTTTCTGATGACGATCCACCTATTTGGGCGTGGGATTGGGCTTTTCTGATGACGATCCACCTGTTTGGGCGTTGGACCGAGCTTTTCTGATGACGATCCACCTGTTTGGGCGTTGGACCGAGCTTTTGGTTTGACGAACCACCTGTTTAGGCGTTGGACCGAGCTTTTCTGATGACGATCCACCTGTTTGGGCGTTGGACCGAGCTTTTGGTTTGACGATCCACCTGTCTGGGCGTTGGACCGAGCTTTTTTTTCTTTGATGATTCACCTTTCTGGGCTCTGAATCATGTGGATTGAGTTAATCTTTGGACCACTCGGTTTTCGGGCGACTGGTGCCATACCGAGTGATCATGCGCATGTCACATTTGGCTCGTTCTGTGACTTGCGGTGCCGGTTTTTCCACGTTTCCTTGCTAGTTTATCATTTCCAAGGGTTACCGCCTCCCGACTGATGTCTCTTCGGTATGTTTCTGTTCATATCATATCTCGTATTCGTCCATATAAATATATATGTCCGACTTCATCTGAACATTTTCTTTTTCTTTGGTTGTCAGGTCACTCTGTCCGCGGCCGATTACAATTGTGGAGCGACCAAGATGGCGGGACTGATGGCTTTGGTGTCGGACCTGTCCGAGAGGCTGTTCCACAAGGCTTCTTTGGCGGCCTCGACAGTGGCCTCGGCGGTGACCCCTACTTGCGGAGCCAAGAGATCGAGGAGGGATGGCAGCCCCCGTGGCGGTGATGGCGGAGGTGCCGGCGGCTCAGGCGATTTGATGGCGTGATCCCCTCCTTTTCTCTTTATTTGATTTCTGATGATTTGTATACATTGGCCGGGTGAGCCCAGACAATTTTTCTTTTCTTTTGGTACCTGTTAGGAACAAGTAGGTAGCACAAACAATGGTTTTTCTTAACCCCTAATCCTAGGTCTAATTAGTTAGTTAGTTAATTAACTTTCTCGACTTTCCATGTTTTTGGAAATGGAATGGAATGGCCGTTAGGCCACAATTTTGAGCCCTCGTCTTGGTGTTTTTACTGCATGTCATGAACTGTACACACAGGTTTTTCGAGACTTGCTTCGTTAAGTCGGGGCTAGATTGTTGTTTGAGCAGAACTGTTGCTGTCTTGCCGTAGCAATATCTCGCGCGAGATAAGGTGTCTCGCACGAGACACGCTAGTCAGGCAGAGATCTCTTTTTTCCAAATAGGATTTTGTCAGTTTTCCCTATAAAATCACCCTGTAGTCCGGCCAGATACCTCATTCTAGCCTTACAAACTCTAGAGATATTCTGTTAGGGTGAAATTCTTGTCTTCTTCTTCAACCCTACGATCCATGGCTTCCAAGGAGATTGCCCCAACGTCCATGATTGTCGATGATTTTTCTCTGTCGCCTGAAGTGATTGCATCTTTCAAGCAAGCATCAAGGGATTTTGTGAGGTCATTTCGCAACCGATCTCGCAATAAGTTTATTGCAGAATTCGGATTCAGAATCCTTTTTACCTTGAAGAACCTCAAACCGGATTGGAATCTCTTGCAGGGTGCTGCTCGATTTTGGGATCCCTCTATTCATCTTTTCAATTTTTCTTTGAATGAGATGGTGCCTACTGTGGAGGAATTTTCCATTATCTTGGATATGCCTTTGACTGGTGAGATTTCTGTTCCTAAGTACAATAGGAATCATTCGGAAGCTTTGAATGAATTGTTAGGGATCCCCCTTGATACTTGCTATGAGTTGGTTCACCGCAAGTGGGTTGATTGCTCTTCTTTTCCGGGACGCTTCAGCGGTGATTCAGATGATGACGTTTTTCATGTCTATAAACGGAACTTTTTGGCTCTTTTCCTTTTCGGAGATGTTCTATTTACATGTAGGGACGGCTTGGTCGACTCCCAACTTGTGAAAATTGTTCTGCAGGCTAGAAAACGTTCTAGGAACATTATTCCGCTAATCTTGGGTGAGACCCTGCATGGTCTTGACGAGCTGCATAGGACCGGTGTCATGACTCAAGGGAGTCCTCTTCTGTTGACTATTTGGCTTAGGGAGCATCTCAAGTTGGTGGGTCCCCCATTGGAATATTCCCCTTTCACATATCATACGCGAAAGTTATTGATCAAGGATCTTTCAGTGGATGAATGGGCTGAGTTGATTGCGAAGACCGAAACTGCTGACATTCTTTGGTGTCCACCTTATTGGAGGTTGAACAAGTATGTTGCCAATACCAAGGGTTTTGACAGGGTTATTCTTTCGGGTTTGCGCGATTCCTCCTTTTATTTCCCCAAGCGGGTGCTCCGTCAGCTCGGTCAGCAGCAGGACACTTATCTTTTCGAAGGAGCTTCTCGTGAAGTGTCTTATATTGGTGTAGAGTTTTCGCAGGTGCTAGCTCAAGCATGGGGTGAAGGAACTAGTCGGGATCGCTGGTCGAACCTTCGGACTTTTAATGAAAGTATCTTTTTATCTGATAAGTACTTGGATTGGTTCCTTCATACCGGTCATCCTAGTGCAGAGAAGATTGATGATCTGCGGCTTTCACTGCTAGGAGATTCTTTTGTAGCTAGTAGTATTTTGCGAAGGAGCGAGGCTCAGTCTGATCCTGCTAATGTGCGAACTGATCCAACTCAGGATTTTCTCGATGGGGATTGGTACGAGAGGCGAAGCAAGGGGATGCATGGAAAGACGCAAGCTTTAGATAGGCCCCATGTCTTCAATAGGCTCTCAGGATCTGTTTTTGATCGTCTTGACTCTGTTTTTGATCGCCTCGAGGGATGCTCTGCTTTGCGGGGCTCAAAGCGCAAGGAGGATTACGACGACGGTGAAGATCATGTCCGCCGGCCTACCAAGTCAATGAAAGGCTAGATCTTTAGGAGTACCAAGAAATTGCTTTGATAGATCAATTGTTTTGCTTTTATTAGTATCTTCTTTTTCTTTTTCTTTTTTTTTTCGAGATTGTTAGCTTAGCAAATTAGTCGTTGTGGTTAGGATTTCCCTTTTGTCATTAATGAAAATGCATTTGATTAACAAAGGACAAAGGTAGATTCATTTATTTGATTAGACCGAACCCGAAGGCTGCCTACGTTCCTCTTTTACAGCAATTAAATAAGAGGCTTAGGTCTAACGTAGTTCATTTTTGAGAAAAAGGACAAAATACGGCTTCGTGCCGAGGGGTAATCTCGCACGAGATAAGCCTCCCCTTTTTTTTTTTTTTTTTTTTTTTTATGCACACCCTTTCTTTTGCCTAGACCGCCCTCGGGTTTTTCAATCTAGCGAGCTTCTTTTCTTGTGCTAGCTCTAATTTTTGCCTAGGCCGTCCTTTCCGGGATTTTCAACCTAGCGAGCGATTCCTTTTGAGGAGGGCAAGTCACGCGAAGTACTTCTTGAGATTGTCCATGTTGACCGGCTTCGGTAGTTGATCTCCGTCTAAGTCCACCAGCTGAAGGGCTCCCCCAGAGAATATCTTCTTCATAATGTAGGGTCCTATCCATCTTGGTCCCCACTTGCCTAGCGGGTTGAAAGGTCCAGGATGGTGCTCACGGAGAACCAGGTCACCTACTCTGATGTTCCTCGTCTTGACCTTTTTGTTGAAAGCTCTTGCCATTCTTCTTTGGTAAGCTTGAGTATGTTAAATTTGCTTTCAACCTTCTTTCGTCCAATAGGGCCAACTCTTCGTATCTGCTTCCTAGCCAGTCGACCTCGTTCACTTGGTTTTCTAGGAGAACCCGTAGTGACGGTATTTCCAATTCTATCGGTAAAACAGCCTCCATTCCGAATGTGAGGGCGTAGGGAGTCTCTCCTGTAGCTGTTCGGACTGAAGTGCGGTATCCCCATAGTGCGAATGGTAGTTTGTCAGGCCAATCTTTTCCGGTGACTGCCATTTTTCTGATGATAGTCTCGATCGTTTTGTTCGCGGCTTCAACTGCTCCATTTGTTTGAGGCCTGTAAGGAGACGACTTGAGCCTTGTGATTTTGTATTCGGTTAGTAGACGATCGGTTTCCTTCTCGAAGTGGGACCCATTATCGGATATCATCTCTTGCGGAACCCCATACCGGCAGATGATGTTGTGCTTGATGAACTCTGCAACCTTTCTGGCATTCAAAACATTGTAGGAGGCGGCCTCAACCCACTTAGTGAAGTAGTCGATGGCTACTAGGACGAAGCAGTGTCCGTTGGCTCCTATGGGTGTGACCTTTCCAATCACGTCTATCCCCCATGTAGAGAACGGCCAAGGAGAAGTCATAGGGTACAGCAAGGAAGGTGGTGCATGCTGAAGATTGGCGTGTATCTGACACTTGTGGCACTTCTTGACTATTTTGGTACAGTCGGCTTCCATGGTCAGCCAAAAATACCCTTGTCTGATGATCTTTTTGGCGATCATATTTCCGCTCATGTTGGTTCCACATATGCCCTGATGAACATGGTCCATGATTTCTTGGGCCTCTTCCTCGGTGGCACAAAGGAGGTTCCCTTGGGAATGTTTCTTGAATAGGCGGCCAGCGGTGATGACGTAATTAGCGGCCAAACTCCTAAGGGCGATCTGAGTCTTCGGGTCTGTCTCAGGTGGGATGGTTCCATCTAGGATGAAATGCCAAATGTCATGGTACTATGGTTTCTCTTCGAAATTCCCAGCAGTGGCACATTCGGATAACCATTTGTCTTTGCAGTCGTGGAGATCTATAACGGCGCATTATGCAGGAGTTGCGCGTCGTGTTATTTTGAAGGGTTTGACTGCTTTTCCTCTAGGGATTTCGACCAATGAAGCAAGTGTGGCCAATGCGTCCGCAAACCAATTTTTGTCTCTGGGGAGGTAGTGGAACGAGACATCTTGGAATTGTTGCACCAACTCTTGGAGATGGGCATTGTATCTTTGAAGGGTTGGATCTTGGACCCTCCACTTCTTCAATGTCTGATTGATGATCAATTGGGAATCCCCGAATACCTCGATTTTGGGCACGTTGCGTTCTAGAGCTGCCTCAAGTCCCGCTATGCAAGCCTCGTATTCTGTGATGTTGGTGGTGGCGTCAAAGTCAAGACCTATTGCCAGTGGAGTGTAGATGTCGTTAGGGTCTACTAATAACATTCCAATGCCGAACCCTCTCATGTTGGCTGCGCCATCGAAAAATAATTGCCACTTATTTTCTTCTTCTATACTCATGATGTCCTCATCAGGGAATCGCGGGTCTTCCCCCTTCACTTCGTGGCAAGGAAATTCGGCCAACTGATCTGCGAATACACTCCCCCTGACGGATTTCTGAGTGACGTAAGTGATATCATATCCCGCGAGCATGAAATACCATTTGGCCAGTCTCGAAGACAAATTTGATTTGTCTAGGATATATTTCAGTGGATCCATTTTTGCAATGAGGCGGACCGGGAAGGCTTCCATATAGTGCTTCAGCCTTTGTGATACCCAAACAAGAGCAGCACAGGATTTGTCGAGTGGAGAGTAGTTGATTTCGTTGCCTTGGAATCTGCGGCTGACGAAATAGATGGCATTCTCTGTGTGGGAGGCTGGCTGTTCTTGAGCGAGCATAGCCCCTAATGCGTTGTCTGTAACCGTGAGGTATAACTTCAAGGGCTTCTCCTTGTGCGGTGGAACCAAAATAGGTGGGGAAGTCAAGTAGCGCTTAACTTCTTCGAATGCTCCTTGACATTCTTCGGTCCATTCTTGAGGTGCGTTTTTCTTAAGTAACTTGAAGATAGGATCGCACATCGTAGTCAGTTGATTGATGAATCGACTGATATATTGAAGCCTGCCCATGAATCCCTTTACTTCTTTACGTGTTGGGTGGAGGCATGTACGTAATGGCTTTTATCTTGGCGGGATACGCTTCTATGCCACGCTCTGTGACCATGTACCCTAAGACTTTCCCTTTGACCACTCCGAATGAGCATTTGGCGGGGTTGAGCCTCATCTTGTCTTTGTCTCGGTCGATTGAAGAATTTTCGAGATCTACGAAGTGTTGACCATATGTCCCTTTTGAGTGAATAATCATGTCGTCCACATATACCTCTATTTCCTTGTGGATCATGTCATGGAATAGTGTCGTGACTGCTCTTTGGTATGTAGCCCCAGCGTTCTTGAGACCAAACGGCATGACCGTGTAGCAGAACGTTCCCAAGGCGTGGTGAATGCTTTGTTTTGTCTTTGATCTTCCTCTGCCATGAGGATTTGGTTATACCCTGCGAAACCGTCGACGAATGAGCGGACTTCGTATGCAGCTGTGGCATCGACCAACATGTGTATGTTTGGTAACGGGAAGTCATCTTTGGGGGATGCCTTGTTCAAGTCTCTGAAATCAACACAGACCCGTATTTTCCCGTTCGATTTGGCTACTTGCACTGTGTTTGCTAACCATTTCGGATATTCAATCACTTTGATGAACCCTACATTCAAGAGCTTCATGATTTCTTCTTTCACTTGCATTGACCATTCCGGCTTGATTCTGCGTAGTTTCTGTTTGACTGGCTTGGCGTTGGGTAGCAGCGATATCTTGTGCTCTACAAGCGGCGATTCAACCCGAGGCATATCTTTGTAGGACCAAGCGAAGACGTCGACATATTCTACGAGGAGCTGTATCAAGGTTTCTCTGTCTTCCCCCTTGAAGAAGCTGCCGATCTTTGTTTCTCTGGGGTCTTCCGTTGTCCCAAGATTAACCGTTTGCATTTCCTCGTCGTCAACGGGGCCATTCTTTCCACAACGACCTACTTGCTTAGCTAATTCTTTTAAAATTTGTTCGTTTTCTTGATCTATCTCATCGTATGATTCATTATTAACGTGTTCGTTATATTGATTATTATTAGTTAATTCATCATTCACGATGTTAGCAATCTCGGGGTACTCGGAAAGATCAAAGTTTTAATTAAGGAAGTAAGGGAATACATGTTCGGCCACCGCCTCGATTTCCTCTTGAGTGAGTTCATCGGAGGTGGAGCACGCTTCTAATGTAAAAGCTACGGGGCCTATCTTCTGCGGGGATGGGGAGTGCAACCAAGCTCTTTGATCATGAAGTCCTCATCAACAAGCGGTCCTCCGGTGACGTGCCGAGTTTAGAATTGGCTCATCACATTTACGTATCAGTCTTGTGTAGTCGGTAGTTGGAGCGTCCCCCTTGGATATTGCATGGATCTGGTTGTCTTCTAGCAGGTACGGAGTCTTGGGCTGTCGCGGCATGTCTTCTCCCAACACAAAGTCCCATTCACTTGTCATTTCTGTCTTCGTGACCCACAAATCATTAGGGATTAGTGGGACGGATTCTGTTTCACTTGGAGAAGCATCGCAGTCGCTGAAGATTTCAAGGCCCGGTTGGCGCTTTCCTTTATCGTCAGTCCATGGTTCTGAAAAGATAAAGTAGGGAATACTTTCCCCTTCTCGAACAAAGTAGCCATTGAGTGTCTTTCGATATGGCTTGAGGTTTCCATTCTTGGGCTTTAGGTCGTCGCAGCCTTTGTAGGTGGTTCCTTCCCACTTGATTTGAGCGAAGCCCCACTCTTCTTCGTCATCTCCATCGTGGATGGAGATGATGTATTCTAGGCCATGCTTCGTGTGAGGCTGGGGGACCGGTGGTGGTTCCGTTATCCCTTGTAAGTGCTTTCCAAGCCCCAGTCCAGGAAAGTACCCTTTTGCTAGCATCATTCTCCAAACAGGAAGGCTTCCAGAAAACCAAAGTGCCTTGGAGTAGTCATTTTTGTTGCAATTTTCTATGACATTCACAGTGCTTTCTTTCTCGATCTCAAAGCCACTGAACAGGAAATCAGAAGTACTATGTTGTACTTCGAGGATAGGACTAGCAGTAACCATTTCTCCGTGTATGGTGACTATCGTGTTGTTGTGTCTGAACTTTATGCATTGGTGTAGGGAGGAGGGCACACCCCCTATGTCGTGTAGCCAAGGGCGACCAAGCAGTAAGTTGAAGGATGCTGGGATGTCAATGACTTGGAATTCGATGCTCATAGTGACTTGCCCCATTTCTACAGGTATCACGACTGATCCCAGAGCAGTTCTAGCAGTACAATCGTACCCCCTTACAGTATGCCCGGATGGCTTGAGGTCTTTGTGGGTGAGGCCTAAGGATGATAAGGCTTTCTTTGGGAGGACATTGATTGCAGAACCATTGTCGACCAAAATGCGTGGCATTCGGTACCCATTCACCTTAGCAGTTATGTAGAGGGCCTCATGATGATTGTTCCCATAGGACGGGAGGTCAAGTCAGTGAAAGTGAAGACGTTACAAAATTGCACTTGGCCAATCATTTGAGTGAGCTCTTCGGGTGTTGCTTCCGAGGAAATGGTCATTTGAGCCAATGCCTTTTTCAACATTTCACGGTGCTTGTGAGATGCTCCTATGAGATCCCAAACTGAGATGTTTGCTTGTGTCTTCTTTAACTGAGTTAAGAGAGGATCTTCCGGTTCGCTTGGCGATGAGGCTTTGGCGTGTTTTGGAGGATTTTCATCCCGTGGGTCTTTGTTGGTGATCACACGACCGGATCGTGTGAGTAGGTTGACTGTTTTAGACCCTTTTTCCTTTTGTTCTAAGATTTCCTCCCAAGGCATCATATAACAGAAAGAAGATTTATTAAATTCAAGAGGGCTCTCGTCCACAATTGTGGCTAGACGAGTAGGGTCCTCGAAGCTACTTTCTATCTCTATCAGACTGACCTCATTGTTTGGCAAAGGATTAGTAACAACATTAGGTAATCCTATCTCTTTATCGTCAAACAAATCTTGGATGACATCTTTCAAGTGGAAGCAGGAGTTGGTGTCGTGACCGGTGAAGTTGTGGTACTTGCAGAAGAGGTGATGAGCATGGTTGGCAGGAAGGTCTTTCTTTGGAGGCCCACCTTCTCTTGGTTTGATTTTCCCGTTCTTGACAAGCACTTCGAAGAGTTCTTCTTGGGTGATTCCTTCAAGCTTGTCATAATGTCTATCCTTCTTCTTCTTTTGTGGCGGAGGTACTGCAGAGTATTTACCATTTCCGGGATGATTGAAGACAATGGCATTGACAGATGCATCCTTGGGATTGGAAGAGGAAGAAGAGCTCTTGTTGTAACGGAATCCACTTTCTTTCTTGACTTCCCCTTTTACTGTTTGATGAGGTCATCTAACCGAATGCCCGACTTGTGAAGTTCGGCGAAGCTAGGAAAATAGTTGTCGGCTAGCTTGTCTTGATATTCCTCTCTAAGGCATTGTATGAGGATGTGAATTTGCCTCGTCTAGCAAATTTGGGCCTATCAACAATTTCGGTTAGTTTGGTTCTCCACCTTTTGACAAAATCTGTGAAGGATTCGTTCGGAAGCTGCTTGGTTTGCTCAAGATCCCTTCTAGTGGTGCGGTAAGTGGAGTTGTCCTCGTATTGCTTTTGGAAAGTACAACTAGCGAGTGGCCAGTCGAGTCTCGTAGAGAGTGGAAGGGTCATATACCAATCTCTCGCGGCACCATCGAGAGTTTGGGGAAAGCATTGGGCTAACAGGTTGTCATCAACACCCATAGGTATCATGGCCCAAGAGTAGGTCTCCAAATGTGATTTGGGACAGGTGGTGCCATTGAATTTTGCAATGTCGGGTGTCTTGTACTTTCTAGGAAGCTTTGACATGGACTGACGAAGGGTATCGTAATCAATAGAGAGCGAGGCTCCCTTACTCACATCGAGGGATGCAAGTTTCTTTTCTAGCATTGCCATGGTAAGGGGTTCATTCTTGCTTTCCCCTTTGCTTTCTTTCTTGGATGTGTAGCTTTCATTGTCAGATGAGGAAGATGACGAGCTAGACTCGTACTTCTTTTTCTTGCCTTTGCCTTTGCGGCGACCCTTGGCCCTTTTGGTGTATGACTCCTCTTCTCCAGAGGAAGAATCATTTTTCTTCTTCTTTTCTTTGTTGGCTAGCGCAGCCCTAAGCTCTTGAATTTCTTCCACGAGAGTGTGGATTTGGGAAGCTTGCACTTCTAGGCGATCATTAGCTTCTTCCAGAAGTTAGTGGTTGTTTTCAGACAGAGTTTCGTTACCCGGAATGTTGTCAACGTCGGACATTGTGTTGGGAGTCTTGGAGTTGAGTAGCCGGAAACCGCGGAAGAGATGCAGATATCAGGATCTAGCCCCAACGAGTCGGAAGCGGGCTCAAAATGGCTCTGGCTCAAATTCAGCAAACAGAAGCATTATCTCGCGCGAGATATGTTGTCCCGCGCGAGATAACCACACGGAAAGTCGATTTTTATTTAGACCTAATTTTTGGTCGGAAAGGAAAGTCCGTCTTGAGGGGTTTCTAAGGCCTTTATCAGAACTTAACGACTAAGCAATCAATCCGATTTTTGTAAAACAAAGCCATGTAAGATCGTTTTTCGAAGGATTATACATATATGTATTTTTTCCAAAGGGACATCCGAAAGGGTCATTCCGAAGGGACTTTTTCCGAAGGGACTTTTCTGAATCCTTCTTTATTGTCAATTTTGCATGGCTTTGTTTTGGTCAAAAACAAGAAAAGATCACCTAGTCAAAACCGACCGGTCACGGAGTGATCCTAAAAGGTCAATCTACATGAGAATGTGGCGATGCGGGCTTTGGAAGGCTAGGCTCCCGCGATATGACAATCTAAGTGGATTGAATACGCGGAGTGGGATTGTCCAACTTCGGAGAGACCGGCGACTAGGTGGTTACCGTCATCCGTCCTTAGTGTGGGTCCGGGTTTATAGAGGGTATGCGGTGCAATGACGGTTATAATATGAGTGCGCGTGTGTGATAGTCAATCTAGGTGATAGTGTAAAATAGAGAGTTTTTTTTGAAAAATCAAAAGGAAAATAGATAGTGGCCGCACCAAGTGGTTGCCTACGTTTCTTCCAAATTAGGAAGACTCAGGCCAACGTAGTTCCACATAAAGAGAGAAAAAGAGAGATAAATAATTCAATTTACAACTCCCGAATCCCCAATGGACCGGACTTTAATTAAATAAAACCCAATCACACGCAGTTCATAAATAATAATCAATTATTTAAAGGAAACGAAGGTTCGAGTTCTACACCTTAAGGGAGGCCTTAAGATGCGGGAACTCTGCAGATAAGGAATTCTGGGATCCCCCTTGCATGTTCGGCTCTCGTCTTGGACTATGAGATAAACGGGAGAAACCAGAAAACAACGAGATTGCCGAAGCCATATCTTGCGCGAGATATGATATCTCGCCGCGAGATATGCTTCATCTGAGAGCAAAAAATTCGAATTTACAATTTTTTTTTTTGAAAACCTCTCTTTTAATTTTGACGCAAGTTTAAGCCTCTTAATTTTAAATCCCCAGCAGAGTCGCCACTGTAGCGTTGTGAGGAAAAAGAATTTTATCTTTTTGAGTCGCCACCTATATTATTCGATTGGAGAAAATAGGAAAACCATTTTGAAAAGAGATTTGGGTTCGGGGATTAGGTTATGAAATGGGTAGGTCAAGGAGCATCCATTTCACCCAATCCGGAGATCGGTCTTGCTAAAGAAAAGAGAGGTTTTCAAAAGAAGAGAAAAAGGATTTTAAATATTATAAACAGAGGTCCATTTAACGGGGTTAAACGGAATGTAGGATCGATTGCTTCGAGACCGTCTCCATGATTTGAAGAGGCTCTAGGCCGATCCTAGATTCTATGGACTTATACCACTCTAACAGTCAATTAGAAGGGGATTTAGGGGGTTACCTTGCGTGAGGTGATTTGGGCAGAGTTTCGACTCAAGTTTAGAATCGACTCTTGACACGGACAGAGCTTCGCCTCAATCCTTGATTTGGAGCTTGATGTTTGTTTATCAACAAGATTGACAAACAAACTATGAGGTGAGTTTTTAGGGTGATTTTGTAGGATTCTTTCAAGGAGAGAAACCAACAAAATGTGTGTGTTGTGAAAATTTCTGGCCCTCGAACCTTGGAAGTCACCAAGTATTTATAGGGGTTGGGGAAGTGTTGAAGATGAGATCAAACACTTCAAGATGATTCCAGACTCCAAATTCTATTGGTTGGCCGGAGAGATAAAGTTTTATCCCGAAAAGAGGTTGAAATCGACGAGGAAGCGTCGTGCGCAATCTGCAGAGGGGGGATATCTCGTGCGAGACACGCCATCTCGCGGCGAGATATTGCTCCTGTGGACAGTTTTGTCCTCTCCTCGTTATCTCATATGCAGTTTAGTCCCAAACTAACGGTGGTTAGTCAAAACTTAACGAAACATGACGAAATGGTGGATTTCTACCTTTTGACTCAAAGCGAGACTTAGAGTGGTATAAGTATGTTCCGATGTGTTCAGAATGGGGTGTCTACAAATATATAATCCAGTAACAGGGTATTGCCACTCCTGTCCAAACCCATGAAGTAGTGTCCTATACATTTTAGGCACTATAAGAACAAATAACCCTATAGAGGTCACCACATAAGGGTACAATATCATATAAGTAGCCCTACGCATTCATCATACAACATTAAACATCTTCTCTAATGGTTCCAAGTTCAAATACCAAGTTTTACTAACTTTGGTTCAAGTTCCATAATTGCCTCTCAACCCTTTTTAAGACAATATTTAAAGCCTTTACCATTATCCATTTGGACTATTTAAAGTTCCATAATGTAGTACTAAAGTTGTATTAGAAGCGTAGTTAAAGAGTGTACCATTCTATGTTGGTTAGACTAGGTTTTCAATGTTTCAAAAATTGTTCAAGGACTGCAGGGTAGGGCACTACTCATGCCCTAGGGCATGACTCGTGCCCTATTACACCCCCACCAAAAACTGTCATCCATGGTTGGTCACGACTGTTCCCATCAGGCATGAAGTGTCGCATGACTTGCTCAAGCAAGGTCATGACTCGTGCTTCAGGGACGAGTCGTGCCCAACCCAGAAACTGCATTTTGCAGCTGCAGCATCAGCAACAACAACAAAATAACACTATTTCTCTCATTCCAGCTACTGCAAAGTACCAATAACAATGTATAAACAGGCTTTAGACCATAATAGACTCCTTTCACACCCTTTAACATATATATAACATGTTTCCAATTCAATTCAACCCATTATATCACCTTATGACATTCTTATCAACCTTACTTGGTTGTTTCCATTTCAAACACCAAGAACACTGATTCCAACTTCACACAAATCATTCATAACTTCATAATAACATCATCAGACATATTATGAACAGTTATAGAAGAAAATCATAACAACTTACCAAATTTTACCAAATTAAAAGGAAGATATGATCGGCTCTTCTTGCTCTATTCAACTCCCTTAGCAATAATTCGAAGTTAGAAACAACAACAACTCAAGGGATGAATTTTTGGGAATTTTTAGAAGTTAAACTAGGGTTTAGCTCTTTCTTTGGAACGTAGAAACCTTGAGAATACTGAGGAAGTAATAATGCTTCTTGAAGAAGCTAAAAAGATATTTATATAATACATCCTCCAAGTTTGAAAATAAACAAACAACTACCTCAAGGTTAAAGTTACACCTAAGCACCTTAACAACTTTCATAATACTTTCAATTCAAAATTCAATTATTATCATTTTACTACACAATTCTCCCATTTCTTTTATTTAGACATTATATTCAAAATCAATGTAATAACATCTAAATTCACATAGTTCATCCAAAATGTCAAAATGAACACGTAATAAAACCAAATAACAAAAAGCAAAGGATGAGATGCAATGCAAACCCAACCTCACGTGCTTCACGTGTGACCAAAATGTGCCTAGGTTTAGGGTCGTGACACTCACTCCCGCTTAAATAAAATTCATCCCGAATTTGGACTTTACTTACCTGAATGATCAAACAACTCAGGATACTTCTGTCTCATCTCAGATTCCAATTCCCAAGTAGCTTCTTCAATGGTGTGATTCTTCCAATGAACTTTCACCACGGGAATACTCTTGGTACGCAATTCCCGGACCTGCCTCTCCAGAATCTGCAATGGTACTTCCACATAAGTCATATCCGCCTGGACATCCTCAGGAGGAGAACTCAGAACATGAGAGGAATCATATCAGTACTACCTCAACATGGACACATGAAACACATCATGGAGAGAAGAAAGAGAAGGAGGTAGAGCCAATTGATAGGCTAACTCACCTACCCTCTCTAACACCTCAAATGGACCAACAAATCTAGGAGCCAACTTCCCTTTATTGCCAAACCTTTTGATCCCCGTTCTTGGTGAGATCTTCAAGAATACCAAATCACCCACCTGAAAGGATAACTCCCTTCTTCTAGTGTCGGCATAGCTCTTCTGGCGACTCTGGGCTATCCTCAATCTGTCACGGATCACTTTGATCTTCTCAGTTGAGTCTCTAACCAAATCTGGACCCCAAAGTCTAGCCTCACCAACCTCGTCCCAACACATTGGGGACCTACATTTCCTCCCATACAGTGCCTCATATGGTGCCATCTCAATGCTGGATAGGTAGCAATTATTATAAGCAAATTCCACTAAAGGCAAATGGTCTTCCCAAGATAACTGGAAGTCCATCACACAAGCCCGTAGCATGTCCTCAAGAATCTGAATGGTCCGCTCTGTCTGCCCATCAGTCTGAGGATGAAATGCCGTACTAAAACTTAACTTGGACCCCAAGGCTTCATGCAAAGCCCTCCAAAACCGCAAGGTGAATCTCGGATCCCTATCAGAAACAATGTTGACAGGTACCCCATGTAATCTCATAATCTCACGGATATACAACTGGGCCAATCTCTCCAATGAATACTTGGTTGAAACTGGTAGAAAATGAGCTGATTTGGTCAATCTATCCACAATCACCCATATAGCATCCATCTTCCTCGGAGTAGGAGGCAATCCTGTCACAAAATCCATAGAAATTCCCTCCCACTTCCACTCTGGAATATCTAGTGGTTGAAGCAACCCTGCTGGTCTCTGATGTTCAGCTTTGATTTGTTGGCAAGTCAAACACTTTGATACAAATTCTGCAATTTCCTTTTACATGCCATTCCACCAGTAACCCCTCTTCAAATCCTGATACATTTTGGTGCTTCCAGGATGAATAGCAAATCGGGACTTATGGCCATCCTCTAATACCCGCCTTTTGATCTCTGGGGAAGAAGGTACATAAATCCTGCCTTTGAAGGTTAGAATTCCATCCTGGTTCAATAAAAACTCCCCAGACTTGCCATCTTGCAATTTCTCCCTATTCAATTCACTGTCATTCAACTGAGCTTCCACCTCTTAATTCTCGAGATACCAAGGAGGATAAATGAGCCTTATGGCTAATAGCATCAGCCACCACGTTAGCTTTCCCGGGATGATAAGAAATGACACAATCATAGTCCTTCAGAAGCTCCAACCAACGCCTCTGTCTGTTGTTCAATTCCCTCTGGGTAAATAAATATTTCAGGCTCTTATGATCTGTAAATATCTCAAATTTTGCTCCATACAAGTAATGTTTCCACTTATGCAACGCAAACACAATAGCAGCTAACTCCATATTTTGGGAAGGATAATTCTGCTCCGCTGGGGATAACTTCCTCGAAGCATATGTAATTACCTTCCCATTTTGTATAAGTACAAAACCCAATCCCTCTTTAGAAGCATCAGTGAATATAACAAAGTTCTCACAACCCTCTGGATGTGTAAGAATAGGAGCTGAAGTCAATCTCTTCTTCAATTCAGTAAAGCCAGCTTGACACTTAGCATCCCATATAAATGGTACATCCTTCCGAGTCAATTTGGTCAACGGAGTTGCAATCCTCGAAAATCCCTCTATAAATCTTCGATAATACCCCGCTAAACCAAGGAAACTGTGAACCTCTGTCACTGTAGAAGGTTGTTTCCAGTTGACTACGGCCTCAATCTTTGTAGGATCCACTGCAATACCAGTACTGGATACCATGTGACCCAAGAAATAAATCTGTTCCAGCCAAAACTCACATTTGCTGAACTTTAAAAATAACTGTTTCTCGCGAAGCACGGATAAAACAATTCTCAAGTGCCTCTCGTGATCTTCTCTGGATTTTGAGTATACCAGGATATCATCAATAAAAACCACAACAAAACTATCAAGATACGAATTGAAGATCCTGTTCATCATGTCCATAAAGATTGTCGGTGCATTGGTCAACCTGAATGGCATAACAAGAAATTCATAATGCCCATACCTTGTTCTGAAAGCTGTTTTAAAAACATCATCTGGCTTGATTTTCAACTGATGGTATCCGCTATGCAAGTACAACTTGGAATATATAACAGAACCTTGGATTTGATCACATAAATCATCAATGTGAGGAAGAGGATATTAGTTCTTAATAGTAGCTTGATTCAGTAGTCTGTAATCAATACACAATCGCAATGTACCATCCTTCTTCCTAACAAACAACACTGGTGCTCCCCAGGGTGACACACTGGGACGAATAAAACCCCTGTCTAACAACTCCTGCAACTGAATTTTCAACTCTTTTAACTCAGCTGGAGCCATTCTGTAAGGTGCTTTAGAAATTGGTGCAGTACCTGGCAATAAGTCAATACAGAACTCCACCTCTCTATCCGGAGGCATAGAATACTCGGTTGAGAATATGTCACTAAACTCATTCACAACTGGAACACGAGATAGTTCAGGAGACTTCTTACTAGAGTCTAACACATATGCCAAGTAACCCTCACACCCTTTTGATAACAACTTTCTTTTATTGCAGATATAACATGAATGTCAAATAAAGACTTATCATCATCAAATATAAACACAGGCACATCAGGCATAGAAATGGTGACTCGCTTTCTGCGATAGTCCACCAAGGCATGACAAGAACTCAACCAGTCCATGCCTAAAATAACATCAAAATCTTGGATTGGTAACTCTACCAAATCCACTGGTAATACATGCCCACATATAATCACCTCACAGTCATGATACACATCTGACTTTTTCTTCATCTGTGCTCTCCATTGCCACTCTCCATTGCCACAAAAATCTTAGTCATAGCTTCCAACCATGTCTCAGCTATCAATGGATCTGGATCCCCATTGAAACTTGGTGGTGATAACTTGATAAACTTTTCTAACCCCTATGTTGGCCTTGCCTCATGTTGCTGCTGTGCTCGACCCTGAGCTGCCATATTCTGAAGGAATACCAAGAACATAGCCATCATCTCAGCGTTCTAGTTTCCCCAAGCACCCAAATCACCAATGTTTCCCTGATCTCTCTGCTGGTCATCACCAGTCCCAGCCATTACAATAATCCCTGCATTAAACACTCGGCGTCAGATATCATACACTCCCCCTTAGACTAGACATCTACCCTTGACTTCTAACCAAAGATTTGATACCAACTGTGGGCTCCTCCCAACTCCCGGAACCTATAAACTCGTGTCCCAGGATGGAGAGTCCCAAAATACCATCTCAAAAACAAACTATTCTTTACTTTAACTTGAAAAGTATAACACTCCTTTTTCAAAAAAAATTCAAAATAACCTCTTTACTCGGAGGCGATATATAAACCTGTTTAAACCAGTTATAACCTGTATCGGCTACAAGTACTATAACTGTAAAGGCTTACACAAGCCAACTTTCAAACAAACCAAATTCAAGTTTACTTACAACACAATACAACTGAAACATGTTATAAAAGTTTTATATACAAAAATTTTCCCCAAAAGAATAACAACCACGACATTCCCAACTCCCGAAAATAACACATACCCTGACAACCCAAAAGATGTCCAAACTCCTTCCCGGCCTCACCGGTCCGGTCCTCTTGTCTCAGCGGGATCTAAAACAATAAAGGGAGAAGGGGTGAGATAAAATCTCAGCAAGCTATTATGTATGCAACAATATGCCATACAATATGCAACACAGAAATAGGTTGCTCATTAACAAATATGCAACACCAAATAGGTTGCTCAATAACCACATTGGGGAAACAGTAAACACTTTACGTTACCTTTCCCTTTACCTTTCCCATCTGAATCATATGTAGTACTACGGTGGGAGTTATACTCCTCTCATTTTGTGAACTGCTGGTGCATATCCACATCATATATGACCCCTTACAGAGATCCATATAAGCTGCCACGCTATCTTGTGAATGGTTCATACCTATCCACAAACGCTGTACCCCCACTCCATGGCCACAGAAGGGAGTGAACGGTCACAAGTATAAGGAAATCCAATCACCTTATGAATTATCTTCTAATAAGTAATCGTATTCCCTATACCCCAAAACATCAGCTGATACAATTGTATTCAAGCACATAACAGATACTTGAAATTAAGTCCACCCCATGGGACAACAACACATATATGTATATAACATGGTACTGCAACTCATGTTAAACCAGTCACAATAGTGCACATATATTTCAACACTATTGAATAACAATAATCTAATGACATGGTATTAATACTCATGTTCAACAAATGAAACAGTGCAACACGTATTTAAACACTATGTGCACAACCAACTATGAACATGTAAACACTTATGGCACAAGGTATCACATAAGCTCTACATAGTTATTACACAATATATAATCCAGTAACAGGGTATTGCCACTCCTATCCAAACCCATGAAGTAGAGCACTATACATTTTAGGCACTATAAGAACAAATAACCCTATACAGGTCACCACGTAAGGGTACAATATCATATAAGTAGCCCTACGCATTCATCATACAACATTAAACACCTTCTCTAAAGGTTCCAAGTTCAAATACCATGTTTTACTAACTTTGGTTCAAGTTCCATAATTGCCTCTCAACCCTTTTTAAGACAATATTTAAAGCCTTTCCCATTATCCATTTGGACTATTTAAAGTTCCATAATGTAGTACTAAAGTTGTACTAGAAGCGTAGTTAAAGAGTGTACCATTCTATGTTGATTAGACTAGGTTTTCAATGCTTCAAAAACTGTTCAAGGACTGCAGGGTAGGGCACGACTCGTGCCCTATTACACCCCCACCAGAAACTATCGTCCATGGTTGGTCACGACTGTTCCCATCAGGCAAGAAGTGTCGCATGACTTTCTCAAGCAAGGTCAATACTCGTGCTTCAGGGCACGAGTCGTGCTCAAGCACAAAAATTGCATTTTGCAGCTGCAACATCAGCAACAACAGCAAAACAACACTATTGCTCTCATTCCAGCTACTGCAAAGTACCAACAACAATGTATAAACAGGCTTTAGACCATAATATACTCCCTTCATACCCTTTAACATATATATAACATGTTTCCAATTCAATTCAACCCATTATATCACCTTATGACATAACAGATACTTGAAATTAAGTCCACCCCATGGGACAACAACACATATATGTATATAACATGGTACTGCAACTCACGTTAAACCAGTCACAATAGTGCACATTTATTTCAACACTATTGAATAACAACAATCTAATGACATGGTATTAATACTCATGTTCAACAAATGAAACAGTAAAACACGTATTTAAACACTATGTGCACAACCAACTATGAACATGTAAACACTTATGGCACAAGGTATCACATAAGCTCTACATAGTTATTACACAATATATAATCCAGTAACAGGGTATTGCCACTCCTGTCCAAACCCATGAAGAAGAGCACTATACATTTTAGGCACTATAAGAACAAATAACCCTATGCAGGTCACCACGTAAGGGTACAATATCATATAAGTAGCCCTACGAATTCATCATATAACATTAAACACCTTCTCTAAAGGTTCCAAGTTCAAATACCAAGTTTTACTAACTTTGGTTCAAGTTCCATAATTGCCTCTCAACCCTTTTTAAGACAATATTAAAAGCCTTTCCCATTATCCATTTGGACTATTTAAAGTTCCATAATGTAGTACTAAAGTTGTACTAGAAGCGTAGTTAAAGAGTGTACCATTCTATGTTGATTAGACTAGGTTTTCAATGCTTCAAAAACTGTTCAAGGACTACAGGGTAGGGCACGACTCGTGCCCTATTACACCCCCACCAAAAACTGTCGTCCATGGTTGGTCACGACTGTTCCCATCAGGCAAGAAGTGTCGCATGACTTTCTCAAGCAAGGTCATGACTCGTGCTTCAGGGCACGAGTCGTGCTCAAGCACAAAAACTGCATTTTGCAGCTGCAACATCAGCAACAACAGCAAAACAACACTATTGCTCTCATTCCAGCTACTGCAAAGTACCAACAACAATGTATAAACAGGCTTTAGACCATAATATACTCCCTTCATACCTTTTAACATATATATAACATGTTTCCAATTCAATTCAACCCATTATATCACCTTATGACATTCTTATCATCCTTACTTGGTTGTTTCCATGTCAAACACCAAGAACACTGATTCCAACTTCACACAAGCCATTCATAGCTTCATAATAACATCATCAGGCATATTATGAACAGTTATAGAATAAAATCACAACAACTTACCAAATTTTACCAAATTAAAAGGAAGATATGATCTGCTCTTCTTGCTCTATTCAACCCCCTTAGTAATAATTCGAAGTTGGAAACAACAACGACTCAAGGGATGAATTTCTGGGAATTTTTAGAAGTTAAACTAGGGTTTAGCTCTTTCTTTGGAACGTAGAAACCTTGAGAATACTGAGGAAGTAATAATGCTTCTTGAAGATGCTAAAAAGATATTTATATAAAACATTTTTCACACAAGCTCCTCCAAGTTTGAAAATCAACAAACAACTACCTCAAGATTAAAGTTACACCTAAGCACCTTAACAACTTTCATAATACTTTCAATTAAAAATTCAAGTATTATCATTTTACTACACAATTCTCCCATTTCTTTTATTTAGACATTATATTCAAAATCAATGTAATAATATCTAAATTCACATAGTTCATCCAAAATGTCAAAATGAACACGTAATAAAAACAAATAACAAAAAGCAAAGGATGAGATGGAATCCAAACCCAACCCTACGTGCTTCACGTGTGACCAAAATGTGCCTAGGTTTAGGGTCATGACATGCAAGCGGTCCCAACTATGATAGAGGTCAATGCCATGAGGTTCCTCACCGGCTTCATTGTTCTTTGTCGTAGCTTAGGCTTTGAACCATGCCAGTTGGCCTTTTAGCACTTTTTCACCGTAAGTTATAAGAAGGACACGAGGGTGATAGTGGTGAGGAGTGATCCCAATCAACCAAAGCTTATCTACCCAATGTCAAGCAAGGTATCGGGGTAGAACAACCACGTTATAAGGGTGGAGAGATGACAAGGCTGGGAGTTTGCTGCCCCTTCTGGGTTTCCAGGGGTGCCTGAACAGGTGTGGTGGCCAGAGTGGAGTGGCCAACTAATTGAGAGATTAGGGCAATTTGCCAAGGTAGAAACCCTGTCTTAGTCAAGCTTGGAGACTGACCAGATGTACTATGTTCAAGCCGGCATCATGCTAGGGCCTTTGGATAGCTTGATGCCCCTCGTCCCCATTGTGAGAGAAAATAGATTTCCTGACTGAAGGGTACATCCCGATCTTTTTTTTCATGATGAATGCGACATCTTCAAACTCTATGATTAAAAGTGCTTGCCGAGTAGGGCGTGGTCGGCTGCAAATTTCTTCTTTCCTGGTCTTTTATGCTTGTAATTAAAACTATTTAATTCCCTCGTCATCATTTCACTAATTTGTCTTCCTCATCTTTTGCAGATTTATCTGAGGAGCAAATAAAAAGATGGAGGAAGAAATATTGGATCCCCAAGCTCTGATCAAGTTTAAAAGGAGGACATCTCTGTTCTCGGCCAGAAATAAGAGGCATTCTGATGATGTCGAGAGGCAGGCCGTCCTAGCCACAAAGGAAGTTGGGGCCTTTCCCCTTAAGCCGGTGGGCGGTGGAGGTGCCTCCACCGAAGAAGCGAATGATAGGCAAGAGGCCTAAGCTGAGGGACAAGGCTCCTAAGTCATCCCTCCCGGGCCGAGGAGGCCTGGGGCACGCCGGTCTAACCGAGACCGAGGAAGGCGATGCCTTAGTGAGGACCCCGACCTTGAAGAGGCCAAGGATTGAAATCGAGGAAGGAGGATCCTCAAAGAAGGTAGCTGCCAAGCAGTTTGTCCAAGAGACCCGTGAGGTGCCCATTCTGAAGGGCATGGACATACTTGCCCGTAAGGGCCCCCAGTAGAGGGTAGGCCGGGCTATGATCCATAGGTCCTTGGATGATGATCTCCTTGATCATTTTCTTGAGGCAAAACCTAGCATGGAGCACCTGGCCAGCAGTAAAGGTCTTTTGATGAGCGAGGTATGCCTTCTCATTTTTTTCATTCTCTTCCCACTGTTTTTATATACTTGTGTTTTTTCTGATCACTTTTACTTTTCTTATGTACATATTGCCACGGTAAATTCGTATGAGGCCATTAAATTCAAGGAAGCTGAAGTCCACGGGCAAAAACTGGAGAAATAAGCCGAGAAGGACAAGGCTGATCGGAAAAATGTAGTGGAGCTCTTGAAGTCCCTGAGGGGAGATGTGGATGCCTATAACGCTGTCAAGGCCAAGGCTGATGAAGATGAGAAGATGGCCAAAGAGGTATTGGCCAAGGCCGAGGAAGCTACACGGCTCAGGGAAACTGATTTGGAAAGGCAAAGGGGTGAGGCTCTGAAGCAAGCCAAGGAAGTAGCTTCCCGGCTAAAAGACTTGGAGGCAAGCATCCCATCAAGGGAGGCAAGTGCCATTCCTCTTTATAAAACCAACTCGGCTTTTAGACAAGCAGTGGTTGAGAAGACGGCCACAATGTACTCTGATGGGTACCTACATTTGGCTAGAAGGACCATGGTGGATCTGTCTCTCAACCTCGACCTAGAGGTGCTTGCTTGGCTTATTTTCTAGGATTCATACGACGAAGCTGCCCGGTCTATGCATCCCCTGGTGCCATTTTCTCGTAATTCCTTGAAGGTTATTGCCTTTCAGGACACTCAGGTTGGCCGTCCTGCTTGGGTTCCTCCTCCCCTTGATCCACAAAATATCCATACGCTCATTGATAAGATAGAGGATGAGGGTCTGAGTTCTGATGACTAGGAAGGAGAAACCGAGGTGGGGCAAACCGAGGAAGCTCAAGCAGACCAAGTCATCATTTCCCCTGTTGCTGCTGAACAGGATGATCTTTTCAGGGGTGATGATCAAGCTTGAAGACTTTTTTTGTTTTATCATTATTTTTTTAATGTTTGAATAGGCTTCAATGTACTTTAACTTTTTAATCAATATAATTCTTTTCTTCACTTCCTTGTCGTCTTTAATATTTATGCATTTACTTGAACTACTTTTGACTTGAATGCTTATATGTTGAATGTTTGTTGTATGTTGAATATTTGTCTAATTATCCAACCTTTTATATTGTCGAGTAGGGTCTCCTCGTTATTTGGAATTAGTTCTTAAACCGTGGAATCTCATTCGGTCTAATCACTTGGATAAGAAGTGAATTTATTCATTAAACCAAGGAAGATCATTTAGCTTAACACTAGATAAACTTTTAGGATTTTATCTCTCCATTCCGGGGAAGATCATTCGACATATGTATTGGATAATTTTTAGGTGTTACCTCTCCATGCTGAGTACGGTCATTCGCCATAGGCCTTAGATAATTTTTTAGATTTTATCTCTCTATGTTGAGGAGGGTCATTTGGCATAGGTATTGGATAAATTTTTAGGTGTTATCTCTCCATACTGAGGGGTGTCATTCGGCATAGGTCATAGATAGAGTGTGGGATTTTAGGACATAGATAAAGTGTGGGATTTTATCCCTTGAATGTCGAGGAAGGGACTCCTCGTCCCTTGTCTTGCTAGTTATTTTGTCTTGATGAAAACTGAATCTTTATTGACTAAAATTGATTACATCAAACTGAAATCCTATTTTACTTGAAAATAAGGAAAAGACTAACAAGTACTAATCTATTACCTCAAAATAGACTATAAACTAGTGATGGTACTTCCGTAGATGATCAGAATGCCAGGGATGTTTTAGCTCTTGCCCATCTTGAGTCTTCATCCTGTACATCCCTTCTCTGATAACTTGAGTGATGATGTAGGGGCCTTCCCAATTTGGGGAGAGCTTGTTCTGTTCTTCCTTTTTGCCAGTAGCTTCAATTTTTCTAATTACCCAGTTGCCAACTTGGAATACTCTTTTGTTGACCCGTTTGTTGTTGTAGGCTTTGGTCCTTTATTTATAGTTCACCATCCTCATCTGAGCAACTAGTCTTTTCTCATATACTAGGTCCAGGTCTAACATCCTGTTGACCTTATTGACTTGTTTGTCATAGTTGTAGTTTCTTGTTGTAGGGATAACCATCTCATCTGGTGCCATAGCCTTAGATCCAAAGGTCTGTGTGAATGGGGTTTCCCCGGTTGGCCCTTGGGTGGTTGTGTGAACTGCCCACAAGGCTAAGGCAAGTTTGTCCAACCATCTACCATCACTTCCTTCAAGGTTCTTAGTTAGGGCTGTAAGCACCAACTTCTTGGCTGCTTCTGCTTATCTGTTGCATTGAGGTCTTCTTACAAATAATTTGATGTGTTTGACTCCAAGTTTGTTCAGTTTTGCTGTGAAAGCCTTAGAAAACTGAAGACCATGATCTGAGATGATGGAGTATGGAACCCCAAAGAGACACCAGATGAAATCGCGAACGAAGTTGACAGCGTTCTCCTCTGTAATTTTGGCTAAGGTCTTTGCTTCAATCCATTTGGAGAAGTAGTCTACTGACACGATCACATACTTGAAATTACCTTGGGTGGGAGGGAGGGTCCGATGATTTTGATTCCCCACACGTCAAATGGCCACATAGGTATGATGAGAGTCTGTTGCACTAGTGGAATCCTAGGGATATCAGCATATCTCTGGCACTTGTCACATTTTCTTACATAGGCTTGCACGTTATCTCTCAGGTTTGGCCAATAGTAACCTAGCCTGATGATTTTGTCAGCTAAGGTTCTGGCCCCTGGGTGACCACCACATATGCCTTCGTGGACTTCTGTAAAGAGATTTTCTGTTTTCTTAGGATAGATGCACCTTAGCAGGGGCTTTGTAAATGATCGTCTGTACAGTATCCCGTTCCATACTGTGAACCTTACTAACTTGTTCTTGATAAGCCTAGCACGCATTTTGTCCTCAGGAAGTTGGTTCTTTTCAATAAATTCCATGTATTCATCTATCCAGCACTTCTCCTCCCCATATAGGAGCATCACTCGTAATCTTTCATAGGCAGGCTCTTCGGTAAAGACTATGAGTGGGTTAGAATCAAGATCTGCCACATTAATAGTTGCCAATTTAGATAGAACATCTGCTACTTGGTTATCCTCCTAGCCTATTTGACTTATTTTTAAAAATTCCAGCTTCTTTGTTATGTCTAGGACGAGATCTTTATATTTTGTAAGTATGGGGTGTTGAGTATTATATTCCCCTTTTATCTGCTTGACTACGAGCTGGGAGACACAGAAGGTGGCGATTTTGGTTGCTCCATAGAAGGAAACCAACTCAATGCCGAATTACAAAGCTTCGTACTCAGCTTGATTGTTGGAAGTAGGGAACTTGAATCTGATAATGTCCTAGATGGTGTGTTCCTTGTCGGGACTAGCTAGTACAACTTCAGCTCCGCTTCTCTCCTTAATTGTGTATATGACCCTGCAGTTAGATGGAAGCTCGATGGTCGGTTCATCCCCTGCAGGTTTTTTGCGCTTACGGGAGGTGGGGTCGTGCTAACCTAAGAATGCGGTTTCAACCATAAAATTGACCAGAGGCTGTGCTATGAGTGTCTTCCTAGGTTAATATTCGATATCAAACTCAGTGAGTTCGATAGACCAATTAAGGAGACGTCTTGAGCATTCCAGCCTATGTAAGATTTTCTTCAGGGGTACATTCGTATATACAGTTATGGGATGTGCACAAAAGTATGCTCGTAGCTTTCTTGCCGATATAAATAGGGCGTAGGAATTTTTTTTACGTTGAAGTATCTGCTCTCTGTTGGTGTTATGCCCTAGGCCTATGGTTGATAGACTTATGTGTTGACTTTATTTATTATTATATGAAATGTTTATCATTTGATTATTATATGTTTTGCATATTTTTTTATAATAATCTCCGTCCCTAATTATTATGTGAATAATTAGTATAAATGTTAATGGATAATCATATGATGATTATATGCATAGAGATGCACATTAAATTTATGGGTACTTGTTAGAAAATAAGTGACTGGACTTGACCCGTATGAGATTTATGTCATGGTCAGATGTCATAATTAAATCTCATATGGTTACTTCATTTAGTCCCTAGACCTGAGATTATCATGGCCTTACATATGATGAAAGTCATGTTTGATTTTAGTCAAACGGTATCTTAACACGATATCTATAAAGGCTATCTTTGGCATGATCGGATTCATGATGGGAAGGATGATAAATCAAGATGGAATTTGTCCCTCGGAAGAGAGATGGTTTGCTTGGGCCCCTCGATGAGTGATAATGATGAAAGTGTATGGCCATACCCCAATGCGATTGGATTATCATTATACTCAAGATCGAGAAAGCATTGAACAAGGTACAAGTTGACATGGACCATGACTTGTGTTCAATATAAAATCGTGAGACAAAGGGAGAAATGGAAGTGTACCATTGGAAACGTGAACTCTTACGTTATATTATTTGGGTAGACATAATGGCTTGCTAGAGTCCGCTTATGTCTTATGAAGGTCGATATGATCGAGCTCATTGCCAACATAATATAACCCTATTGGGTCACACACAATTAGAATGAATTTGATAAACCAAGGGAAGAATGATTGAGAACTCCTCAGTGACCTTGTCTGGTCGTGCGACACATCAAGGCCATGTGCCCCGTGTGGTCGTACGACACAAGAAGTCCTAAGGCGGTTTACAGAGCTGGTTTCCTAATTTGATTAGGAAACATATTTTGTACTATAAATATAACAATCTGTCAACCCTTTAACCCTAGCCGAAATTCTCAAAAGAAAAACACTATATTCTCAATATTCTTCCAAGGTTTAGAGATCTAGCAATCTTCAAGAAAAGTTCTTGGATTCATTCAAAGGTGTGGATACCGGAAAAGGGTCTTCGCTCATTCATTGATCAAGGCCTAGAGTTCAAGCAATCTGAAGAACGAAGTTCGTGATTTGAAATCGCATTATTGAATCGTTCGATAGCTCAAGAACGGAAAGCGTTCAAGGTTGGTTACATCTATCTCATATGATTCAATTTATTTGTATAGAACGAATCCTAGGCTCCTTGGGTTTTATGTTATTTGATGCTTTATTCCGCTGCGCATGGACCCCTAAAAACCAACAGTGGTATCAGAGCCCCTTTCGTATCATTAAGTTTGAATTAACATGCTAGAAAAGTAATATAAATCGTTTATATGTTCTTTTGCATGTTTTGTATGCGATAGATTAATTGTTTTTGAAAAAATATGCCTAAATCGTGTTCTAATGATATTGAATTAAATATGTTAAAAGTTGTTTGCATGATTTAATTGCTCTGTGATTTAGAATTGATGTAATATGCAAATCTGGCTTCATGGTGACACGCGACATAGTGGGTCTATATCACGCGACAGATCATGACTGATGGCCGTCCCAGGTCGTGCGACATATCGTGACTCTGGAAGTCTCTGTCACGCGACAAAACAAGCCCAATCTGGGCAGAATCAGTTTGTTAAACAATTCTGCTAATATGTGAATGTGTTTACAATCTGATAAGTTTATGTGTTAATTTGTATGCTATAAAATTAAGTTTATAGGGCTATGCTAGATTAATTCATTGTTTATGCATGCTTAGTTAATTAAAATATGATTTTATTAATTATTGCGATGCATGATTTATGTGTTCTTACGTGTTAAGAAATTTTATGTTTAGTTGAAACATTGTATTGTAATTTCCTAATTGTTTAGATTTAAACATTGAAATTTTGGTTTCATGATTGTTTATGAGAAACAAGTCATTTTACTCAAGATTTAAAAGGAAATTGATTGTTTATAAAAGGTAGTGATTATGTTGCCAAATCAGAGCTAATTTCTGATTGTGCATGTCTAGGAAAGTTCTGTCGAAGGAGAGATTTAGTACTTAAGTAGTCCTTGTGGCTCACCTATTGAATGAACGCTCGCCGAAATTGAAAATAAGGAGTCGCCATGCCGTTTTTAGAGGAAACATTGAAAACCTTTGAAAGAGAGAAAACGGGTTCGGGGGTCAAGTTACTTATTGGGAAGAACCGAGAGTTCACCCAACACGCCTCGTCCGTAGACGAGTCTTTCTATTGTTCAACATTCAAAACATCCAAATGTGTGTGCAAAGTGTGTAACAAGAATATGTACAAAATGCATGTTAATGCTTCATTTTATTACTCAACAAAAGGGGATGTAAGCCATTTGCCATAGGAGGCCACATCCCATTTACAACTAAGAGGAACAATACTTACAACTGAAACATAATCTCTGCATAGGCTTAGTTATGTCGCGCTACACAGGACGGATGAGTCTCGAAGTGTCGCGTGACATAACCTTACCATTTGCAGGGACATTACAATTGGAACACAGATCCAACAACAACCAAAACAGATCAAAGAATCATACCCAACCAGCTCAGATGCCAACGAATTCACAATGGATTGACCAAGGGGATGTGGATATAGGGAGATCCACACTCCCTTGGCCAATAAACAACAAATCCCACGAAATCACATCATGAATACCAATTAAATCCAACCAAACTAATTAAACAGAGGAATGGCAGTTGGGACTTGATAATTAGAGGCGGATGGAGCCTAATTATCAAGTCCGGGGAACAGTTTGCAATGAAACAAATAAACGATAAATATGAGATAGAGATTGAGGGAAGAGATTCGTTACCCTCATAGTCCACACTCTCTATACCAAGTCGGTATAGAGAGCCTTCTAATCAGCTCCGGAACAGATTTGAACTGACAGACCAATCAACTTTGCAGTTCCCAGCAATTGTGTGTGTGTGTTAAATGAAGGCAATGGAAACAGAGAGAGAGTTGAGGGAGGTATTGAACGGTGGTCACTACTCTGGTGCAAATCGAACAGAGAGAGATGCAAAGGGATTTGGAACAGGGCCAAGGGATTCAGTTTAGAGAGAAGGGTTTGGGTTGTTGCCGGTGAGGTTTCCGTTCAATTGGGGTTGAGGACGATTGGTTTTGGGTGCAGAGAGAGCTAGGCCGAGGTGAAGCAGGGGATTAGAGAGGATTGGGTGAGGTCTCCGGTGAGGTTTTGGACAGGGGTCGCCGGTTGATTTGAAGAAAAGAAGCTCGGTCTAAGGGAGGAGATTAGGGAGAGATTGGATCGGGAAAGCTTGGTGTTTCTGGTAAGAGATAGAAATCGGTGAGTAGTAGTTTAGGTTCAGGGAGAGGTTTGATTTGGGGAATTCGTTGCCGGAGAAGGATTTGGTGAAGAAGCTTGGCCAGAATTATGCCTAGAGAGAGAGGGCTTTTACGTCTTGAGAGAGATAGAGAGAGTTAGAGAGAGAAGTTGTGTGTTCTGTGTGTGAGCTCTCTTCAAAATGAACGCATTTGGTATTTAAACAGTGATTGGGAAATGGTTTTTATTTGGTCGCGCGAATTCTCGCTTCGCTTTTCCATGCCTCAAGTTGTCGCACGACTGGGCACGCCCGTAACTGTTTCTGGCGCCAAAACCTGCTTCTGGAACATTCCGAGTTTATTCTTTAAAAGCCCAAAGCAGTTAATTTCCTATAGGTCCTTTTGTCCGGAAAAAATACTAAAATATACTTCCTTCGCGAGAAACTTATAAAATGTTTCCGAAAGTCTCGGAACGGACCTGGAATTTACCAAAATGCCTCTTAGTGCAATTTTATCACATTAAAATGCACCTAAAAAGGGTCGCGAATTGGATTGGCGTACTTACAGAGCCCCTCGGCAACGTCACTTATGGAAGAAGTTAGGTTGTCGATAAAAAGGACCCAATCTCAATGAGCAGCAGGGGGATAAGGCGGAGGGCTGGACGATGACTGGTGAGATCGGATGGCTAGACCTTTTGAGAAAGGATTCCTACGTATCCCAAGTGGGAATCAAGCCGGTCGTAGTTCGAAGGACACTGATTGAAAGAGTCTGAACATAGGGAAAGCTATTTGAAGGTCTCTTGACCTAAAAGGAACTATTTGAAGGTCGCTTGACCTAGAAAGGATCAATTGAAGGTCTCTTGACCTAAAAGGAACTATTTGAAGGTCTCTTGACCTAGAAGGAACTATTTGAAGGTCTCTTGACCTAGAAGGAACTATTTGAAGGTCTTTTGACCTAGAAGGAACTATTTAAAGGTCTCTTGACCTAGAAAGAACTATTTGAAGGTCTCTTGACCTAGAAAGGATCATTTGAAGGTCTCTTGACCTAAAAGGGATCATTTGAAGGCATCCAACCTTGAATGGGATTATTTGAAGGTCTCTTGACCTAAACGAGATCATTTGAAGGTATCACTACCTAGAACGGGATTATTTGAAGGCATCCAACCTGGAACGTGGTTATTTGAAGGCATCCAACCTGGAACGGGATTATTTGAAGGCATCCAACCAGGAACGGGATTATTTGAAGGCATCCAACTTGGAACGGGATTATTTGAAGGCATCCAACATGGAACGAGATTATTTGAAGGCATCCAACATGGAACGGGATTATTTGAAGGCATCCAACCTGGAACGGGATTATTTGAAGGCATCCAACCTGGAACAGGATTATTTGAAGGCATCCAACCTGGCAGGGATTATTTGAAGGTCTCATGACCTAAACGGGATTATTTGAAGGTCTCTTAACCTGGCAGGGATTATTTGAAGGCATATTACCTAGGACGGGATTATTTGAAGGCATCCAACCTGGAATGAGATTAATGCTTCTAGCAAAGTAATCGACTGAGATATGCTTTCATACCTGTAGCTGCCGGAGGGTCTTAGACTACCGCTGCTTCTGTTGGGGGTAAGTGTAGCTTCCGGGGGACTCACGCTACTTGTCTTTGTTGGTAGTTCACTGGTCTTGCCGAATGCTAGATGGTCTTTGTTGATGGTTTGACTTTTGTGTCCTAAGCTTTGCTTGGTAGGCTGGGGACTCTGCTTGCTAGGGAATGGGCTCTTGTTTGTGCTTTGAGGTCACTGGTCTGGGAACTTTGCTTGCTAGGGAGCAGGTTCCTCTTGGTGCTTTGGGGTCACTTGATATAGGAACTTTGCTTGCTAGGGAGCAGGTTCCTCTGGTGCTTTGGGGCCACTGGTCTCGTTGCGCACTGCTGGGGAGACTAACATAGGTACGGCTTCTTTGTCTCGGTTTATCATGCAAAATAGGCTTTTGAAGTCGCCGAGACTGGTGAGCCTTGTTGCTTGGATACTGGGGCAGCTGGAGCTTTTTTCTTGACAGGCATTGCTTGGAGACTGGGCCTGACGAAGATAATAAAGGCGGGGTTTGCTACCTGCAGGATTTGGAATCCTTGTCCAAAATTGTGATTGAGGGGTAATCCTCACAATCAAAATATTATCACTTGATTATTGTATCCTGCAGGGGAAAAAACACAATACTCAAGACATTTTGCATTTTATTTAACCTCTTGCTTATGCATTATTAATCTTTTGTTGCACAAGTCCATCTCAGCTGGGGATGGAAGGGAAGTGAGGGTTTTTTTGTATGGCTTGACAAGCAGATATGTCTGTAGCAGTTGCTCTATCGTATATGGGACGAAAGTGTTTACAATGAGGTGGACCCTCTCCCACGAGATAGGGAAATGATATGGTGCAGCTAGGCAAGTCGGGGACGCTCCCGGGTGTACTAGTTGCAGTAGGTCCGTTGCTGGTGAGGACAAAATGTATCGCGCGTCTGAGACAGCAAGCAGTAGAGAATGTGCAGAGAACGATCCCGACTTGGCAAAGCCCCAGTTGACAGTGCAAAGCAAACCTGGAGGGAATTTGGTAAGGAGAGCCGGAGGGATACCTTAACTAAAGCCCCAGCTTGAAGAAATTCCATGCAGCTTTATCGCAGGCAGAGTCATCTTTTGGCCAAAGAGGCAACTCATCATTTCAAACTGCAGTCAATCAGTCGCTGGACAAGACTCGAAAATGTTTACGTGCAGGGGCGCATCCTTCGAGGGTGGGAAATGAATCCCGAGTTCGTGTATGACACTCTCGCTTTAGGTTGGACTCTTTTGAGAGAGTATGAGCATCGCAAGTTGTGGAAGAGTGTATGGAAGCCCCTGCTGACCGAAACGGTGTTTAGCTCTATCTTCCTATGATGTAGCAAGAGAAGACTTGTCGAGACACTTGAAAACTTGTCTTATTCGTGATGATCACAAAGCTGCTTAAAACCCTTTATTGATGTTCGGGTTAGTCAACCGCCAAAGTCGATATGAGCAAATATTTTTTATCAATCATGAGGAGAAAGCCCACTGATATCGAGAATCAAACTCGGAAAGATGAACAGTGTATGGGCATGGTCCTTGAGGAGACCGGATCTTCTGAGATTTGTTTGTGATTTCGACCGGACCAGTTATGGTTGCCTACGTTCCCCTCCATAGGAGGAGCTCAGGTCCCTGTAGTTCGGGCTTATCCCGAATGAATAGAATGAACGTTGGAATTTGAGGCTCTGAGGACCTTTGAGGATTTTGAGAATTGAAAGAACATGTCCTCTTGGAGTGTCGGATGTGAATCCCCAGTGGGACATCTACGGCAAGTGTTTACGGAGGAGGAATGAAGTATGCTCACATAAAACGTCGAATGAACGGATGGAATTTACACAATCTTCGCTTGACGGTCCTTTGAGCCGGGATGAATTTGGCTCCGCTTTAAGCAATAATCTGTTTTAGATCTCGACGATGTTGGAATGAAACTGCTATCCGGTAGGAACTGCGACTGGGCTTCGGGATTTCGATCGGCCCTTGGGTGATTCAGGATATCATGACCTCTTAAAACGAGAGGTCGGCTGGGATTTTTGCTGGCTGTACCTCTAAAGATGAGAGGTTGGCTTTTTAGGGATGTGTTTGGGATTTCTATGGTGAGGGAATCCATGATTGCATCTTCAATGCCTCTATGAATGAGAGGTCAATCTTGGCTTTGGCTAAAGGCAAAGGTAAGGGTAATGGTAATGGGAATGGGAATATCCTCTAAAATCGAGAGGTCGCTTGGAATTGGTCAAGGTATTGGGGATATCCTCTAAGATCGAGAGGATGGCTAGAGTTATTTAGAGGTAATGGTGAGGGACATCCGTGCTGTCTCTTTATTCACTCTGAGACTCCTCTTGAATAACGACCGGATCCTTTGACTTTTGCTTTTGAGAGGATCGCTGGGGACTATGCTCTCTTCCTTTTCTTCTTTTTATTTCTTCTTTTTTTTTACTTTTTTTTTACTTTTGTCTCTCTCTTTTTTCAATTTTGTTTTGAGAGGAGAATTTCAGATAGTCCCCAGGATGGATCATTGCTTTCCGTCATTCTTGAGCTTGGAGACGGTCAATCTTCTTTTGAATCACGGGAGTCTCAAGGATAGTCCCTCTTCTTCTGGCGATGGTTAAATGGGTTTCAAAACATGTCGATCTTGAATCGAAGGGGTATTGTTTGGTGAGGGGGAGGTAATGGTTTTCCTAAGGGTGAAGGTTTCAACCGCAGTCCCTACCGGATGATTCGAACGAGATTAAATCTTCATTGCTTTGCTTAAGCTTACTTTGAGGAAGATCCGTGCAAATTCATCGAACAACGAGATGATGAAAGAGGTGTGAGCATATGGGATGCAAGATGGGGAGTTGGCAAGCTCCAATTTGAGAGGGATATCAGCCGATTTTCTCACTCCAATCAATTTAAACATTAGCCATTTCAAAGCATTGGTCGGTGAGCAGCACAAGTGATCATTTGGAATAAGACCATTTCAATTGAGAGTAACGCAGGCGTGCTAGTAATGTCTCGAGTCTAGCAAGAAGAGAAAAAAAGATTTTCATTACTGCAAAACAAAAATTGGTCCAACTTGGACTCGACAGACTCATGTCCAACAGCGAACATTCTAGATCCTACGAGAACTGATCGACTGCCTCAACCTCATATGGGAGAGCCCCTGGGATTGTTGACAGTGTTGGCCATTTGAGCAAGCATCTGGGCCTCATGCTCACGAGCAAGAGAGGCTTCAAGGGTAACCCGCAACTCTTCAATAGACAAATCATTCGAACCAGGCTGACCCATAGCAACTGAACCTCCGGACTGGCTATCTAACACATTCTCTGCACCAGGCATCCAGGATTCTGAATCAGATAAACAACCGCTTGGACACTTGAGCTACTTCCGCCTAGGGGATATGGACCAATGAGCGTCGGTAACGAGAGCACACACCCAACTTGCCGTAGCCTTGCGGAGGTGAAGAGGTAAGAGCGTGTATAGACGGAGGGTATAGAACTTTGAGAAGGTATGGGAGTGGGAAGAACGGGAAAGGAGATGGACTCGTGCAACACTTATTATTGTTCAAGTAAAAATCGGAGGCTTTTAAGTCCTAGGAACAGTTGGGAAAGGCTAACCCTTTATTCAAGCAATCTAGACCTCGGGGGAACCTATGGACACATCATTCAAAAATACACCAAACGTATTGGTTCAAAATTAATAACATGCGATAATACCTAAATAAAACCAAAACATTTATGGGACGAACGAGCAGCCCCAATTTCTGGAGAAATTTGGGCAGCATAACGGGTATTCCTGAAGAATTTCAAGGAAAAATCCGGCATGACCTCTCGTCGATGCACGTTGACAAAGCGACATGATCTCTTGTTAGAACATGCCGTGGGAACAACATATCCTCTCATGAAACCATGTTGCGTTGGCAACATTCCCACACGTGCTAGGTTTTGGGGTAGGTACGAAAGCTCATTAAAAAATTTGAAACAACTCATTTTAGTGTATTTGAAAATGTCATGTCAAAACCAACCGTTTGGGTGAGGTTTGAGTGTGTGGCGCCTCCTATAACGCACTAGGGGGATGGATTTGACATTAGGCGCTCAAGCGTAGGCGAATTTCATGGCCGTCCGCGATGCCGTCAATCGCACCCGAGGGTTCTAGATCTACGTGAAGTAGTGTGCGAGATGGCTATGTTCCTTTATTTTGCAAAAAAAAGATTTTTTATTGTTTTTTTATTATTATTTTTTCTATTTTTTTTTATTTGAAAAGGGGGAGAAAAGAAAACAACTCACACACACATCCCCGCAGAGCATAATAATCAAAGATCAATAATCTAATCATGGGGGACTGCCCCACAATCACAACCTGTATCAGAGAAATCAAGTCCTGCAGAATGACCACCTTCTGTCGCGTGACACAAGATATGGAGGGCACTCTCTGTCGCATGACAGAAGGAGTCACATTGCCAGAATCTGAACAAAGACCAAATCAGCCCCAGCCTCTAAGCACAATGCAATATCTCAGCCCCAGCACCAGCACAATCTCAATAGGAAGCAAGGAAGGGGGAGGGAATAAAGCAAAGCAATAAAATGCATTTTAGGCACATAGAATGTCACACAACCAAGCACACACAAATGAATGAGATGAATGTTGAACAATAACGAAAGTTTGACCCACTTTTGAAAAACAAGTTTCAACTCCCCAGCAGAGTTGCCACTGAATGAACGCTCGTCGAAATTGAAAATAAGGAGTGGCCAGGCCATTTTTAGAGGAAACACTGAAAACCTTTGAAAGAGAAAAAATGGGTTCGGGGGTCAAGTTACATGTTGGGAAGAACCGAGAGTTCACCCAACACGCCTCATCCGTAGACGAGTCTTTCTATTGTTCAACATTCAAAACATCCAAATGTGTGTGCAAAGTGTGTAACAAGAATATGTACAAAATGCATGTTAATGCTTCATTTTATTACTCAACAAAAGGGGATTACAACTTGTAAGCCATTTTCCATGGGAGGCCACATCCCATTTACAACTAAGAGGAACATTACTTACAACTGAAACATAATCTCTGCATAGGCTTAGTTATGTCGCGCTACACAGGACGAATGAGTCTCGAAGTGTCGCGTGACATAACCTTACCATTTGCAGGGACTTTACAATTGGAATACAGATCCAACAACAACCAAAACAGATCAAAGAATCATACCAAACCAGCTCAGATACCAACGAATTCACAATGGATTGACCAAGGGGGTGTGGATATAGGGAGATCCACACTCCCTTGGCCAATAAACAACAAATCCCACGAAATCACATCATGAATACCAATTACATCCAACTAAACTAATTAAACAGAGGAATGGCAGTTGGGACTTGATAATTAGAGGCGGATGGAGCCTAATTATCAAGTCCGGGGAACAGTTTGCAATGAAACAAATAAACGACAAATATGAGATAGAGATTGAGGGAAGAGATTCGTTACCCTCGTAGTCCACACTCACTATACCAAGTCGGTATAGAGAGCCTTCTAATCATCTCTGGAACAGATTCAAACTCACAGACCAATCAACTTTGCAGTTCCTAGCAATTGTGCGTGCGTGTTAAATGAAGGCACTGGAAACAGAGAGAGAGTTGAGGGAGGTATTGAACGGTGGTCACTACTCTGGTGCAAATCGAACAGAGAGAGACGCCAAGGGATTTGGAATAGATCCGAGGGATTCAGTTTAGAGAGAAGGGTTTGGGTTGCTGCCGGTGAGGTTTCCGTTCAATTGGGGTTGAGGACGATTGGTTTTGGGTGTAGAGAGAGCTAGGCCGAGGTGAAGCAGGGGATTAGAGAGGATTGGGTGAGGTCTCCGGTGAGGTTTTAGACAGGGGTCGCCGGTTGATTTGAAGAGAAGAAGCTCGGTTTAGGGAGGAGATTAGGGAGAGATTGGATCAGGAAAGCTTGGTGTTTCTGGTAAGAGATAGAAATCGGTGAGTAGTAGTTTAGGTTCAGAGAGAGGTTTGATTTGGGGAACTCATTGCCGGAGAAGGATTTGGTGAAGAAGCTTGGTCGGAATTATGCCTAGAGAGAGAGGAGAGAGAGAGGGCTTTTGCATCTTGAGAGAGATAGAGAGAGTTAGAGAGAGAAGTTGTGTGTTCTGTGTGTGAGCTCTCTTCAAAATGAACGCATTTGGTATTTAAACAGTGATTGGGAAATGGGTTTTATTTGGTCGCACGACTTCTCGCTTCGCTTTTCCATGCCTCAAGTTGTCGCACGACTGGGCACGCCCGTAACTGTTTCTGGCGCTAAAACCTGCTTCTGGAACATTCCGAGTTAATTCTTTAAAAGCCCAAAGCAGTTAATTCCCTGTAGTTCCTTTTGTCCGGAAAAAATACTAAAATATACTTTCTTCGCGAGAAACTTATAAAATGTTTCCGGAAGTCTCGGAACGGACCGGGAATTTACCAAAACGCCCCTTAGTGCAATTTTATCACATTAAAATGCACCCCGCGAATTGGATTGGCGTACTTACACCTATCTTTCTGGGAACTTACCTGGTGCACGATTATGATTATCTTTGCTGATACGCTTATAATCTACTTTAAAGAACCTTCATTTAACTTTTAAGTTCTTTATGCCAATTCATGATTAAAATACTTGAGACCATTCGGATAGTTTTGGGTGGGCTTGCCATAGCAAGGTACTTTGATTCTATTCGTCTGCGAGCAAGATGAGGAAATGGTGGTTCCTATACGTTTAAAATGAATGAACTTAATTGGGTTATCAAAATGGTTTTGGACCCAAGGCATAAGATGAGATTAAAATATGCTTAAGACATATGATGTCTTGAATAAATCTCATAAAAGATCTAAGAGTCATATATGTGATATGATTGATGTTTCTACCTAATTAATTTAATTTTGAGCGGTTTGCCATAGCAAACTTGAAATTAAATTGAAGTTGGATCTTAGCCCATTAAATGTATATTATGCTTATTTGCATTGGAAGGTGTATAATTTAGTGGGAGCATTTATAAATGCATTATGCTTTTCATATAATATGTGTTACTTATATGTGCTCATATTTTATGCATATCTTTTTGTAGAATAAATGGCATCAAACAATAATCATCTGTCACTGCGATCTGTCCTTGAGAAGGAAAAGTTGGCAGAGAACGGTACAAACTATATGGATTGGATCCGTAGCGTGAGAATTGTTCTCAGGCAAGAGGAGAAATTGTACATTCTCGAGGAACCTATTCCACCTGAACCTGCTGTCAATGCTACTAGGGCAGTGAGGGACCAATATCTGAAGCACAAGTGTGATTCTACTGATGTTGGTTGCCTCATGCTCTCCGCCATGTGCAAGAGCCTTCAGAAGGATCTTGAGCACTTGGGGACAGTTGATCTCAACAATCGACTGATGGAAATGTTCCAAGTTCAAGCTAGGCAAGAAAGGTACGACATAGTTAAGTCCCTAACCTTATGCAAGATGAGTGAAGGGCAAGTGATGGATGTGGTTTTACCCATCCAAAAGATATATTTCCTAGCTTATTTGGTGCTCGAAACCTTGAGAATTTAATGTATTTTCTAGTGTTTTGAAAGTACAGGGGTTGAAGTGCAACAATGTTGAAAACGGAGGATTGGAGCGTACTTTGGAAGCTTTTGAATCAAATTGCAATTTTGGAAAATTTGGGACAAAACGGAAATTACGAAGTTCAAAGGACCAAATTGGAAATATTGGAAATTCAGGGACTAAATTGGAAATATGGAATTTTTGGATGAATTTGATATATAAAAATTCGTGGGATTAAATGAAAAATAAAATCCTAAAGAGCGAAGTGCAAAAGAATTTTTTATCGTGGCCAAAGTGCGACTGCAAAATAGCGGGACGAACCGAATACTAATTATTTCAAAAAGGGACAAACCACCTAGGCATTCATGGGCATGGCTGGCCAAAATTGCAATTGTTGGCCGAGAGAAGCACAGGCTGGCCGAGCAATGCAGAAGAAGGTGGGCAGACCAAGGTTGTTGGGCTGTTGGGCCTAGGCAAATGCAACAAGTTGAGCCAAGGAAATTTCAGGCAGGCGCACGCCTGATTGAGTGGGCGCACGCCCGAAAGTATCCAGATTGAGTACAGGCGTACACCCGGTCTCAGTGGGCGCGCGCCCGGTATGTGCAAACAAAGGCAATCCAGTTTCCTTATTTTGGAAGGATTCTAAAGATTTTCCACAGATTTGCACAGAATCAGCCACGGATTTCGGAGGATTTCCTACTTTGACTAGGATTTTGATACTAATTTGTTTCCAAAAAGGATTTCCACCTCCCTCCTCCTATAAATACAACCCTAGACTAGTTTTGTATCATCTTTGATCTTTTATCCTTTTTCTTTTATTTTTGGGATCTTTGGATCTTTTGTTCTTTTATTCTCTTTTTATATTTTTAGTTTAGGTTTTATTTATTTATGAAGATGAAAGAACAAGGTTTTGCTTTATTTATTTTAATGGCCATTCAAGGCTAATTTATTTTATTCATGGATTGAGGTGAGTAACAATTTGATCTTTATGCTAAGGTTTTAATTCTTTCTATTTCTTTTTCGTTCTTGTTCTTCTCAACGGTTTTAATTATTGTCTTGAGATCAATTGTATTGACCTTGCGGAATATACTTTTGACCTCTTGAATTTATTTGGGTATAAATTATTGCACTTGCGTGGATGATTTATAATTTGACCATTGTCGAGAAGAATAGATTCAATTGAGGACCTTGCGGAAATCAAACGAATCTAGGTTCCATTGTTCTTAAGTTTTTAATGGAATTCTTGAATGTTTATATTGACCTTGCGGAAAATATGAACAAGATAGAGTTATTAGGGTTTTAATGTTCTTATTGACCTTGCGGAATATATTAACATCTTAACCCTAGGTTTTTGTGAACGAACCCAAGAATGAGATTGAATCCTTTTCAGATGAAATAAAAAGCATAAACTGATAATTGTTATGATCCCCAATCCATGAATCCCTTGTCTCTTGATATCTTTAATTTATTTATTTTGCTTTCTTAGTTTTAATAATAAAATCAAAATCAAACCCCCCCCCCTTTTTCATTTGTTTCTTTTTACACTAATTAAATCAACTTGTTAAAGCACACGAGTTTCTGTGGTTCGACCCTTACTTTTGTATATTGCTACTTCGGTAACTTGTACACTTGCAAGGTATTTTTATTACACAGTGGAATTTTATCCATCAAGTTTTTGGCGCCGTTGCTGGGGACTTGTTGTGAGTTACGAGTTAATTTTGATTAGTGTATTGTAAATAATTTTCTTTTCTTATTTTTTGGGTGTAAATAGTTTTCTTTAATTATCTTCTCATTTTATTTAGTTTTTATTTTTATTATTAAAAATAAAAAATAAAAAAATCAAATGGACTATAGAATGAATAATTATAGCATGTATGAGTCGGGTCAAAATTGTGGGTTTTATTCTCATGCTACTAATGCTTGTCCGTCTAGGACATATTTTTCGAATATTATCCACAGTACAAGAAAGAAATTATTTCCATCATGGCAATCTCCGTATGGTATTCCTCCCAACTCGTATAACCAAGGGTGGAAAAATTATTCAAACATGACGTGGAATGAGCGAGAGCCAATTTACTATGACCCATCACCTCCGCCACCTCAAAAGCAATACTGGAAGGAACAATTGGAAGAGATGAAAGAGCAGAGAATGGAACATGAGAAACAAACCGAAGCAGTATTGAGTAAGATAGATGGACACATTGACACAATATTGAAGGCATTGAGGAAGCAAGAACCGGATTCAAGTCTAATTCGGCTGATCATGTTGAGTCAATCACCACGCTTCGAGATGAGAGTTCCATAAGCTATGAGGTACATTCTTCTTCTCACACCGATACCGGTACATACTCCGCCGTTAGCTGTTATTCTGAAGAGACACCTTCAACCCTAGTTTGGTATACGAATGATGATGGGGAAGAGTGTGTTTATGATTCAGCTTTTCATTTACCACCACTAGAACAAAAGAAACTCACGAAGAAATCAAAGGAGAATTTTGTCTATGAAATCTCCAATGATGACTCTAAGGATGAATCACTTTGTGTTAGTTCAAGTGAGTGTATAGAGAGGGAGGATGTAAAGAATTTAGAGAAAACAGAGCATGAACAAGCCATTAAGGAGCCTGAGTTAGCTCTGTATGGTGGTGAAGGGTGGGTCAATGATTCGGTGCAAGGTGGTGAGCTCATATCTGACAAGGCTAATGAATGTGGCCATAGTGAAAATCCTATCCATTACCTTGGAAATGAAGAAAAATTGGAAATCATTCTTGTACCTCCCCCTGTTTTTGTGGGAGAAGAAAGTGGCGAGAGTTTGAAAGAGAAGAAGCCCAATAAATTGAAACGTCAAAAATTTCATTGGGCACAAAACAATATTAAAGCTCGAGGAATTTACATGGGACATGAACTGAGCATAAGGACCCGCGAAACCATGAAGTGGGCCAAAGGACGGAAAGTGAAGTCCAAACGGAAGCAACGGTCGGGCTAACGACCTTAACCAAATGCGCTAATTGGGAGGCAACCCAAGTAGGTATGTTTTATTTTATTTATTTATTTGTTTTGTTGTGTCATATTGTCCTTTGAACCCGAGGCATGTTTTTGTTCTCTTTGCTATGAGGACATAGCATGTTTTGAGTTTGGGGGTAGATATCTCTCCGAGTTTGTGGGTTTATAGGGGAGTGTATATAGTGTCACCCTTCAAAAAAAATAGAAAAATTTAAAAATTTTGTTCTCACTATTTGTTTGGAAGTTGGCCAACGTCCGTGATGATTTGAGAGAGTTTTTTTTATTGAGTTTTGCTAGTTTGTGCCAATTTGAATATGTTAATTAGAATTGCATTAATACATGTAAAACACAATTGCACCACCATTCACTTCCATTATTTTCTCTTGACCATTGTTACCAATTTAGGAGACCTTTATAGGATCACTTTGACATTCTCGGGGTCCCTAGAACATGTTTGCATGACTGTCAATAACACATCAATTAGGCTATTCGGGAAGTGATATGTGGATATTTCTTTGAACCCTATTTGTGAGCCTTTAACTTTCTCGTCACTTATACAAAAATTTTCCGCTAGAACCCCTTTTGAGCTTGAAAAAGAATGAAATCTCTCACAAAGTGGGAGGTTATTTTAGACCACCATTCGCCTTCTTTTGTACCCTCATTATCTTACCCTTTTAACCTATACACTATTTTTCTCACCTTTTCAAGAAAGTGAAACTAGGGAATGAATGGAAATATTTGGGGGATGTTTTGAAAATCAAAAGGTGGAGTGAAAAGTGATCATGAAAAGAAAAAAAAAAGGGCTATGAATTGTTATGTAATGAAAAGAGGGGCTTGAAAAAAAAAAGTATTGAATGCACATTCTCCGTGACATATTTGTGCAAAGAAAAAAAAAGAAAAAAAAAATGAATGAAAAGAAAAGAAAAAAAAAATTGCCTTACCCTCTCTAATGTTGAAGTGGAAAGTGATCAAAAAGAAAGAAAGGTGATCAACCCCAAGTTTAAAAGTATACAAAATTATAAGTTTGTGGGTTAAATCAATGGGTTGGCTTGGAGTGGAGTGATAATTTCAATGTGAGGATGTATGATGAAGACTTTCTAGTTTCACTTGCTTGACTTCGTATGTCCTTATCTTCATTTGTAACCGTGAACCTAGCCCGCGTTTATCGCGATACATTACAAACCATAAAAGTCATATTTGATCCCTAAAGAGTAGCCGGGTTGACAGTTTTGTTTAAATATGCATATGAGTGTCCCTTGTGCAGAAATTTCATCTTAGTATCATTGATTTAGAGCATGTGGTTAGTGACCCTATAAAATATCTTACTTTGGTGACAATGATCTCCCATATTTCATTCATCATTCAGGCCGAGGTGGAAAATTGTGGGTTAGATGCATTATTGTAATTGTAATTGCATATTTTTTTGGCACTTATTTAGCATATGTAAGTGAGAATCTGAGACTTCTTTGGCCGACAACCTTGTATGTAGTGAGAACATATCAAAAATATTTTCTGTTGATTGTTTTTATTTGTTAGAGTAATTTTGTTTTTGTTTATTTCTTTTGTTTTACTCGAGGACGAGCAAAAGATAAGTTTGGGGGTATTTGATGGATGTGGTTTTACCCATCCAAAAGATATATTTCCTAGCTTATTTGGTGCTCGAAACCTTGAGAATTTAATGTATTTTCTAGTGTTTTGAAAGTACAGGGGTTGAAGTGCAACAATGTTGAAAACGGAGGATTGGAGCGTACTTTGGAAGCTTTTGGATCAAATTGCAATTTTGGAAAATTTGGGACAAAACGGAAATTACGAAGTTTAAAGGACCAAATTGGAAATATTGGAAATTCAGGGACTAAATTGGAAATATGGAATTTTTGGATGAATTTGATATATAAAAATTCGTGGGATTAAATGAAAAATAAAATCCTAAAGAGCGAAGTGCAAAAGAATTTTTTATCGTGGCCAAAGTGCGACTGCAAAATAGCGGGACGAACCGAATACTAATTATTTCAAAAAGGGACAAACCACCTAGGCATTCATGGGCATGGCTGGCCAAAATGCAATTGTTGGCCGAGAGAAGAAGCACAGGCTGGCCGAGCAATGCAGAAGAAGGTGGGCAGACCGAAGAAGGTGGGCAGACCAAGGTTGTTGGGCTGTTGGGCCTAGGCAAATGCAACAAGTTGGGCCAAGGAAATTTCAGGCAGGCGCACGCCTGATTTGAGTGGGCGCACGCCCGAAAGTATCCAGATTGAGTACAGGCGTACACCCGGTCTCAGTGGGCGCGCGCCCGGTATGTGCGAACAAAGGCAGTCCAGTTTCCTTATTTTGGAAGGATTCTAAAGATTTTCTACAGATTTGCACAGAATCAGCCACGGATTTCGGAGGATTTCCTACTTTGACTAGGATTTTGATACTAATTTGTTTCCAAAAAGGATTTCCACCTCCCTCCTCCTATAAATACAACCCTAGACTAGTTTTGTATCATCTTTGATCTTTTATCCTTTTTCTTTTATTTTTGGGATCTTTGGATCTTTTGTTCTTTTATTCTCTTTTTATATTTTTAGTTTAGGTTTTATTTATTTATGAAGATGAAAGAACAAGGTTTTGCTTTATTTATTTTAATGGCCATTCAAGGCTAATTTATTTTATTCATGGATTGAGGTGAGTAACAATTTGATCTTTATGCTAAGGTTTTAATTCTTTCTATTTCTTTTTCGTTCTTGTTCTTCTCAACGGTTTTAATTATTGTCTTGAGATCAATTGTATTGACCTTGCGGAATATACTTTTGACCTCTTGAATTTATTTGGGTATAAATTATTGCACTTGCGTGGATGATTTATAATTTGACCATTGTCGAGAAGAATAGATTCAATTGAGGACCTATGCGGAAATCAAACGAATCTAGGTTCCATTGTTCTTAAGTTTTTAATGGAATTCTTGAATGTTTATATTGACCTTGCGGAAAATATGAACAAGATAGAGTTATTAGGGTTTTAATGTTCTTATTGACCTTGCGGAATATATTAACATCTTAACCCTAGGTTTTTGTGAACGAACCCAAGAATGAGATTGAATCCTTTTCAGATGAAATAAAAAGCATAAACTGATAATTGTTATGATCCCCAATCCATGAATCCCTTGTCTCTTGATATCTTTAATTTATTTATTTTGCTTTCTTAGTTTTAATAATAAAATCAAAATCAAACCCCCCTTTTTCATTTGTTTCTTTTTACACTAATTAAATCAACTTGTTAAAGCACACGAGTTTCTGTGGTTCGACCCTTACTTTTGTATATTGCTACTTCGGTAACTTGTACACTTGCAAGGTATTTTTATTACACAGTGGAATTTTATCCATCAGCAAGCTATTGGTCCTCATGCTCTAAAGATGAAGGGCCACATCGAGCATCTTGAAAGGCTTGGTTTTCCGATTAGCCAAGAGTTGGCTACTGACTTGATATTGAATTCATTACCCGAAGGTTTTAGTAATTTTATAATGAACTATAACATGGGGAACGTGAATAGAAAACTTTCCGAGTTAGTTCAAATGTTGAACACTGCGAAAATCAATATTGTCAAAAGGAAAACCGCTGATCAAGTGTTGATGGTCAACAAGGGGAAGGGTTTCAAGGGTAAAGGAAAGGCAAAAGTTGCCAATCCTAAGGCAAATGTTGCCAAACCCAAAGAGGGTGCCAAACCCAAAGAGGCTAAGCCCAAGTCCCAAGAGGACGCAGTCTGCTTCCATTGCAATGAGATTGGTCATTGGAGGAGAAATTGCACAAAATACAAGGAAGCGCTGAAGAAGAGCAAAGGAGTTGCTTCGACTTCAGGTACCTTTATTATAGATATATTCCTATCTACTTCTAGTTCTTGGGTATTGGATACCGGATGTGGAACTCACATTTGTCTAAATGTGCAGGGTCTAAAGAACAGAAGGATGCTTGAGGAAGGTGAAGTGGACCTACGTGTGGGGAATGGAGCAAGAGTTGCTGCATTAGCCGTAGGAACTTATGAAGTTACTTTACCTAGTGGACTAATACTTGTTTTGAACAATTGTTCTTACGTTCCAGCTTTGAGTAGGAATATTATTTCAATTTCATGTTTGAATATTATTGTACTGCTATTTCATTCAATGGCCTTTATATCCTTGATATTGAAAATCGTGATAATGATGTCTATAACATTAACAAGAAATCTAAACCTAATGATGTAAACCACACTTACTTATGGCATTGTCGTCTTGGCCATATAAATGAGAAACGCATTTCCAAACTCCACAAAGATGGATTTTTGGACTCACATGATTATGAATCATATGAGACATGTAGGCCTATGAGTAGCGATGCTAGGGGTGGATTTCCGTACTTCATAACATTCACTGATGATTATAGTAGATTTGGATATGTTTATCTAATGAAACATAAAAGTGAATCATTTGAGATATTTCGAATATTTCAAAATGAGGTGCAAAATCAACTTGGCAAAACTATTAAGGTACTTCGATCCGATCGAGGTGGCGAACATTTGAGCCAAGAATTTGACAGTCATCTTAAGAGTTGTGGAATCGTTTCAGAACTCTCTCCACCCGGAACACCACAATGGAATGGTGTGTCTGAAAGGAGGAATAGAACTTTGTTGAACTTGGTTCGTTCTATGATGAGTCAAGTTGAGCTTCCTCTATCCTTTTAGGGACATGCACTAGAAACTGCTGCTTTCACCATAATCAGAGTTCCTACCAAATCGGTTCAAAAGACCCCATATGAGATGTGGCATGGAAGAAAACCTAGTTTGTCTTTCATGAAGATTTGGGGTTGCGATGCATATGTCAAGAAGTTAACTTCTGACAAGCTAGCACCTAAGTCTGATAAATGTGTTTTCGTGGGTTATCCTAAGTAAACCAAAGGATACTATTTCTACAACCGAAATGAGAACAAAGTGTTTGTTGCTCGTAATGGTACTTTCTTAGAAAAGGAGTTTCTTCACAAAGGAACCAGTGGAAGTAAAATAGATCTCGAAGAAATTCGAGAACCCAAAAATGGCAAGGTTTCAATTATTATCTCTCTTATCCTTCTACCTTCCTCACCATTTATGTACAGGTCTTCCATCTCAACTAGTACGTCTACGTCTGGCAGCTCTCCTTGTCTTAATTTAGCGTTGGACCTCAATTTCTGGCCGCTGACGAGATGAGGGGCTATATTCGGGACGTACAGAATTGTATCATTGTCTTCGTGGATATCTAGAATCATGTGTTCCTCATCCTCTGCTTCAAAAATTAAATTTAGCCTAGAACTAGTGCTTGTAGTCTTTACGGACTTAGATATTTTCAGATTTTCTTCTGGCGGGTCTACTTCCACTTTTTTGGTGGTTTTTCTGCTCCTCATTACATGTTCCAAGAATTCATTGGGGGTCGCTCTCAAGCATACGATTCCAGCACGAGTGGGGAATTTAACTCGTTAGTGAGGGAGGAAGGCGACCAACTCAAGTTTGCCTTGACTTGGAATGCCTATGATGGCGTGGTAGTCACTTGTCAGGTCCGTGACCACAAATGTTACTGTGGCCTCGGCTTGGAAGGGATGTTCTCCCACTTCCAGCAATAAGTCAATTGTCCCCATGGCCCTGACTTTATGGTTGGTGAAGCCTTCTAGTCTTCCAGAGTATGGTTCCAGCATGCTAACTTTCAGGTTCATCTTGTGTAAAGTAGAATAGTATAAAATGTCCCTAGAGGCCCCCGAGTCTATGAGGAGCCTCTCTGATTCACAATTATCTATTCTTCCTTTGATCACCAAGGGTTTTTCACGAGCCTCGCAGCTTCCAGTTAGCTCATTGAGGGAGAAGCTGGTGACTTCCTCCTACTTATGGATCCAGGCGAGGATGTGATAGACCTTATGTAAGTATGCCAATCAAATTCGCAATCTTTTTAGATGCATTTTAATATAATAAAATTGCATTAAGGGGCATTTTGGTAAATTCCTAGCCTATCCCAAGACTTCCAGAAACATTTCATAAGTTTCCCGCGAAGGAAGTACCTTTTGGTACCTTACTCATGCCAAGGGACCTGTTGGGAATAAACCTTTTTGGACTTTTTAGGTATTTAGGCCTGAATGTTCCAGAAACTGGTTTTGGCGCCAAAAACGGTTGAGGCCACCTTGTGTCATGCGACAAGTCGAGGATTGGAAAGTGGTTGCGTATATTAGTGCGACACAAGGTGACCACTAACTGCAGCCTATAAATAAGAACCTCCCCCTCTCAGAAATGGATCCCAACTTCAGCCTACTGTTACTCTGCAGAAATTGTGTCGTAACAAAGTCCCCAAACACAACTCTCCCTCTCTCCTACCTTCAACCTACTCCAATTCCTTCCAATCCAAACCCATTTACTAAGCCAAACCACTTGGATCCTTTGCATCAATTCTCCCAAGCCTCCCAAGACCAGAAGCTGCAATTGAAGGATTTTGTATCTAACTTGATACAGAATTCGTGGAAGCAACAAGGGTAACAAATCTCAAAATCCCTCTTCTCTCTCCCTTCTACCTAATTCTTCATAATTCTATTGTCTACTTCTGTTAGGATTCAGTAATCAGACCCTGTCTGTCTAGATTACTAAATTACAATCGCAATCTCTCTGTTTAACTTGATTAATCTGTGTAATTGAGCTTTTATTGTTGCATACTTGCTTGAATTTGGTGTTTAAACCCCAAGGGGGTGTGGATCTACCCATATCCACACTCCCGGGGTCGATTTGTTGTTATTTCTGTATTTCGTATCTAATCTGTTCAATTAATTAGATCTGTGTTAGTTGTTGTTAATTCTGGTGTTCATTGTATAAGTTTCTGCATATGGCCTCTGTATGTCACGCGACACATTGTACATAGGTGATCCTGTGTCACGCGACATATCTGGTCACCTGTGTTATGTGTCATGCGACATATCGTGCCTGTCTGCAGAAACCTTTTCCTTTTGTAATCTGTTCTAGATTGTTGTAGTAGGGATGTGGCCTCCCTAAATAATTGGATCACAAGTTGTAAGTTTCGATTCATATTAATAAAATGCATGTTTACCACACTTGTTCATTGTCAACATTTGCACACACTTTTGGATTTATTTGGATGTTTAATTGAAAGACTCGTCTACGAATGAGGCGTGTTGGGTGAACTCTCGGTTCTTCCCAACACGTAACCTGACCCCCGAACCCGTTCTCTTTTCATAGGTTTTTCAAAGTGCACCTCTTAAGCATGGCGTGGCGACTCTCTTTTTTACTCTTTCACCGTGAAACCCAAAATTTTGCGAGGGCGAGCGCACATTCAGTGGCGACTCCGATGGGGATAAGTGTGCTTTGAAAACCTATTTTTCAAATGTTAAGTGGGTCAAGCTTTCATTAAATTAAACATCCAATACATCCATTTTTGTGTGCATCTTTGATAATCATTTGTGGTTCGTGCATTTTGTTGAATATGAGGCTTGTGAGCCTTATGTGCTTTGTGGTCATTGTGTTGTCCATTAGATATTCTTTCTTTGTTCTTGCCATGGAGAGGCAGGGGCTGATTTGATGATTGCAGAGTTGCTGTTTCAGTGACCACCCAGGTCGTGCGACATCTCTGTCCTTTGATTTCTTGTGTCACGCGATAAGGAGTGGCCACTGAACAGATTTTCAGAAGGTTGGTTTGAGGGCAGTCCCTTGAATCGAGTGTGGCTCAGTTGATTGTTGTTCCCCGTATTCCCTATGAGGGTTTGTGTATTTTCTTTTCTCTTTTCAAAGATAAAAATAAAATAAAATAAAATAAAAATCTTGTTTTTTGTAAATAAAAAAATATAGTCATCTGCACACTACATCACTTAGACTTAGAACCCTCGGGTGCGATCGACGGCATCGTGGACGGTGATGTATGTCGCCTATGCTTGAGCGCCTGAAATCAAACCTAACCCCCTAGTGCGTTATAGGTGGAACCACACTTAAACCTTACCCACGGTTGGTTTTTTGATACAATGTTTTTATTACAACAAAATGAATTGTTTTTGAAACATATCGTAGGTCCTTATACTTTCTCCCAAAACCTCGCATCTTGTGGGCATGTTGCCAAATGCAACATGATTTCACGTGGGGACATGTCACTCCTGTGGCGTGTTCTAAACGAGAGATCATGCCGCATTGTCAACGTGCACCGACGAGAGGTCATGCCGGCTTTTTCTTCGAAATTCTTCGAAAAGACCCGTTATGCTGCCCAAATTTCCCCAGAAATTTGGACAGCCTCTCTGTTCCATATGATGTTAGGATTTGGTTAGGTATCATTACCTATTATATATTTTCAAAACAAGGCATTTAGTGTAATTTGAACGTTGCGTCCCTAGGCTTCCCCGATGTATAGTTAGTATGAATAAAGGCTTCTCCTTTCCCAACCGTACTTAGGATTTAAGACACTAATTTATACTTGAAGATAAATAAATTTGTTTGCGCGAGTATGTCCCGTTCCTTTCCCTCTCCCGTTACTCAAAATTTCCCTTCAATACCTTATAAACCCGTCTCTACCCCTGCAGCTACGGCGAGTTGGACCCGTTCATCTGTCCCAGGAGCTCGTTTGGTTCGTGTTCAAGCAGTTCAAGCAGTTTCAGTCGGGGTAGAATCAGATATGGCCGGGAACGGAGATGTATTTTCTGCTCAGTCCGCTGGAGGCTCAGTGTCAATGGGTCAGCCAAGTTTGAACGATATGACCACAGAAGAATTGAGGGTAACGTTGGAAGCTGCTCTAGCTAGAGAGCATGAGACCTGTCTATTGGCTCAGAATGCCAAGGCCCGTGAGGAAGAAGCTCATAACCGCTTTGTTGAGGCCATGAGAGCAAAAGGGGTCGCAGTACTTCGTCGAGAGGACGGTTCTTATGAGGAGATCACAGAAGACAGCCACAATGAGATTGGATCCGTTTCACCTGCCCAACCTACTCAGCCCAGTTACAATGCGATGCCTCCTCCAGTAAGCTATGCCCCGCGACCCAATCAAATGATATCTCCGGGAATGTTTATGAGTGATCAAGGAAGGTTCATTCCCCCATCCTCTCAAGGGTATAACCAAGCTATTCAGCAAGGTGTTAGCAAGAATGGCGGTCAAACATCAAATTTCTTCGATCTCACTGCCTCTCCAACTCCCAATGTCCCAGCATCGCAGTTTCAGTTTGAATCTCAGTTTCAAGCAGGTTATCCCCAATCCCAGTTCAGAGTGTACCCCGACAGTTTTCAGGGTGGTCAGTCTAATGTGCAGCAGAATGGTCAATACCGTCTTTCAGGGAATCAGATTTGTCAAGACAATATTCCGAGGTACCAGCAGTCTCAGACCCAAGGCAGTTTTTCTCAGCCCGCAGTGTGTTCCCCTCTTACCCAACATTTGTATGGATCTACCCCGTATTCGGCTCCTTGCATCAGTACAGGATTTTCTACTCTTGGTCAGTTCGGAAGTCAGTCAGCGCAGTTCAGTCCCCAGAACCCCAGTGTGCAGTTTAACGGTTATGATATGTATGGGAACAGGATCCCTAGCTCGGTCAGCTTGTTGGACAGTAATATCGGAATCCCCAGTACCTTTGGTCTCCCATCAGCAGCTTTGCCCATTAGATCCAGTTCGGAGTTCCCCGTGCCTTCATCAACAGTGGCTCCCGCTATCCCCCAGATCCCAGGTTTGACGCCAGAAGTGACAGCCTTATTGAAGCAGATGCAACAGCAGATCGACAAATTGACCGTGGGTTCTCGTGGTCTCAGGGCTATGGACCCAGCTCAGGTAACGCCTTTGCCTCATAAGTTCAAAATGCCCAAGATGGACTTCGACGGTACTGCTTTCCCGAAAACACATGTGGATACTTATGTTATGACAATGGGAGCAATGGGCTGCACGCCCGAGTTTATGACATTCCACTTCCATCTGACTTTGAAGGGATCAACGCTCACATGGTTTTTGGCTTTGAAACAAGAATGCCGCTCCACCTGGAGCCAGATCACGGAGACCTTTTTGGAAAAATACAAAGGCAATTTGGAGTGACGTACCACCCGGAATTATTTAGTGGGGACTATCCAAAAGGCTGATGAGTCAATTATAGAATTCTATAAACGGTGGAATGCCAAGCTTAATGAGCTATCGGAGCCAATACCCCTCCAGGACCAAAAAGACATCTTCTTATCATGCGTAAAGCCAGTGCTCAGGGAAGCCATCGGAAAAGGGTGGTATCCAGATTTGCGAGAGACGGTTGGAATGGGAGCTAGAAGTGAAAACAAATTGTTCAATCAAACCCCGAACGCAAATGCCGGTGGTAACAGCGGTAGTAGAGGATACCGATACCGAGCACCCAACCCTGTTTCAGCGATGGCGCCAAGGGGAAGAGAAGTGGCCAAAGACAACAGTATTAACAACTTTCAAAGAGGAGGTGGTAATGTGTAGAATGCAGTGAGATTTCAGCCTAAGCCGCAGTCGAGGTTTGATGATTTGGGCATGTCTACAGAGGAGGTTTTTAACGGCTTGCTTCGGACCGGTATGATCAAGCCACTGGAGAACTACAGCCCTGCCCGTCCTAATCCCCATCTGGATGCTAGCAAGTACTGCCGATTTCACCAGTTCCCAGGGCACACCACAAATTCTTGCATAACCCTCAAAAAGATAATCCAAGGTTTGGTGGATGACAAGAAGATCGAGAAATCTCCTCGCCCAAATGTTGTCAACAATCCTCTACCAAGTAACAACGTGAATCTTATCGACTTCGGGCATGATTATTTTGTCAATGTAATAGAGTTTGGGGAATCCGTAGATGGAAATGATAGCAATGATTGTAATAAGGTTGTGACTGATGTAATCCCTCGTTCTAATGAAATGAAAGATAACTTCTGCTATGTTTTGTATCTTGATGACTTACATGATTTGAATAATGCTGTTGAGTTTGATGATTATTGATGGATATTATTTCTCTACCCACTTCTTGTTATAAAACCCTCGCAAGTACGAGTGCCAACTTGTAGCAATAAACTATTGTAGGGGTCGAACCACAAGGACTCGGGTTGTTTGTTTTAGAACAAAGGTGCACAATTAAACAAGTAAAGGACAATGGGGGGGGTTTTGATTTTTGAAAGTAACAATTAACTACAAGGATCAATATTTAAAACTAGAGCTAGGAGTAACAAGTAAACACAGAGAGAAATATCAAATAGAGATTAAAACAATAATAAGAGAGGATTCCATGGATTGGATTTCATTTAATCACAAAATACTATGCCATTAATTTAAAAAAATATATTAACTTCTATCTTGGGTTCAATCACCAAAGTCAAGATTGGTACGGTAAGGCCGCCGGATTTCAATCTCTTAAATTCTATTCAATCACTTTTCGCAAATCAAGTCCAAGTGATAAAAAAGAAAGCTTTAAGCTTTAAAGATTTTATGAACCAAAACTCATCAAGATAACCCCATGAATTTCATCATCTAGCAAAAGTCTAAGTCAAAATCCCCAAATCAATATAAGAAATTGACACTCATAAAGTTAAAAGGAATAAATTAGGAATCAACTATAATTTAATCCAAGAAATTTTCATTAAAATAGCAAGGATGAACAAGACATAAATTAATTAGAGAAAATAATTAATGGCATAGCAATAGTGACAAAATTACATCCAATCCATGAAATTAAGAGTTTAGCTACACATACTAAGCATTAAATAAACAAAACTAATTAATAAAAGCACAAATAAACTTATCTTGCTTGAAGAAATAAAACCCCAAAAATTCTCTCTCTAAGCCTTGCCTCTTTTTGTTCCCAAAATGAAGATGAACCCTAACAAAAAATAACATTATCCTCTTTATACTTCATCGTCCACGGCTGCTTAAGGGCTTACTAAGGCCAACAAAAAAAACAATTAAATAGTAATGGCCCAACAAAAAAAAATCAAAGAAGGCCCAAAGTTGACTTGCTGGAAATTGAATTGGCATGGAATGGAAATGGTTTGATTGCACAATGACTTGGGGCGGACGCCGTTGCTTCTTGGGCGATCGCGGAAGCCCTTCGGCTCAACTTGGGCGGTAGCTGTTGGCTTGGGCAACCGGCCAAATTTTGCTTTCTTTCTTTTCTTTTGTAATTTTTTTTTTTACTTCTTTGAACTCGTTTCTGCTCCGTCTCGAATTTTAATTTTTTCTCCACCCTAAACCATCGACTTTTTCACCTTTTCAACCTGAAATTAAAATAATACTAACAAAATAATTAAATTACATTTTTACTCGGAAATTTTGCAATAAATAGAATTTAGAACATATAAAATGGATATAAAAATATATCCATCAAATACCCCCAAACCTATCTTTTGCTCGTCCCCGAGTAAAATAAAACACAAATATACTAAATACTACCCATAATTCTAAAACTAAAAATGACCAAGCAAACAAATAAAAACATATTTTTAGGTGTTATTCACAATATACAAAGTTTGCCACCATCGGTCTCAAAATTCTTTCCAAAATTGCAATCCATCATGTGCCATCATAAATATAAACTTACCATTGCACTAACACATACCAATTATGATCCTTTTCACCGTGAAGAGATGTGAGGGGAGATCATTGCCAACAAAGTAAGATACTTTATGGGATCACTAAGAAAATATCCTAAAGAAGAGTATTAATAAGCACTTTCACACAATTGTCAACCCGCTTAATCCACATTGGGAACATGGCTTAGGAAGTTATCTAGTTTACATTATAACATCACTACAAGTAAGCTTTCACTCAAAATGTAGCTTCACCGTATTCCTTTCATGGCCAATTTAACTTTGACAAATTAAGGGGCAAGATAAACAAATAAGCACAAACTAGTGTCTTCGTAGGTACAAGAAAGTTAATTCAATCTCGGAGTAGGAATCGGTACCAAGGATTCAACTTTTTTTTTTCGTGCTTTTTCTTTAATCCTTGCCATTCCATGACTCTTCTTTACGAAGACACCTTTATTTTCTTTTCCTTTTTTTTTTTTTTTTTTTGCAATGAATAATACATAAAATACTTGCCCCTTATCAACATTATATCCCACACTCCTACGTTAACCACTTAAGCCATGTCCAATATCTCATAAACTATTGACTTGTTATTGACAATTGTGCAATCATGTTCTAGCTACCCCGGATATGTAAAGTAATCCCATAACGGTCACTTAAATTGGTGACCATGATCCCGTGCAAGCAAAGTGTTGTGGTGAAAAGATAATCAAAATAGGTATATCCTAATGCAACTCTACTTTTATACTATGATGGCACATAAGATGCAAAAACCAAAAACAAACATATCACAACTTCACAACCCATGGGTGGCAACCCAACTATAAAGTGAGCAACACAATTTTCAAATTCTTGACCGCACCAAAGGTTGCCTACGTCCCCAAAACAATGAGTGGACTACTCATTGAAATAGGCTCAGGTCACCGTAGTTCAAACATTTCCCCTCAATAGATGAGAGGAAGACACAATTTGACTCGATTTTTTTTTTAAACAAACAACTAAACAAGACATCATACACTAACATTATAAGCATACCTCCACCCCAAAACCTAAATAGTGCTATATCCTCATGGCATGAAAACCAAAAGACAGCAAAACTCAAAATCGGGGGGGGGGGGTGAAAAGTAAAAGACATAAAATAAAAGACGGAATTAAAAACTGAAAGCATTAAAGTCATACCATGTTGGGGTGCCTCCCAACTAGCGCTTTGGTTAAGGTCGTTAGCTCGACCGGATCCCCTCTCTCAAGGAGGGTTGAAGTTTGTCGCTTTATTCTTGGCATTTGTCTTCCGGCCCTTTGGCCATTTCTTGTCTTCTCGGGCACAAACGCCCACTTCCTTCCATGCACAAACTCCTTCCTCAAGCCATTCCGGTGGAGCCCAAGAAACTTTAGGTGATTTATTTTTCACCCTTTTTCTCTTATTTTTCTTCTTGTTGGGGCACTTACCCCCAAACCTATTTGATTCCTTCACCTTTTGGACATCATTCTCAATAAAAACATTAGAGCAAGTATCTTGATCAAATATATTTGCAAATAAAGTATCACATAGATCAAGAAATTGACACTCTTCTTTAAGGACATGAGATTTCAAGGGGATCGGAAATGTGTGTGATGGCATCAACTCTTTTTGGGAGTTGTTTGGGGGGTGATACGACCCGTCACTCTCAAAGTGTTGATCAGATTTAATATTCATATCCAAGGGACAAACGCCCGCATTATCCCCAAAATTCCCACCGCTATTCACACTATATCTCTTAAGCGCAATGTCCTCAATGTAACCAACAAACCCTTCCTTTGGGGGAGGTTCTTTTATGCTATCAAAAACTGAAAATTTAACCTCCTCCCCCATTCAAGTCAAGGAAATCCTACCATGTGGCACATCAATGATAGAGTTGGTGACAAACATAAAGGGTCTCCCAAGCAATATGGGGACTCCCAAATCATCAATATTATGATTTTCCATACATACCACCATGAAGTCAACCGGGATCACAATCTTATCCATTTCAATCAAAACTCCTTCAACCACTCCTAAGGGACGCGTGATCGATTGATCCGCTAATTGCAAGTCCCTAGTAGGAGGTTTTAAGTTTTGCAACCCCAATCTCCTAAAAACATGATAGGGCATGACATTTACACTTGCCCCAAGGTCCATTAACCCTTTAAATTGTAGACCCCCCAAAGAGATTGGAATAATAAAGCTTCCGGGGTCTTTCTTGACAATTTCCTTTTTCAAACCACTCACACCATTGGTGGGTGTAGGGTTTTCAACATGGGGGAGGGGAGATTCTAGATTGTCATTAAAAGACACATTATTCATCATTCTCAACTTACTCTCTTCCTCACTAACATCAGCATTATCATCATAAAAGGAAGAGAGAAATACCTCCTCAATTTCATCACTTTCATCCCACACCGTGGTAATTGCCTTAGCTTGTTCAGGTGGGTGTTGAAAGTTTTCTTGCTTTTGATTTTGCAAGGCCCCCAACAATTGCCCAAGTTGGGTTTGCAATTTTTCCATTGCGGCCTCATGATTTCTTGAGGCTTGTTGTTGCTCTAGCTTAGCTTGATGACTCTCAACCTTCATTTGTCGGTTTTCGGCCCTTAACTCGTCCATGGCAACTTCCCATGGGGCTTTCCTTTGCTCAAATTGCTCTTGTGGGATTGGATTGTGGAGTGGCTTGAATTGACTCCCTTGGCCTTGGTTGCCTCCCCATGAAACATTGGTGTTATTCCTCCAACCCGCATTGTAAGCATTGTTCCATTGGTTGTTTTGAGGAGGTCTTTGATATTGGCCTTGAAAACCTTGCATAACTTGTCCCATTCCTTGCATGGCATTTACCTGTTCATGACCAAAACTCGGACCACTTTGACAATCATTAGTAGCATGGGAATTTCCACAACCATAAGCACAACTATCATTAATTACATTAACATTTGAAGAGGAAGCACCTTGCATGGATAATTTATCAATTTTTTGTGTCAAAATGGCCATCTGCCTAGCCATATCATCATTAGAATTCAACTCATGCATGCCTCTACCCCTAGTACCCTTTTGTTGAGAATTGGCTCCCAACATTTCAAAAAGCGATTGGGTTTCATCCGGGATCTTGTAGCCTAGATTGTCCCCGGCCGCATTATCCACCATAGTTTGATTCGTGGGATTCAAACCATCATAAAAAGTTTGGTGCAAAATTGGCAAGGGAAAATTATGATGGGGGCATTGCATAAGAAGCATCTTAAATCTATCCCAAGCCTCATGAAAGGCCTCACCCGGGTCTTGTTGAAATGTGATTATCTTTTGTCTAATGCTACCTAAGAGGGAATGAGGGAGATATTTTCTAAGGAAAGCATCATGCAATTGTACCCATGTCGTTATGCTAGTAGGAGGAAGGTACATCAACCAATTCTTTGCCGCCCCTTTCAAGGCAAAAGGGAAGCACTTGAGCCTTAATTGCTCTTCGGTGACACCCGCTCGTCCCGAAAAGCCCAAAACGGTCATGAGATATTCTTTTAGGAAGTTTAGGGCATCCTCGGAAGGGAGCCCATAAAAGTTAGGCAACATGCTAAAATATTGCCCTTTTATCTCATGATTCTTTGCCGCCTCGGTGAGAACAATACAAGAGATGGCGGTGTCAAGCTTTGATCTAAGAAAGTCATTCATGGTCGGGGGTACCTCTTCCGCCATTTCAAAATTCACTTCTTCTTCCCCGGTGGAAGAAGTACTCACTTCACAAGAATTGCTACCTTCACTAAATTCCTCAAAAAGCACGGAAATCGAAGTATCCGAATCCGTTCTGGAACCACGAGTAGGAGTTAAGCTCCTCTCGAACCTATCGATGGCGTTGTTCGCTTGAGCCAACAAGGGGTTCAAGGAACGTCGCCCAAACATGCACCAAATAAACTAAAGCAAACAAACACCCAAGTTCCCGGCAACGGCGCCAAAAACTTGATGGATATTATTTCTCTACCCACTTCTTGTTATAAAACCCTCGCAAGTACGAGTGCCAACTTGTAGCAATATACTATTGTAGGGGTCGAACCACAAGGACTCGGGTTGTTTGTTTTAGAACAAAGGTGCACAATTAAACAAGTAAAGGACAATGGGGGGGTTTTTGATTTTTGGAAGTAACAATTAACTACAAGGATCAATATTTAAAACTAGAGCTAGGAGTAACAAGTAAACAAAGAGAGAAATATCAAATAGAGATTAAAACAATAATAAGAGAGGATTCCATGGATTGGATTTCATTTAATCACAAAATACTATGCCATTAATTTAAAAAAATATATTAACTTCTATCTTGGGTTCAATCACCAAAGTCAAGATTGGTACGGTAAGGCCGCCGGATTTCAATCTCTTAAATTCTATTCAATCACTTTTCGCAAATCAAGTCCAAGTGATAAAAAAGAAAGCTTTAAGCTTTAAAGATTTTATGAACCAAAACCCATTTGGTTTCAATCAAGATAACCCCATGAATTTCATCATCTAGCAAAAGTCTAAATCAAAATCCCCAAATCAATATAAGAAATTGACACTCATAAAGTTAAAAGGAATAAATTAGGAATCAACTATAATTTAATCCAAGAAATTTTCATTAAAATAGCAAGGATGAACAAGACATAAATTAATTAGAGAAAATAATTAATGGCATAGCAATAGTGACAAAATTATATCCAATCCATGAAATTAAGAGTTTAGCTACACATACTAAGCATTAAATAAACAAAACTAATTAATAAAAGCACAAATAAACTTATCTTGCTTGAAGAAATAAAACCCCAAAAATTCTCTCTCTAAGCCTTGCCTCTTTTTGTTCCCAAAATGAAGATGAACCCTAACAAAAAATAACATTATCCTCTTTATACTTCATCGTCCACGGCTGCTTAAGGGCTTACTAAGGCCAACAAAAAAAACAATTAAATAATAATGGCCCAACAAAAAAAATCAAAGAAGGCCCAAAGTTGACTTGCTGGAAATTGAATTGGCATGGAATGGAAATGGTTTGATTGCACAATGACTTGGGGTGGACGCCGTTGCTTCTTGGGCGATCGCGGAAGCCCTTCGGCTCAACTTGGGCGGTCGCTGTTGGCTTGGGCAACCGGCCAAATTTTGCTTTCTTTCTTTTCTTTTGTAATTTTTTTTTACTTCTTTGAACTCGTTTCGGCTCCGTCTCGAATTTTAATTTTTTCTCCACCCTAAATCATCCACTTTTTCACCTTTTCAACCTGAAATTAAAATAATACTAACAAAATAATTAAACTACATTTTTACTCGGAAATTTTGCAATAAATAGAATTTAAAACATATAAAATGGATATAAAAATATATCCATTAATTATGAAGAGCGCTTGATTTTTAACACTATATCCTCCATGGTTCCTAGAGATTTCCCAATCTCTCTGGAGGAACTCAGGATGGCAGCTAACTGGGAAGCGCCTTTGTCCGTAAATGAGATAAGACAAGCGGCTTGGCCATACAGCACTTGCCCTGTTCCACTCACATTATCAGAGCTCAAGGAGGCCAGTAAGGATTTTGTGGTTGATCATCATCAAGAAGTTAATCTGTTGACTCGTTCAGGGAGAATGTTGGGAGTGAATAATTCAGATCCGTCCGGAAAAGGTAAGGCAGTTGCGGTCTCTAATCCTCAGTCCTCTCAGAATCCCTACAAACCAGCAGGAGAGGAAGAAGTCCAGGAAGACCCGATCTTGACGCAGTTAAAGAGAACACAAGCCGATATTTCCTTATGGTCTCTACTCACATCCTCCTATCCTCACAAATTAAAGTTGGAAGAGGCCCTGTCCAAAATGAAAGTGTCTGTCAACGCCACCCCAGACGCGGCCTGTCAGTTGATTGGAACTGCGCATTATGGGAACATCATTACTTTTACGGATCTTGACCTGCCTGCTTACGGTGCGAAGCATAATGAGTCTCTACACATCACGGTACCCCTGGAAGGACGGCGGATTCCCCATGTATTGATAGACAATGGGTCAGCTATGAATGTGCTCCCTGCTAAAATGATGAGTATGTTAGAGATTAATACGCAGAACCTTAAACCATCCAACCAAACCATAAAGGCCTACGATTCGACATCAAGGGCGGTGTTGGGGATAGTCTCCCTGAATTTGATGTTTGGGGGCAAGGAGATGATGGTAGAATTCCAAGTTATCGACATTTCGGTCACATTCTCAGCATTATTGGGCAGACCCTAGATTTCATGAGATTGGAGCGGTAGCCTCCACGCTTCACCAGTGTTTAAAGTTTGTGCAAGAAGGAGTGCTGACGACCATTTATGGTGATAGCGTCACGATCGGGGAAACCAGCACAAATACCCTATCAGTAATGGAAATCAAGCTTGACCAGGAGAATCGGATGCTCAGTGGATTCACGATTGAGAAACATAAAGGGCAGGTCTGCACCATAGATTTGACGACATCTTCAGACAAGATTCCCCCTGTATTGAAAATGATGAGTGGTATGAGTTATATCCCTGGTCTGGGGCTGGGAAAATGCCAATAGGGACCGTGTAGGCATGTGTTGCCAGAAGCCAAGAGAAACAAACAAGGCCTGGGATATGTCGTGACTAGAGAAGATAAAGCGTATGATAAGACTGAAGCTTTTAAAGAAAAGATGACCTCAGCGGCTGGCAAGAGGTACAAGAGGCCTGAGATGCGCCCGTACAGTTGGTCTTTGAACAAGCACTTTGTCAAAGAAGATAGAGATATGTTCGTTTGCCCAGAACCGAGGCTGAGCCAAATGGAAGAAAGAATGAGAACAATCCGGAGGTTTGCCAGCAGCCAAAACCCGTTGAAGGAAATGTTTGATAGCTTGCCCAAAAGGCCAGGTGTTACCGCCACTTACGAGAACAGCTACCATTTCTGGGGACCTGATTATGTGAACCAGTTCGAAAAGCTTGCTCTAGACGAACCCACAATATGCAAGATCCGCGGTGCTGAACCCGTGGACATTGACGATGATTTGGCAGATTTGTTCAAAGAGCATGGGCTGTCAGAGCCTGAGGATGGTATGCTTTTGACAGAAGCACTTATAGAAGGGGCGGTTGTTGCCAAGGATCCGAGTGATTTGATTGACTTTTACTCTGATAGTGAGGTGGTGGCTATGTTAGAATTTGAAAAAGAGCCAGTTGTGAAACTGAACAGTTTTGAAACTGTTGCAGAGAGGCCATTGCAGAACTGGACTTCATTCCGAGGACCTGTCGCCGACAGGGAACTATGATTGGAAAGCTTGGGCTCAAGCCTCGTCCTTGTCCCTCTGAGTCTAAATTTGTCCCTCGTGTCTTGAGTCAGTCTCCTGAATCCCTTGTTATTGAATTCGAGTCTTCTGATCGGTCTGATGTCCTCACGACGGAAGACCGTCTTCGAGTTGTAAACACTGTTTTTCCCTTTGCTTTGAATAAAATGGTCGACCTTTTTGAGTATCCCGTGATTGCAAATCTAACAATTGAACGCTTAACAAAAAATAATCATCAAGATTTAAAAATAATTAAGCCTAATCCAATTTAAGATAATGCAGACTTAATAGATGAGCAAATTTTAGAAAATGATTCAAAGCAGGTTTGCGAGCAAAAGGAAAGCCGGGCCCAAGCTGCCGATGAGGTATTGACAACGGTGAACCTAGGAACAGCCGAATAACCCAAAGAAACGCAGATTGGTAGCTTCTTCTCCGGAGATGAACGGGTTGCCCTGATTGAGTTGCTTAAAGAGTTTATGGACGTCTTTGCTTGGTCCTGCAAAGACATGCCTGGGCTGGATACATCTATCGTAGAGCACCGAATACCTCTAGATCCAGAAATTAAGCCGATCAAGCAGAAGTTGAGGCGGATAAAACCTGAGTGGTCCTTGCAAGTGAAAGAAGAAATTGAAAAACTCTTGCGGGTGGGATTCATCAAAGTGATTGAATATCCGACTTGGTTGGCAAACATTGTAACAGTCACGAAAGCAAACGGAAAGGTTCGGGTCTGCGTAGATTTCCGGGATCTCAATAAGGCTAGTCCCAAAGATGACTTCCCTTTGCCCAACATTGATATGCTAGTAGATGCAACTGCAAACTTCGAGGTCAAGTCCTTCGTTGATGGTTTTACGGGTTACAATCAGATTAAAATGGTTGAGGAAGATCAGGACAAGACGGCGTTTACAACTCCTTGGAGCACCTATTGTTACACAGTAATGCCGTTTGGGCTGAAGAATGCTGGGGCTACCTATCAGAGAGCCGTCACTACCCTGTTTCATGACATGATCCACAAGGAGATTGAAGTGTATGTAGATGATATGATTATTCACTCGAAAGGGTCAGATGGACAGCATTTCATTGATTTGAGGAAGTTCTTCAACAGACTCCGAGAACACTCCATGAGACTAAATCAAGCCAAGTGCACCTTTGGGGTTATTCGAGGTAAAGTCCTGGGGTATATGGTCACAGAGCGCGGCATCGAGGTAGATCCCAGAAAAGTCAAGGCGATTGTTGAAATGAAACCACCTAGAACTGTCTCCGAGGTAAAGGGCTTCATGGGTCGATTACAGTACATCAGCAGATTTGTCAATCAACTGACCTCCATGTGTGAGCCGATCTTCAAGCTACAAAAGAAGAATCAGGAAGTGGTTTGGAATGAAGAATGCCAACTAGCTTTCGAGAGGATCAAAGCTTACCTCGTCAATCCTCCCATTCTTTGTCCGCCTCACGGGAGCAAGCCTCTACTGCTATATTTGACGGTCACAGACACAGCCACTGAGGCTATGCTAGCACAAGAGAAGAAGGATTCAAAGATTGAGAATGCCATTTATTTCGTCAGCCGCAAATTCCAAGGTAGCGAGTTAAATTACTCTGCCCTAGAAAAGACGTGCGTGGCTCTGGTCTGGGTGGTCGGAAAGCTAAAACACTATATGCTATCCCACACCGTACATCTGGTTTCCAAGATGGACTCGATCAGATACCTGTTCCAGGGTGACAGAGGTAACATCTCTACCAGATTGGGGAAATGGACCTTCTTCCTAGCCGAGTTCGACATCAAATATGTGATCCGGAAATCAATCAAAGGACAGGCTTTGGCGGATCAATTGGTTGACTTCCCCAGTACAGAAGCCAGAGGACCAGATCTCCAATTTCCAGATGAGGGGATTCTTGTTATAGAAAACGGCAATCGGTGGCAGTTATTCTTTGATGGAGCAGCGAACAAAAGAGGTAATGGCATCGGGATGGTACTGGTAGACCCGAACGACATGCATACCCCCATAGCTATCAAGCTGAACTTCTCGGTTACCAACAATGCTGCCGAGTACGAAGCTTGCATAGCTGGTCTAGAGGCTGCCCTCGAATGGCATGTGGAGAAGTTAGAAGTGTTTGGTGATTCCCAACTGATAATAAATCAAGCTGCCAACAAATGGAAAATTATAGATCCGTGTCTCCAGAAGTACCACGCTTACATTGCAGAGCTCGTCGGTCAGTTCAAGGAAGTGTCATTCCAGTTCCTGCCGCGAGACAAGAACATATTTGCCGATGCCCTAGCTACTCTGGCCTCTTTGGTAGAAATCCCAGAAGGAAAGTCGATCAAACCATTCAGGGTCGGTAGGCGAGAAAATCCCGCATATTGTTGTGAAATTGAGATTGAAACCGTCAATGAGTCGTGGTACAACCAGATCTTTCAATATCTCAAACATGGTGAAGCATCCTTCCCTGTTGACAAAGAAGGAGACTTAAAAGGTGTTCATGCCAAAAGCTTGCAAGCTCTAAAGAGACTATCAGCACTGTACGTCATACTAGGCAATGAATTATGGAAGAGAAGGGAAGGTTGCCCACTTTTGCTCTGTATCAGCAAAGAAAAGGCCCAAAGAGTAATGGAAGATGTTCACAACGGTGCCTGCGGACCTCACATGAACGCTCGATCCCTTATGCATAGCATTATCAGGCTGGGTTACTTCTGGATCACTATGGAGACTGATTGCATCCAGTTTGTGCGGACTTGTGATAAATGCCAGCAATTCTCCAACCTGAACCACATCCCTCCTCATGATCTATACTGTATGACAACTCCGTGGCCCTTCGCAACATGGGAGATTGATGTCATTGGGAAAATAACTCCGTCCAGGAGCAATGGACATTCGTTTGTATTGGTTGCGGTAGATTACTTCACAAAGTGGGTAGAAGTTGCGTCTTACAAAGTGCTCACAGCTAAGAAAGTTGCTCGCTTCGATTCATATTAATAAAATGCATGTTTACCACACTTGTTCATTGTCAACATTTGCACACACTTTTGGATTTGCTTGGATGTTTAATTGAAAGACTCGTCTACGGACGAGGTGTGTTGGGTGAACTCTCGGTTCTTCCCAACACGTAACCTGACCCCCGAACCCGTTCTCTTTTCATAGGTATTTCAAAGTGCACCTCTTAAGCATGGCGTGGCGACTCTCTTTTTTACTCTTTCACCGTGAAACCCAAAATTTCGCGAGGGCGAGCGCACATTCACCTTACTTAGCTCATGTATCAGGTCTTTCAATTTTTTGTTGGAAACAGTCTCCTCCCTTATAATGTTATGTTTAGCCTTAGGAGGCATGTCTTCCCTTTCATCATCATTGTCATCGTCATTGTCATCCTTTCTTCTTCGCTTGTTATCCTTTCTCATAACGTAGAGATCAAGTTTTCCTTCGTCTACCCTTCTCTAGATCATTCTCTTAAGGGAGATGTAGTTCTCCATGTCGTGTCTGTAGTCCTTATGAAATGCACAATACTTGTAGCTGTCATGGGTATACTTTCTTCTTTCATCAAGTGGTTGGGAACTGGGAAGGTTCACCAACTGCATGATCTTTGTTATAGGCTTGGTGAGGGGGTGAAAACCTCGGCTTTCTCATTAGCCCGAGTCATATTCTTCCCCTTGTGATTACTTTCGTTGGAAGCTTGATTGGTTCCAGCTGCGTCTACTTCTGGTTTCTTAGACCTCTTCTTACTTTTCTCTTCTTCTATAGCTATGGCGTATGCCATATCATATAGATCAGATTTTGACTTAGGCTCCCCGGCAGAGAATTCATAGATTAATTGACCAGATCTCAGTCCGGAGTTGAAGCAAACGATCACCTCTCAATCAGTTAGGCTTTCATCTATCTGGTCAGCCATAGCCCTGAACCGATTGTAATAACTTAGAGTTGTTTCATTTTTCCCTTGATCAATGTTTGTAAGGTCTGTCAGTCTTTTCTTTCTCTTTCCCGCTGTTGCTAAGTGATCCATGATGCTGCTCCGCATATTTTTCCAAACTGGGGATCTTGAGAGAAGGATTAGGATGGAGGTCATTAATCCGTTGGGAGAAAGGACGAGTGGCACTGGTATCATCATCATCTACTTCCTTCCTCCCCATTTCCATTTCACTGGCCTGAAATGGCCTGAAATGACGAGGAGGGGTTTTGTCCTTTCTGGGAGCCATTTCTGGGTGGGGAGGAGACCTGTGACGAGGAGAGCCCCCTTGTCCTTCCTGGGAGCCATTTCTGGGTGGGGAGGAGACCTGTGACGAGGAGAGCCCCTATGCCGAAGGGGGCTCCCAGGTCGAGCAGTGCTCCTATGCCGAGTAGAAGGGTTATGACGAGGAGGGGTCTTCTGCCTTGCATAACCGATCCTTGCTCTCAAGTCAGCATAATTAACCTCCTGTTCCCTTTTATTGTTCAAATGATTTCTCAAATATTCATTGTTTCGTGTATTTCCATGTCTACGAGCCTTATGACGAGGAGGGACATCTTGGTGGGGGGTTTTGTTTGGATATACCTGCAGGGTCATGATGAGGGGGATTTTGGCCAAGAGGAAGATTTTCTCTATTCCTCCAACTACCATGCCTGTCAAGATGACTTTCCTCTTAGAGGAAAAATTTTCAGTCCTCGTAGGTCTTATTAATTCAGCCAAGGAGTGCTCTGGGTCTACCTGCAGCAAGACATTTTATGTTTCATAAATGCGTTGCAAAGTTTTCATCTGATGATGCAAGACAGTTCCGCGATCAAATTGTGCGGGGGGGGGGGGGAAAGCTCCAGTGCCCCCTTGGCAGCATTCCTCCCCGCCAGACTGCCAGCAAGCAGGCCTTCCTCTTCGCCGACGACGGGGAGGATTTGGCAGTGTTACCTCGGTTACTGGTTGTCCACTAGAACGCAGATTCATTCCAAGTGGAGGCAGTTCATCGTTCAATGGTGGAGGAGGTGGCAGTTTCCCATTGGCAATAGGAAAAGCAGTCCCAGTGTTGCCATGAGTCTCCTCCACAAGAAAATTATCCTGATCAGGAGTGATATTAGCAGTGTGTCCTTCTTCCATTAGGATTAGCAAAACGGAGTAGAATTGTTTTCGGCTATTCAAAGGCTAAAAATGATTGATTCCTGGCAATGGAACCAAACTAATGATGTCAAAAACGTTCGGATCAGTCCAAATCCAGAAGCAGTTTGTATCCTTTATGTTTGAATAGCCTGAAAAATATAAACAAACATGTAAACTAAGTCGGGCCTTCACCGGCGAATGCCCTCCGACATAGAGTAATTATTTTGTTCTCGATAATTAAAGATTTTTACTTTTCTTGTTAATTTATTTCATTTTAAGGTTTTTAGTTATATGATTTCCTTACATATAATGAACTCACTTGTTACATTCTAACTTTCTCATGCTTTACTTTTCATATTAATATTTTACTTTTTCTTAATTTCTATAAAAAATCAAACTAAAAACATTAAACTGAAACTGACACAAACATAATGCTTACAACTTTTGCATACATCCAATTGGCAAAAAATAGTGGAATGTTCAATTATAAATTAAATAGTAAAACTACAAACATAACATCCATTTTTTTTGACATCCCATTATTTTTTGATATCTATTGTAAGCAAAATTTTGTAATAATTTTGCTATTACTCCTACTTAACTTGCCCAAGATGGCTGCAGCTAAATACACGCCCCAACGGTCTCCAAGAAGTTCTACCTTCCTGTAGAACCATCTATCAATTTAATTTTTCATGTTGTTTTGGCAACTTAACAGTAATCCTTTTGAAGTGAACAAAAGACAATGAAAGAAATGGAGCGGCTAGGAAGTGCACAGAGGACTGATGTGAGTCCTGATGCTATCGCACCAGCACTAGCACAACAGTGAAATGCAGCGGAATATTAAAACAGAAAAGAAATGGACAACGAATTAACACTTATCTACAGCAATATGTCAGACAATAAACTTCTCTTATTAAAAACAATGTTGAAAACGATTACAATAAGAGAATAACAAAATAATCAAAGAGAACTCTCTCACAAAAACACTCCTCTCAAGTCTATATTTCTTCAGCCTTTCAGAGTGTATATTTCCGTGTGTATGAACTGACTTTGGATCTTGTATTTATAGCCAAGTAGAACACGGTCAATGGGTAAGGATAATCATTGAAGAAGAGCTTGATCCTCAATCTCCTCTATCTCTAATCCTTATCCTTGAGAGTCCTATAAAACAACCAAACAATACTAAAACACAAGTAGATTTTCGGTTAATAGGTTAGTAAACATAAATAAAAATATTTACATAATTAAAATATAAAAGAAAGTAACAAAACATAATTAAGTCAACCTTTTGACTTGGCTAAGTGTGATGCTACCACACTTTCAATCTCCCCCTGTTTTGTTGCTTTCTGTTCAAAAAAAATCTCAAGCACAATATATATAAACCATAATTAAATTCGTAAACCCAAGATACGAAATGGAGAGCTCGAATGCTCCCCCTAAATACTAGCAAAAAAAACATAAAGCACCATGTCCAAAATGTGTCCAAAACAAACTAAACCAAGCAAAGCAAAATACCATTGTTCCTAAGAAGCAAGAAATTAAAAACTGTTTTTAAAACATAACCATACGATAAAAGTAAAAAGCTTCAATCATCATTGACGCCACGATCCCAGCCTTGCCCTTGCCTTCCTTCTACTTCTGCTTGTGTTTTTGCTAGAAGTTCCCACCTGAAATCAGAACTTATATCTCTGTAAATATTGCTTGAGCTTGCTCCCCCTTTTTGACCAGAAAGACGTTCACGATAAGCTAGCATCTTGTTCCTTCTCGTGGCCATTTCCTTGAATTGCACCCTATAGAGAAGCATTGTTTTCTCCAAAAACTTAATTTCATCAGTCACCATTTGAACTTGATCATCTTGTGAGAGTGGAGATGTAGGCTCATCTTCACTAGCATCAGCGTGCTCATCTTCATCACCATCTTGTGCATCGATAACTGGGTCATCAGGAAAAGCTACAGGCAAGTCGACAGTGCGTCTAGTGCACTCTAACACAGGTTGAATGCCAAATGGTTCAATCTTTTCACAAATACGATCAGAACGTAATATTTCAACCCCTTGCCTCACACACAGACCAGTTATTAAACAAGGAAAAGGAAGATCAGATGGCAACTCCTTCTCTGCGAACTGTACTATACTCCCAAATATCACTTCACCAAGATTAAAAACTTGACCAGTGAATATCCTATGAATCAAATCAGCATGTGACACAGTGACAATGTTTTTATTTGAGGAGGGCTTCCAATTAAAAGTAGAAATTTTAAACAAAAAGCTACACAACGAAGTAAGCATTGTGCACTTGAACTGAGAGTGCCACGAAGGATCAAGGCCATTTGTTATGGTATTGGCAATTTCATCCTTATGAGCCATAGGAGGAAGGATGTGAGGACTGGGAGCATGAAGAAATATGTTAATCAAGGCAGGAGAAAAATTAATGAGAGTGCCACGAACTTTGACCTTTTCAAACCCAACATCTCTAGGGTCTTGAATAGCCTGAACTAAACCCGCATAAAACTCACTTACAAGTGAAGGATAATAGTTGTTTGGGTAAGACACAGAAAAAAGCAGGCCTTTTTCCTCTAAATACCGTTTCATACCAACATCCTCAAAGGTATGGTCAATAACCCTTTCCACCAAGAAACCCTTTTTCCTAAAGAACTCAAACCTCTCTTTCACAGACTTAGACATAAATTTTTCAGGTGAGAGGGAGCTTACCTTCCTTGGAGTGGACTTAGGACTTGGGGTATGCCTTGGCTTAGGCATATCAGCTTTGGAGGGACCAGAAAGTCTCAAGCTCCTTCTAGGTGAGGGTCTAGATGTGATTACATCAGCAGCAGCATCCCTTTTCTCTGTTTCTAGCTCATCTCTCCCAAGCTTAAAGGTATCATCCTCGGCTTCATCATCGTCTGAACCAATGTCAGACGCTTGTGCAGATATAGAACTAGCAGCCTTGACCTTTGCTTGCCTCATTTTGCCCTTCCCTTTCTGCAAATCCAAAAGAGCTTGCAGGGGAATATGTTCATCCTCAGTACCTTCTTCAATTTCATCTGTTCCAGAATGAACTCCCGAGTACCAATTTCCTGGAGAAGATCTAGCTTGAGGGGAGTTAGCATGAGGAGATGGGATTTGAGATGCAGTAACATCTGGGGCATCACGATCAGGGGACAATTGAGATAAGGCCATCCTTCTAGCTTGAAGATCCTCAGGCGTCACAATTGGGAAGGCATCTCCCAAATCCTGATTAACAGACTCAATAATATCCTCAGCTTCTTTCAACTCCTCAACCTCTACAGATTGAGACCTTCTTGACACCACTTGGTATGCTTCCACATCTTCTTCATCAGAGTCCTCTTCAGCAGAATCACTTGAATAAACTGTTAACCCACACTCATACTTTCTCTTCTGAGACATAGGCTTACCCGACGAGCTTCCAGACCCACTAGATTTTGCTTTTCCTCTCTTTCTTTTGAGATCAACAGAAGGATCAAACTCCTCATCATCATCTTCAATAAAATCAGGTTCGGCCATGTTAGGGCGTACCTTAGGAGTATATTCCCCCATGTTGGGAGAAAAGCCTTTCTGTCGCAAGGACCAGTTAGGGCCACGAGCTAGCCCAACCATTGCACCTACTGACTTCAAATCCCCTGGATTGTCAGCATCTATGGCATTGTCTTGAGCACCGGGAAGCGACATTGACACAGGTGAAGCTTCGGTGTCGACGAACAGTTCTACCGAGGTATCGGTTGGAGCCACCGGAGATGGAGGCGGCGAGCGGTCGGTAGTAGGAGAAGGGGGCTTCGACGGGGATGCCATGATCAGAGAGACAAACAGGGCGAATGAAAAGGAATTTCTAAGGGTTTTGTTTTCTTAATGCCGGTGAGGGTTTATTAAGAAGGGAGAGAGGGTATTTATTTGATGTGATAGCACATCATTAACTCCTAGTAGACTTAGGGTACTTAATTTAGTTTTAGTTGAAATTGAACTGAACTGCCCTAATTCCCTTTTGGCCGGTTAGAATACATGGCATTATTTGAGACTTCTTCACTACTTTGGAGATTAAGATGATAAAGATAGAAGATAAGGATAAAAATCAAAGATTTAGATAGAGTAAATACCATAGATTAAAAAATCACAGACTTATACTCCCCCTAAATATGTGGACATTAAAAAATTTTAGGTAATTTCGTTGAGCATAAAATTAATTTAACACAAATTAATTTGAGATAGAAAAGCATTTGATTGAGATTTTCACCAAGGGCCAGGAAGACGAAAAAAATATCTACAAACTAATTATGCATACTTTGCACAAATGTGAAGGATAAATCTCAGTATGTGTGTGGCATAGTATGTGATTACATCAAGGTACGCATTTCCTCTAAGAAAGTCAATGAATCAGAATCTTGTCTTGCTTGGCCTCTAGAATGCTTCCACATACAATTTTTTCGTGGAAAAATATTTTATGGGTAGCTTTCACTCTTCTTAATCACATGGATAGCCCTCTTCGAATGATCTTATCAATTTGATTCAAACTTTCTCTTGAAGTCATTTTGATCACATTGAAATGACTTCATACCATGAGTGGAGTAGCTGTTTCCCAAACATTTTTTTTATTTATTTTTGCACCCACCAAGAGACATCTAGTAAGATAATGTTAGAGTCAACAGTTGTTGACTACTATATAAGAAGGATTCACAATTCAGAGAGGAAACACAACAAGGATGTAATACAAGTGACCACACTGAGATAAATCATGCAAAAAAAATTTTTTTTTTTTTTTATTATTATTTTTTGTTAGAATTGTAAAGTACAGGTGTTAGTTATGATGTGATCACACGGGGATCACATCATTATATTACACATAAACTCGTAGATTTCCTTAGAGTAGAAAATCTCTGAAAATCAAGAGCTTTGGTGAAAATGTCAGCCAACTGTTTTTCAGTGCTAATTGATTCCATGCTAATAATTTTTTGCTCAACCAGATCACGAATAAAATGATGTCTAATGTCAATATGTTTAGTACGAGAGTGTTGAACAGGATTTTTTGATATTTCTATGGCACTTAGATTATCACAAAAAACAGTTAGGATTTTACTTTTAAGACCATAATCTTTAATCATCTGATTCATCCAAAGGAGTTGAGAACAACAACTCCCTACAGCCACATATTCTGACTCGGCAGTAGAAAGGGATACACAGTTTTGTTTTCTACTATACCAAGATACTAAGTTATTTCCAAGATAAAAGCAACCTCCAGTAGTGCTTTTTCTATCGTCAGTGTTGCCTGCCCAATCAGAATCACTGAACCCTACCAGATTTGTGTTGGTTTCTCGAGTATAGCTTAGCCCTAAATTGATAGTTCCACCTACATATCTAATAATTCTTTTTACAGCTTTAAGGTGGGATAATTTGGGGCAAGCTTGATATCTAGCACACAAGCAAACACTAAACATGATGTCTGGACGACTTGCTGAAAGGTACAACAAGCTTCCAATCATGCTTCTATATAAGGTGGGGTCAACATCCTCACCATTTTCATCTTTGCACAACTTTTGGGAAGATCCCATAGGAGTTTTAAAGTGAGAGGCATTGTCAAGAGAGAATTTTTTAACCAAGTTTTTGGCATATTTACTTTGAGATATAAAAATTCCTTCCTTATTTTGTTTTATTTGAAGTCCTAGAAAGTAGGTTAATTCACCAACCATGCTCATTTCAAAGGTGGTGGTCATACTTGTGACAAAGTAGTCTAACATATCTTTGGAAGATGATCCAAATACAATGTCATCAACATAAATTTGGGCCACTAATATACCTACATTTTCTTTTAAAATAAATAAGGTTTTATCTACCTCACCTCTCTTAAATCCCATTTGTATGAGATGTTCAGTTAGCCTCCCATACCAAGCTCTAGGGGCTTGTTTTAATCCATATAGGGCCTTTTTAAGCTTATAAACATGATCGGGAAAGTGGGGATCGGTGAAGCCCTTAGGTTGTTCAACATAGGCTTCTTCATTTAGGACACCATTCAAGAAGGCACTTTTAACATCCATTTGATGTAAAGTGATGTCCAAGTAACAAGCAATGGCAAGTAAAAGTCTAATAGATTCTATCCTAGCAACAGGAGCAAAAGTTTCTTCAAAATCTATTCCTTCTACTTGGGTGTAACCTTGGGCTACAAGCCTAGCTTTATTTCTGGTAATTTGACCATTTTCATCAGTTTTGTTCTTATAGATCCACTTGGTTCCTATTACATTTCCCCCTATAGGCCTAGGGACTAAAGTCCATACTTCATTTTTCTCAAATTGATTTAGTTCTTCTTGCATGGCAATAATCCAATTATCATCTTTCATGGCTTCTACAACATTCTTTGGTTCAATATTAGAAACAAAACAACATGAACTAACCTTGTTTACTTGAGATTCAACACGGCTTAGCCCACCAACTCACGGTAGTTGACCACTAGGCTTCTCCCTTGTGCTAATTTTTTCGTTTACATCACCCACTACTTGAGATATTGGGTGATTCTTTTGCACTCTGCTGGGTATGTCTTTAGTTCTATCTAACTTTTCTTCTTCACATTCAGAATCTTCAGATTCAGCACCAGATTTTGTTTGCTCGGATGTAGGTGATGATGTGCTTGCATTAGTACCTGCATCTGTTTTCTGCAGTCCATTTTGCTGTATCTGTTCAGTTTGATTCTGAGTTTCCTGCATTGTCTCTATACAATCTGAGACATCATCTTCAAGAGATTTTATATTTAGGTCAGCAGTATCATCAAATGTAACATTAATTGATTCCATAACAGTTTTAGTTCTTAGGTTGTAAACCCTATATGCACGACTATTTGTGGAATATCCAAGAAAAACAGCTTTGTCACTCTTGGAATCAAATTTAGATAGATAATCTCTATCATTTAGAACATAGCATATGCACCCAAAGACATGAAAGTACTTGAGAGTAGGTTTTTTACCTAGGAGTATTTCATAAGGGGTCATGGTTGATCCAACCCTAAGATAAACTCTGTTTCCTATATGACATGCAGTGTTAAGAGCTTCAGCCCAAAATCGTTTAGAGATGTTCTTAGAGCTAAGCATTACACGGGCCATCTCTTGTAACGTACGATTTTTTCTTTCTGCAACTCCATTTTGTTGAGGAGTTTTAGGGGCTGAAAAATCATGGGTGATTCCTTTGGAATCACAAAACTTTGAGAACAATGTGTTCTCATATTCAGTTCCATGATCGACTTAATTTTGATTACTTTCTTCCCATACAAGTTTTTCACCTGTTTATACCATACTTTAAATACTTCGAGTGCTTCTGATTTTTCTTTTAAATAGAGCACCCAAGTATACCTAGAAAAATCATCTACACAGACAAATGAATATTTCTTTTTACCTAAGCTTTCAACCTCAATTGGTCCCATAAGATCTTATGTATTAATTCTAAAATTTCAAACGTGGAACTTTGATCCACTTTTGGATGAGAAGCTTTGGTTTGCTTCCCTTCCGACATGGACCACACAAACTAGGTTGTTTAAAGTCGAGCTTAGGCAAGTGTTTAACAAAGATCAAACCTAACTAATTCTTCTATTTTCCTATAGCTAGCATGCCCTAATTTTTGGTGCCACAATTCAAGTTCATTAGTTTTGGAGCTAAGGCAGGACAAATTGTCACCAAACTGGTAACAATTATCCTGAGACCTTACTCGGTGAACAGACATTTATTAGTGTTATCAAACACTTTACATTCATTTTTGTCAAAATTGACATGCAAATTGTCATCACATAGTTGACTTATACTAATCAAATTAGCTTTCAGTCCTTCTACATGATAAACATTTTTCAGCTTGGGCATGTAATTTACACATAAAGTACCTTTTCCAACAATCTTACCTTGTGCCCCTCCCCCATAATTTACATTCCCTCCTTTGATAGTGATGTAATCAGTGAGAAATTCGGCATTACCTGTCATGTGCCTTGAGCACCCACTATCGAAGTACCAAGAGCTAGCAATGCTGCTCTTGAGGGAGGTAATCACTACTTTGCATTCCATGTTTTTCTTTTCAACCCATACGAACCGACTGTGTTTTGGCGATGTGAGTTGTGATGTGATAGCATTCGTTCACTCATCTCGAGGAACATCTTTCCTGCATCACGAATCCTCTTGTAAATGTAATGGTCTTATATGACCTGGTAAGAAGCAGTAATGGCACACAAATCTTTTCCTTTTGGTTGATGATTTTTGATTAGAAAGAGTTTTAGGTTTTGAGGAACTACTTTCTCCCTCTCTCAAAAAATTCGATTCAAAACCAAGACCTGTTTTTGAAAACTTGCTCACTTTGAGAATCTCATCAAGAGTTGCCTTTCCAGTATTCTGTTTTTCAAAAGTTTTCTTGGCCTCTGTGAGTTCAGTTTTTGTTTTCTCAAGCTCAATGTCACGTTTAGTGAGCATGACTTCGAGTTTGGCTATAGAATCTTTTTGTTTATCATTTTCAATGGATACATTTGTCAGTTCATCTTTAACTTTAGATAATTCATTAGAGAGTTTTTCAGCTTACCTTTTCAAAGACAAAGAATCTTTTCAACACGCTTTTCCCAATCGGCATATAGTTCAAGATAGGCATCCAAGAGCTCGTTATAGTCTTCATTATCTTCTTCTTTATTTTCGTACTCGTTTCAGTGAAGAGGTATAACAGTTTATAAAAGATTCAAGATGTGATAGTAGATGTGATAACATCCGAAGCTACATCGATTGATGTTCATGATTTGGAGGCGAGATTTCCATAATTGCTAAGTTTAGCGATTCATCTTCGTCCTCACTATCACTAAGGGTAGCACTTAGGCTCATCCCCTTTTTCTTCGTAGTATTGGCACATTCATTTGCATAATGCCCAAACCCTTTACAGCCCTACACCGAACCGTGTCAGATCTATTTTTAGAAAAACTAGTGGGTTTCTTGAAAGAACTTTCATTATCCTCTTTTGATTTATCAAAATTAGTTGGTTTCTTAGAAGGAAATTTGTTGTCTCTTTTATTTTTAAGAAAAGAAGTAAATTTTTTTGTCAAAAGAGCAACATCTTCATTTTCCAAGTTTGAAATATCAATTTCATTTGAGATTTCCTCAATTTCTTTTGGAATTGATGATGCTTTAGAAAGAGCAGAAGCAAGAGCAACACTTTCAGCTTTATGTTGTTCTTTGAATAGAGATGTTCATTTCAAACATGGTTAGCTTACCCACAAGAGTATCTAGAGCCATGGTTGCAGTTGTCATTTGCTTCTTCAATGGCAGCTATTTTAATGTTGAACTTATCAAAGGATGTCCTTAACATTTTGCATACTAATCTAGCATTTGAAATAGGCTCACCAAGTGAGAGACATTCATTTGAAATTTCTCTTATTCTAGCAGAATAACTTTTTATGTCCTCAGACTCATTCATCCTCAAGTTTTCAAACTTGGTCATGAGAATTCTCAACCTAGTGGCTTTGACACTATCATCACCCTCACAGTGAGCTTGCAAAATATCCCAGGCTTTCTTTGCTATATTTTGGTTTAAAACAAGTCTAAACATGTGTTCATCCACATGACTTGAAATAGCACCAAGAGCCTTGGAATTGTAGTTTGCACTAGTGACCTCATCTGTGGTCCATTCTTCCTCAGGTTTAATTCTATACACCTTTTCGGAGGTTTCACCATCTTCTTCTTTATTTGTCATTTCAACCTTAGGAGGGGACCATGGAATAATAATACTAAGCCATGCTCGTTCATCAATTGCTTTGATGAAGAGACGCATCTTAGCTTTCCAGATGGGATAGTTAGTTCCATCTAAAACCGGGGGACGGTATTGACTCAAGTGTCCTTCCATAATGACCACTCTTCCTTGGATCTCACTCAGTAGAGTCGAGTGGAGCTTTGATACCAATTGAAAGAAATGGAGCGGCTAGGAAGTGCACAGAGGATCGATGTGAGTCCCTGACGCTTATCGCACCAAAGACTAGCAATAACAGTTGAAATGCAAAATGGAATATTAAAACAGAAAAGAAATGGACAACGAATTAACACTTATCTACAAAGAATATGTCGTAGACAATAAACTTCTCTTATTAAAAACAATGTTGAAAACGATTACAATAAGAGAATAACAAAATAATCAAAGAGAACTCTCTCACAAAAACACTCCTCTCAAGTCTATATTTCTTCAGCCTTTCAGAGTGTATATTTCCGTGTGTATGAACTGACTTTGGATCTTGTATTTATAGCCAAGTAGAACACGGTCAATGGGTAAGGATAATCATTGAAGAAGAGCTTGATCCTCAATCTCCTCTATCTCTAATCCTTATCCTTGAGAGTCCTATAAAACAACCAAACAATACTAAAACACAAGTAGATTTTCGGTTAATAGGTTAGTAAACATAAATAAAAATATTTACATAATTAAAATATAAAAGAAAGTAACAAAACATAATTAAGTCAACCTTTTGACTTGGCTAAGTGTGATGCTACCACACTTTCAGACAATCTACAGACATCACACTTGCTGCCCAAGAGCAAGAAGCAAGGTCACAAGTGCTCATAAAATTGCAGAAGACCAATACCCACAAAAAAAAATAAAAAAATTTACCCACGCGAGAATAAATCTAGTCATCAACCTCAACAACAAGAAGGCTTAATCCCAGTATGATTTAGGATTGGCCAACATAAACCAATCACCTTAGAATCAAGCCATTTTATACATATATGTATACATAGAATGCATTCAACAAGTGAACGAAAAAACCAAATTAAACCAAACCAAAACACATGAAAAATGGAAGGGGAGACAAAAGACCTCTACACGAAACCAGAGCTAAACAAATGCTCCTCTATTTCATACAATTCAACAGTGCTGCAGAATCAACCGGCTCTGCAGTCTACTCAAAATCCACCCCAAGTAGGTTATTTATACACTCATGCATCCGTCTTTTGCATGCACCTAGAAGCTGCAGAAAATCAAATCCAGGAGGAGATCAATCTCCTAAAGAGATTTTCAACCCTTTTCAAACATTACAGGCTATGAACAAACACAAGTTGGGGGGGGGGGGGAAGAAGGAAAAGAATTGAAAAAAGAGGGCACAAATGGCATGCTATGAACAGACGTAAACTTGGAGGTAAGCAGGAAAAGAATAGAATAGAAGAGCCCGATGGAAGCAAAAAGTAAGCAGTGCAACAAAAGGATATAAAGGAGAAACGAAACAAAGAGAAGGTGCACTCGGAGAGACAAAAGAAAACGATCAGCCAGAAGAGACCAGCGGCTATGCAAGAATAATACATGTAAGCAGAATTAAAGAAATACAGCCTCACACATGCAACACATAAACCTCACAAATGAAACATAACCGGAAAAAAAAAAAAACAAGAAAAAAAATACTCAAACAGCATCACAAAATGCAGACTTGACAAACATAATGGACAATAAGCTTTTGGCATGGCTAAGATATGGTCAATCATTCACATGAAGACATAACAGTAACAGAAGTAGCAGCATAAACAAGCATTTAACTTATGCATAGCAAGTTCAACTTACCATTTAAGAAGCTAAAAAAATTGAGAAGTACACGTTGAGCTTCTTTAGCCTCTCTGTCATCCTGACAATCTCTTGCCTCTCACCGGGTTCCTCGCTGGTCTCGACTGCACCTATGGGGGATGACATGCATACTGGATCACCAAATCCACCTGCTACTCCAGTTTTTGGGTCATCTGTTCTACCCTTTCCTTCTTCTTTATCAAACTTCATCCTTTCAAACATCAGCTACACATAACAAATAAGCACAAAATATATAAAACTCACTAAAAATGAACAAATGAACAAAGCTAAGTGCAGAATGCACGTGATAATCCAAAAACTGATACGGAAAATATATCACCTACAATACTCTAATCCAGCAAGGCATCTAACCCATTCAAAGGCCATCTAACCATGAATCACGAATCTTATAACGTACTCGTTTAGCTATCATTGTACTACCCTAAAGATGTCTGCATGATCTATATGAGAGTGAGAACAGCTAAACGAATACAATGTCATCGTACAAGTAAAGATGTGTGGATTTTTATCTGAGGGTGTGAACAGCTTAATGTTAGTGTGTGAAAAGCTAAATGACTACATTATCATTATACTACTAGTATGTTATAAGTTCATCAATAACAAGAAACATAAATGCTATACCTTTGTATCTCGAGGCTCCAAAAAGACAGAGTTGCCCACGACCATAGCGAGTGCCGCAATCAAATCAAGAGCCTGAAACATCTCAAGCTTGCTACTCAAAACCCTCCTCCTTTGACCCAAGAAATGTCCTAACAGCCCCAACCCAACACAAACCGTCAAGGCCTTGTGATATACAGGATACAGCCTGCTCTGCAACATCCCAAACTGCTGCTTAGTCAGTGCCCTAGACAGCACATAGCTCGAAATAAACGACACAAACAAACACATCCCATAAGCACACGAAATCCCCATCAAATGAATCACATCCACCACCGAGTCCAGTCTCTTCAAAGGTAAAATATACCAAATAAAATTACACACAATCTCCCCACCCATATTCATGAACCTCTTAAAACTCTTCTTTCCTGAACTCCCCACGACCCCCTTGACAGCCTCCCCTGCTTGTTTCGCCTTATCTTCTATTGCCTCCCCTGCTTGATTTGCCTTCTCCTTCAACTTGCCCGAGACGTCCTCGGCTTCTCTAGACGCGTTGTGTCTGATATCTTCCTCGATTCTTTTCGGGGAATCAATTACGTCGAAGCTCTTGGCCTTTAACGCAGCATCCTTAACAATGTCTTTCGCCTTGTCCTTGGCTTCTTTCCCCATCTCCATGGAATCCTTAACCATGTCATTGGCCTTGTCCTTGGTTCCTTCACCCATCTCCTTCGCCTTGCCAATCCCTTCATGGGTTTTGTCGACCACATCCTTAGCCACATCCCTGGCCTTCTCGTAGACTTCCTCGACATTTTCTTCCACCTTGTAAACTTTTTCCGACACCCCATGTGCCGTTTCCGAAACTTTGTCCTTGGTTTTACCGAGAGCAGATGCAATCTTATGTTTGCACTTTCCAAAGGCGTCACAGATTAACTCTCTTGGACCAGAAGCAGCATCTTTAACTTTGTCATTGAGATCAGAAGTAGATTCTTTGATTTTGTCTTTGACATCTGAAGATGCCTCTGAGATTCTTTCTTCGCCGGCGTGGATATAGCTGCCGGCGGATTTGTCGTCGGGGGAGATGACGACTTTGGTGCTTCCATCTTCTTTCTCGTACTCAACAACTACTACTCTGTGGCCTTCCTTGACTATCAAATTGGGGTTTTGGTTTTGATTTTCATTTGGGTTTTCAGGGGTTGGAGAACAAACTCCAGCAGCTACCAGAGAGATTAGGACAAGACTAATGGCTAAAACATTCATCATCGATTCAAAAATTTTGTTTGGAATTCTCTTGTTTGGAATTAGGTGTTTTAGGATGGTCTCTCTCAATGAGGATATAGAACAAAAAGTTAAATAACAGATGTTGAAACATGGCGGTTGTGTAGATGATACGTGGAATGCTTGCATGCTTCAGATTGCACGTGTCCGTCCGTCCGTTTTGGGCTTTTTGTGAAGTCGGTGTTAATTATTACGTATTTTCATTTATAGTACTCCCTCCGTCCCATACCTACGTGCACACTTTCCATTTTGGGCGTTCTTTCCTAAAATGGAAAGGAATCTTTACTATTCCCTCCACTCATTCTCTCTCCTACATTATTTTAATACTCACAACACCATTATAATTTACTATTCCCTCCACTCATTCTCTCTCCTATTTTATTTCACACTCACAACACTTTCAATATAATACTCTCTCCTTAATTTACGTGAAAAGTCAAATCGAGCACATAAGTCCGGGACCGAGGGAGTATTGTTTTTGGCCTAAGACCGAATTTCAATTCGTGAAAAAAAAAAGAAAGTTTAGGAGCATGTTTAATCTGGATTCTTGTATAAAGAAAGGGATTTGCAAACTTTGATTAGTAAATTGAAAACATAACAAAGGGTCAAGCTATGCTGATGCTGATTGGGCCGTTATCCATTGATTGCAAAGCATATGAATAAGTGATAGAAAATTAATATTGCCAGTGTTATGGGGCAATGGAAGTGAGTTAATACTTCCTCCGTCCCGGACCTAAGTGCACACTTTGACTTTTCACATAAAATAAGAAGGGAGTATTATATTGAAAATGTTGTGAGTGTGAAAGTAAAATAGGAGAGAGAATGAGTGGAGGGAATATTAAATTATAATGGTGTTGTGAGTATTAAAATAATGTAGGAGAGAGAATGAGTGGAGTGAATAGTAAAGATTCAATTTTGTGAGTGTGAAAGTAAAATAGGAGAGAGAATGAGTGGAGGGAATATTAAATTATAATGGTGTTGTGAGTATTAAAATAATGTAGGAGAGAGAATGAGTGGAGTGAATAGTAAAGATTCATTTCCATTTTAGAAAATGTGCACGTAGGTTTGGGACGCCCAAAATGAAAATTGTGCACGTAGATGTGGGACGGAGGGAGTATATTTTAATACTTAGGAAGTTGAATTCTTTTTTCTTCTAAGGGCAACTTCAATGGGAGGAGTTAGCAAAAGGTACCAAAATTGAATTTTGGTACCTTTCACACACTATTCATAGGGTATCAAATTTACATCTTCAATGGAGAGAGTTAACTTAAGGTACCAAAATCAAATTTTGGTATATTTCAAAAATTTTAACTAATTAAATATTTTTAATAATTACATATGAATGATTATTTTATTATTATTATTAAGTTATTATTTTATTATTATTATTATTTTATTATTTTATTATTATTATTATTATTATTATTATTATTATTATTATTATTTTATTATTATTATTATTTTATTGTTATTATTATTGTTATTATTATTTTAACTAATTAAATATTTTTAATAATTACATATGAATGATTATTTTATTATTAATTTATTATTATTAATAATAATAATAATATTATTATTATTATTATTATTATTATTATTATTATTTTATTATTATTATTATTATTATTATTATTATTATTATTATTATTATTTTATTATTATTATTATTATTATTTTATTATTATTTTATTATTATTATTAATTTATTATTAATATTATTATTATTATTATTATTTTATTATTATTTTATTATTATTATTATTATTTTATTATTATTATTATTTTATTATTATTATTATTATTATTAATTATTTTATTATTATTATTATTATTGTATTATTAATACTTTATTATTATTATTTTATTATTATTATTATTTTATATTTTTATTATTTTATTATTATTATTAATTTTTTATTATTATTATTATATTATTATTATTAGCCATTTTTTTGTCAAAGACCAAAAATAAAAATAATACAAATAATACAAAGAGAGTTAGCCAAGGTACCAAATTTGGTACCTTCACTAACTCTCTTTCAAATTTTGGTACCCCAAATTTACCCCATTGAAAATGCTAACTCCTTTGGGAGGTACCAAAATTTGATTTTGGTACCTCCCATTGGAGTTGCCCTAAAGGAAGTTGAAGAGTTAAGAAAACAGAGAATCACAACGGTCCTACTATTTGCACATTTTTTTAATTAAAATAATGTGTAAATAATTTATATATCCTAAATTAATACTCCCTTCGTCCCGCTACAAATCGCACAGTTGGTCAACTGTGTCGGTCATTGACCAATAATTTTATGAATGTCTAGATATGTCTGTGCAATTCTAAAAAAAGTTATTGATAGTATTTCTATTGGTGAAGCAATAACAATTTTTAAAATTACAAAAAAATATCTAGATATTCATAAAATCATTGGTCAATGACCCGCACAGTTGATCAACTGTGCGATTTGTAGCGGGACAGAGGGAGTATAATTAATTGTGAAAAGTTATCATCTATAATACAATATAGAGAGGCTTTAACTGCCTCTTATCTTGGGATAAGTGGTGGTCAGGATTCAAAGTTGGAGAATAGATCCAACGACTGAAAATCCTCCCTCCCTCACAACCGTGTTTTAATATCTCCACTCCCTCCTCTGTCAACAACCGTTCTCCGCGTCCTACTCTTTTTCCTCTCTTCCCGTAACAGTTACTACTCCCTCATTCCTTCTACAGCTCCCATAATCTCTTCTCTCCCTCCTCAGTAACGTTAAACCCACCTTTAATTTCAATTGGGCTCCCTATTTTCCCCTCTTCCCACAACACCCATCACCTACATCCCTTCTCAATCTTCGGTTGTTTTCCATCAAGATTGCCTGTTTCATCAAAGGCATACTCACAAGACACAAGACATGTAATTTTTATACTCTCTGCAATCACGGCAATTGTTTTCATACTCTCTGTTTAATGTTTCATCCCCACCAATAGCAGAAATAAACATTGATTAGCCCAATTTACAGTTCTTATTTCTTTAAGAACCTACACAACTTATAACATAAATTTAAGAAACAAAAGGAGGGTAAAAATAACTCTCAGCCTTCGTAAACCGGGGAACTCAATCCCGTGGAGCATCTTTCTTTGTCCACAATTTCAATAATGACCAATTTCGTTTAAACGGCGGGAGTGAGCAAGGCGGGAGTGACGACGATATACCTTGATTTCCGACGACGGGCATTGGCGGAGGAACAAAGTTCTTGAAGAATTTCAAACCGACGTTCGCAATCCGTCTTGATTCGTCCGCAGAGCGCCCCCGATCCGGCCGCAGAGCGCCCCTGATCCGTCTTCAATTCGGCTGGCGTACCCAACTCCTCCCATGCTTCTTCCTCCACCATTGTTGGTTCACCCTTCCCTTTCCCCTCTCTCAGGTTGCACTCCATTGCCGCCGTTTCGCATCCGTCTCCTCCATGGATCGAATTGCTTTTAAATGGACTTGAAGATGGTTTCTTCTGCAGTCGCCGGATGAAACGGACGCACGGACTCCGACCGGTCGGATGTATGAAATACTTCTCGCCATCGCCATGGTTGAGTCTACAGATCGCCATGGCTGAGTCTAGAGAGAGAAAGCTGTGAGATTTTAAGAGAGAAAGAGTATGAGTAGCTCAATTTAATTTTAGCTTTGGCTCAATTTGATACAGTGAACGTACTTATTTATTCCAAAATATCAATGTCACATTTGTTTTTTTTTTCCGTGGCTCAATTTGATTTTAGCTAACATTATTATATATCAAACTATTTGGAAAATCAGTTTTTTCTATTAATTTGGAAAAAAAAAGTTAAAAATGCGATGTAAGATTTTTGTAATCAAGTATAACTTTTTTTAAAAAATGCATGTTGATATTTTTGTAAATATTTATTTATTTTTTATAAATGACCCGGTGGCATTTTCGTAAATAATTGGAACTTATTAATGTTTACAGTTTGTTGTGAAATCCTTGGTGTGAACAAAGATGATTTTAGGGACGGATCAATGCTTTAATCACTTCAATGTGAGCAAATCTGATAATGAGGAGGATCCCGAGGAGGATCTAGAAGAAGAACCCGAGGAGGACCAAAATGATGATTCCGAAGAGGATCTTGATGAATGAGAATTAGTAGTCAAGTTGTAGGGAGGAAAGTTTAGTTTAGTTTGGTTTGGTTTAGTTTAGTTTTAGTTTAGTTCAATTTAATTTAGTTGGTTTTTTATGTACTCCCTACTAATTTCATATTTATTTTATTTACTTCTGTAAATATGTTTGTTTGGATATGTTCTATTGGCGTTTATTTGTTATGAATTCTGAAGTATAACATGAGTTTATCATTTCCATTGGTCAATCCAATAGATTCTGAAAATGCTTCTTATGATTTGATTAGTACTACCATCCTCTCGAGTAAAATATCCTACCTCAATCTCCAAATAGTGTATTTAACACTTTTTCCATTCTATTGCCAGCTTAATCTTTATCAAATTCCACTCAATGGCACAACCTTCAACGAAAGAAAAAGAACCTGCTGCACCACAGGTATTCTTCATTTCCCGTTCAAATTGTATGTTGATAATATATTTCTATTAAAAATCAATATTTCCTAGAGTTGGTAATATTTGTCTATTTGCCTATTCACTACCAGCCAGTGAATATGGAGTTAGGAGAAAGTTCAACATCTACAAATAGAAATTATCGTAGTATGCGTGAAATTGCACAATCTAGACGACGGGAAAGAGATCGAGCCGATCAAGCAAGAAGCCAACAAAATTCTTATAACGTTTCTTTGGGTCCTTCGAGACGGGAAATCGCACAAAGGAGGCGTCATTCGCGTGAACAAACCGCTCCTTATTCTACTATGTAACATAATTCTTCTTTTACTCCTCTTTAATTCAAATAAACTTATCTTAAAAAATATAACACGCCTTTCCGAATATAGGTCAACTATATTAGAAGAACCCTCCACTACCGAACAAAATGAAAATATAGGTGGTTTCGAAGATGATGAGCTCCATCTACGTGACATAGAGAATCAACAAATTTTCAATCAAGTTCGTCATCCCCTTGGCAGAATGAATGTCATATGTCAGCACTGTCATGCCTTGCACTAGATGGGCGAAAAGTTGGTTAACTCTCCTTTGAGTAGGCCCAGATTTGGAACATGCTGCTTGGATGGGCATGTTAGGCTTCCTAATCTTCTTGATCCACCCACCCTGTTCAGGGAATTATATGACGGTTGTGACCATCGTTCGACGTCATTTTTCCAGGATATTCGACGTTATAATGCTGCAATGGCTTTCACCAGTCTTGGATGTGATCTAGATGATCGTGTACAACGTGGCAGGGCCCCTTATAGCTTCACTATACATGGTGAGTTGCAACATCGTTCCGGGTCATTACTACCACCTCCAGATTCAAATCCTGTGTACGCTCAACTTTATATATACGATCCGATGTCCGCCTTAGAATGTCGTCAACATCGAAATGATACGTTAGATGGAGAAATAATGGGCTACATCCAATAATGTTTGTTACAGTACAATCCTTTTGCACCTATCTTTCGTCAAGCATGTGCAATATTAGAACAACAAAGCCAATATCAGTGTAATCAAAATTTGTCAGCATATTTGCATTATGATCCAAGAAGCGATCAACGGCGATATAATGCACCTACGGTTGATGAGATTGCAGTAATCTTACCCGGTGATGGTACTGAGAGAAGGAGAATAAGAGATATTGTCCTTCACTACAGAGATCAAGGCTTGATGCGGATAAGTGAAAGTCATCCAGCATACGCCCCATTGCATTACGTCTTATTATTTCCTTTAGGAGAGCTAGGATGGGAACCGTCTATGACTCTCTGGGATGTGAATAGGAATGGTCCGAGTAATAAAAGTAGAAATAGACTCACAATGATGGATTACTACAGTTATCGTTTATTCGAACGAACAACAGAGTATTCTACCATTTTGAGAGGCAAAAAACTATTTCAGGAATATTTTGTGGACGTTTGGGCTGCAACAGAGCAAAACCGTCTTCTTTTCCTAAGGGAAAACCAAGAGGGATTTGTTCGAGTTGATCGGTATAAAGATCTCCAAGAAATTTTTGATGAAGAGAGTGCAAGTCCGGATCAAATTGGTAGAAGATTCATCCTTCCATCTTCTTTCACTGGTGGACCAAGGCAAATGTATGAAATTTTTCAAGATTCCATGGCTATTACACACGCGTATAAGCATCCAGATATTTTCTTAACTATGACAAATTAACTCCGCATGGCCAGAAATTAGAGATGCTCTACTTCCTAATCAAACTGCAGCTGATAGGCCAGATTTGGTTGCTCGAGTTTTCGAATTAAAGAGAAAGCATTTGTTGAAAATTGTTAAAGATGAAAGGGTGTTTGGAAAAGTAGAAGCTTATGTTTTCACAATTGAATTTCAGAAAAGAGGATTGCCCCATATGCATGCATTGTTTTTTCTCGCGGATGAAGATAAAATCAGAACTCCTGAGCAAGTTGATAGGATGGTATGTGCCGAATTACCCGATCGAGATAGCAGGCCTGCACTTTTCGACACGTTTAAGAGATGTATGATACATGGTCCATGCGGCACGAGAAACCCAAGTTCGCAATGTATGGAGAACAATAGGTGCAAAAAAAATTTCCAAAACAATGGGCCGAAACAACTTCTATTGATAATGACGGCTATCCAGTCTATCGTCGCCGCGATAATGGAGTTGTATTGACAGTAAGAGGGAAGGAGGTAGATAACAGAGACGTTGTACCTTACAACCCTTATCTCACAGAGTTATTTGATTACCATATTAATGTGGAGGTGTGTGCTGGAGTTAGATGTGTTAAGTACATTCACAAGTACATATACAAAGGTCATGATCGAACAACAATGGTTTTAGGGAAAGGTGATGAAATCAAACAATATCTTGATGCGAGGTATATTGGTCCGCCAGAAGCTGCATGGCGGTTATTTGGATACAACTTGCATGAAGAATTTCCTAATGTTGTTCGATTAGATCTCCATCTACCTCGAGAGCATAATGTTTCATATGATTCAAGATGTTCGCGAGAAGAGATAGCTGAACAAGTTGAGGGGAAAGTCACAAAATTAATGGGGTTTTTTAGATGTTGTGCTTCTGATGTAATGGCTCGACAGTTTACTTATCAACAAATTCCGAAGCATTACACGTGGACGGCGTATGTTTGGAAACGAAGACGTTATTTAAGCCAGGCAATTGGAAGAATATATTTTGCTAGCCCCTCCAGTGGTGAGAGATTTTACCTCCGACTCTTATTAATTACTGTTAAAGGGCCAACCTCTTGGGAAAATTTACGAACATACAATGGTATTGTGCATGATACATTTAAAGGTGCTTGCGTTGCACGGGATCTTCTAGAAGATGATGAAGAATGGAAGCAATGTTTGGAAGAAGCCTCAGTTATGAAGACTGGGTACCAACTGAGGAGATTGTTTGCGCTTATTCTAACGCAATGCTCTCCGATACATCCCCATGAGTTGTGGACTAAGTTTGCAATGAATATATGTGATGATCTTCCTCACAAATTGCGCACAGAATATGAAATTCCATATCCGGATGATAGTCAAATAACAAATTATGGCCTCCATCTGTTGAATGAAATATTGCAAGAAACTGGAAAAAGCTTGGCAGATTTCCCACCAATGCCTCTTCCACTTCAAAATTGGACCCAAATGACCGGCAACAACAGGTTATTATGGGAAGATAGACAGCTTAAGTATGATGATTGCACTACTGTTGCGGAAGCAAATATCTCTCGCTTGAATGTTGGTCAGCGACACTGTTTCGATGTTGTGATGTGTTCGGTGAATGGAAATCAAGGGAAAACCTTCTTCTTGAATGGGGGTGCAGGAACGGGCAAAACATTTTTGTACAACACAATTGCAGGGGTTTGTTGATCGCATGACAATATCGTGATCTGTGTTGCATCATCTGGAATTGCATCATTATTGTTGGTTGGTGGCAGAACGGCACATTCTACCTTTTGTCTACCGTTGAATGTGTTGGAAGATATGTTATGTTCATTTACGAAACAGTCAATTCATGCCCAACTCTTTAGAGATACAAAATTAATAATATGGGATGAGGTTCCTATGCAACATCGCCATTGCGTTGAGGCCGTCGATCGCAGCCTTCGAGATATTTGTGATAATGATAGCCCTTTCGGTGGAATTACTGTTGTCTTTGGTGGTGATTTCCGTCAAACTTTGCCAGTTATACCTAAGGGACACCATGAACAAATAGTGGGGTCAACTCTCCAAAAATCATCACTTTGGGCGAAGATATACGTCTTGACTCTATCGGAAAACATGCGGCTGGATCGAAATGATCTCGCGAATGTTAAGTTTGCGGAATACTTGAACAAGGTAATTGTTATGCATTCAAATTAAATATTTCTTTTATAAGCATTCATAATTAACGTTAAATAAATTTCCATCCAAGGTGGGAAGCAATCCATATGAGACAATTGAACTTCCTTCTACTATCCGAAAGTGTAAAGACGTCAACGAGCTAATAAGAGAAGTTTATCCAGCATTGCATATACCGGGGACTTCTAATGCACGGTTCTTAACTGATCGAACAATTTTGTCCCCGCGTAATAATGATGTCAATTACATAAATCTTCAAGCATTAGAGATGTTTCCAGGCAATATCATCAGTTATCTATCGGCAGACAAATATACAGATGATGATACGAGTGATCCGATTATCGCAAATCGATACCCAATAGAGTTTTTGAACTCATTGAATCCTTCTGGTCTTCCCCCTTCAGACTTGCAGTTGAAAGTTGGTTGCCCAATTATTTTGATGAGGAATCTTGCACCTAGGGATGGTCTTTGCAATGGAACAAGATTAAGAGTAGTTCGATGTGGGCAACGTATTATTGAGGTTGAAATCTTGACGGGAGATAAAGCAGGCAATTTGGTATTTATACCAAGAATTTCTCTTACGCCTTCTTTGACCGAACTTATTATTCCAATTACAAGGCGTCAATTTCCAATTAGGTTGTGCTTTGCAATGACTATAAATAAGTCACAAGGTCAATCTGTTAAATTTTTCGGCATTGATCTTCGGACACCGGTGTTCACTCATGGCCAATTATATGTTGCTTTATCAAGATGTACTACATTCAATAGGATAACGATTCTCATTCCATCACCATCGGGAGATGACACATCCACAACAAATATTGTTTATCCTGAAGTACTTCTGTAAAGCATATAACTTAATTGATAAGGTAAATAGTTATTATGTTCGCATAATTGTTATATTTACTTAACTCTATTACTGTCTATATATCGCTACTATAATTTTAATTTTTTATACAATCCATGTTTGACATAGGTGAATAGAGATGCAACTGATGATATGATCGAAGATGTAGTTGAATATACATTTGAAGATGTAGTTGAAGATACGGTTCAAGATGTAGTTGAAGATGCGGTTGAAGCTAATGTGTACGATGATATTTGGGATGATCCCACATTTCTCGCTGAAGCGGTATATGTTACATATATATATATATATATATATATATATATATATATATATATATATATATATATATATATATATATAGGGTTTTGTTAGGATACCCCCTTCAAGAGTATCTTAACAAGTGGCCCATTATTTTTGGACAAAAATGTCCCTCGTTTCCCAAAGCAACCATATATATGATGGGGGTAAAATTGTAATCATCAAAGAGAGATATATACTAACTCTCTCTCTCTCTCTCTTATTTAATACTATCTCTCTCTTTCTCTCTTATTTAATACTATCTCTCTCTTATTTAATACTAACTCTCTCTCTCTCTCTCTCTCTCTCTCTCTCTCTCTTTGATGATTACAATTTTGCCCTCATCATACATATGGTTGCTTTGAGGAACGAGGGACATTTTTGTCCTAAAAATAATGGGTCACTTGTTAAGATACTCCTACGGTGGGTATCCTAACAAAACCCATATGTATATATATATATATATATATATATATATATATATATATATATATATATATATATATATATATATATATATATATATACTCGAATATAATTCATCATTTATAGTTATATAAATGTGATTCTTATCTATTTTTGTCTAAGTGCAGGAAGCAGTAGCTAGAAGAGTTGAAGAAAGTTTTGCAGCTGCCAATGTAGTCGAAGAGGAACCAACGGATTAATCTTTTATTGTTAACAAATGTTAATCCTATATTCTTTTCTCTAAATAATTTTTGATTGTTTGTCTTTGAATAATCGACGCGTAAAACGCTTTTCATTTATTTATCGATTCTAAAGTTCATTTTTCATAGGTTCATTATTTTTTCCTTTAAATTTTTGTTGGGTAACATTTGGGTTTGAAGACCGTTAATTATACACTTGAGATGAAGAAACCAGTCATTCCCTCCATCTCTCTCCTTTCTCTTTCTCTTTTCCTTCACCGGGAACTTTTAGTCGGGTTTCATATGATTTTTTTTAAGGTTCCTCCCATTTCAATTCCTCTCTTGAAGGTTTACATTGACAAATTCAAGTGTGTTTTTGCTCTCCCTTCCAACTCCAAGGTAATGATTTCTTTATATCTTCAACATTATCTCAGAAAAAGCTCAGTATTTACCTTTTTGTTGCATTCTAATTTTACTTCTTCTGAATATCTGATTTTATTTTAAATATGGGCTTCCGATGGTTTCTCAGGTACTCTCTCTCAAAAAGTTTCAACTCCCATGTAAATATTTTTGCACTTCATATATTTGAAACAGTTTAAGATTACATTTAAAACGTCATATAGTTAGCATGCGATTTCAGTTTTTCCCCATCTTTCTCTTTTCATACTGTGTTCCTTTCCGTACTGACCCGTGCCAATGAGACGGGCTTTTGAGTACTAGTTAATTAATAATAAAGCTTTTTCTTTATTTTTTTTTAGCCTTTGACTTTTTCAACCTAATCTTTTAAAAAGTAGTAGTAATAATTACATTGTCCCATATATATATATAGTTATATACTAGTCTTTTAGATTTAAAAATTGGAGTTTAATTTATGATTTTATTTTTTGAATATATTTTATAGTTTATATTATATTTTTATCTAAATAAGTTTATTATTTTTTTAGACTTACTTCTAAAAAAGTGGTAGTAATAATTATATTATCCCATATATATATACTAGTCTTTTAGATTTAAAAATTGAAGTTTAATTTATGATATTATTTTTTGAATATATTTTATAGTTTATTTATATTTTTATCTAAATAATTTTATTGTTTTTTTAGACTTACATATATTGAAATTTTAATTTTTTAAGGTAATTTTAATAAGTTTTTTTCTTATTTTAATAAAAAAAATTATGCAAAATGTGTCCTTATTAAATAATTTACATTCATTAATATTTAAAATTAAAGAAATTAAAAATTCATTTAATTCAAAAGAAGTCATCTCATTTCATTTCTTGAGTCAATTTAATACAACAAATTCAGTAGTACGATCAGAGCGCAAATATTGAGAAAAGACTTTTTGTTTTAGTTTTGTTGTGTGATGAGATTTTGAGTTCGGAGGTCAGGTTATGCCTCGGGAAGAGATAGTTGAGTTCACCTGAGTCGCCTCGTATACACGAGTCTTTCGATACCATTCTTTCTTTAAAAGTTGTGTGTGGGTGCTTTTAAAAATGCATTTTGAAAACGATGTCTACATTGTAGACGTTGTATTTAAAAGAAATATTTAAATATTGAAATTAATTGAAATAGGTTTGAAAGGAGGCCTTACCAATGTTGGTTTGTGTCTATATTCCGCTGGAAAATGTGTTTGATTAAGTGTGAATAGTGTTCCGGGATGGACCAGGATTGCCTCGGGGTGGACCGGTGTGTGCCGGCAGAGTTTCGGGATGTTTTCGAATAGCTCGGGATGCTTCCGAATAGCTCGGGACGGACTGGCAGAGCTTCGGCGTGCCTCAGGATGGCTAGGTATGTGCGGGTAGAGGTTCGGCGTACCTTGGGATGGCTAGGTGTATTCGGGCAGAGATTCGGCGTGCCTCGGGATGGCTAGGTGTATTCGGGCAGAGGTTCGGCGTGCTCGGGATGGCTAGGTTTATTCGGGCAGAGGTTCGGCGTGCCTCGGAATGGCTAGGTGTATTCGGGCAGAGTTTCGGCGTGCTCGGGATGGCTAGGTGTATTCAGGCAGAGGTTCGACATACGTTAAATGCACAAAATACTGTAACAAATTACTGAGTCAAAATTAAAAGACTTACTATATATCTGAAGGAACTCAATGTAGATTTTCTTATACACAATATTTGTAGTTTTATCTACATTCTTTCCCTCTTCATCAACCACTAATATCTTCAACACATTACGAGTCGTTATCCTATACAAAGCAACGTACAATTGATCATTGCTAAAAACAGGTATTTTTAGAAACAAACCAACATAAATGAGTGACTGACCCTGACTTTTTTTTTATTTTCATTGCGTATGATACAACCAAATGAAATTGCCGCATTTGAAAATTGAATGACAAACGTAGATCAGATAGAGTTAATGACATTCTCGCCACAAAAACTCTTTCTCCAATATTATTTTTGTTCAAAAAGTTTGCTTACACGACATGCTGACCAAGCATTGTAATAATTAGTCTCGTTCAGTTGCACAACCCTCCAATATCGTCAATATTTCTCAATAACATCACTTGAACACCAACTTTAAGACTTAGCTGATAATTTGGCAAATCTGAAGACTTTATTGTATTAAAAATCTCAATTGAATGCATTTCGGTAAAAAAAACTGAAATTATTTTTTGACCTACAAATTGAATCCGAACTCGAATAAGTTTTACAATCAGAGTGGTTTTTGTTGGAAAAATAGTGTGTTTTGAAGGAAATTAATGGTTTAATTTCTAAAGGGTAATTTTGTCAAATTACTTAATTGGTTTGTGTTAGTGAAATAAAATATTTAATTGTCCAAAATGGGTTTTGGATGAATTAAATATAAATGCTCAAAGGATTTGGCTAAATAAATTTTGATTTTGTAAATCAAAAATGATTTTGAATTTTTCTGAGGTGCTCGGCCGAGCAGGTTTTTGACTCGGCCGAGCATAGCATGGCAGAAGGTCCCAAGTTTCTGGACAACCTTGCTCGGCCTAGGCATATGCCTTGGTCGGCTGAGCAGAGCCTTGCTCGGTCGAGCAGGGTATAAGACTCGGCCGAGCAGATCCTGGGCAGACATTTGACAGCCAGTATTAAATGTAGAAAACTGAAACGGAAATCATTATGGTTAATGATTTTGGATTAATGGTGTTTAATATTCGTAATAAAATTGTTTATTACATTTTTATTACTTAATTAAAACCATTGATTTTCAGTTTTTCTTGGTTGATTGAAATCTTTAAATAGTTGTTTGTTAACAACATTTAGAAGAACTTGGCAAACTACTTGGAAAAAAACACCACAGAGAAAAACACTTGGTTTTTTCTGCAAATCCTCCTCCATATCACCTTGTTGCATATTGTTGATTCTTCCTTGGCCTCCTAGCTTGCATATAGAAGAAGAGGTGATCTAGTCCAAGCACGGTTCAGTTCGCCGGGAACTTTAGGTGCAAAGTGCCCCAGGTTTGTACATTCTATCCTGGGAGACAAGCGATCCAAGAAAACTCAAGCACACTCGGAAAAGAATCGAATATGTCTTAAGGAGACAGTGATTTGGGCTCGTGCAGCATTTTCATCAACTTCTCCTTTAGTATTTTCAATTTTTATTAATTGTATCTTATTTTATTTTTCTGTAATTGTACACCCTTGTAACAATCTTAAGACATACTCCTAATCGAGGGAGTCGATTACAGTTTTTGAAAAACAGAAAATACTAACTTAGTTGTTGTGTTTCAGATGGCGACTAACAACAACACCGTGGAGACCCAAATTGGATCCAAACTGGACCCCAAACTAATCCCCAAACTGGAAACACAAGTGGCTCGAAAATTGAAACAAATGCTCCTACGATCCATATTTCGGCCCCTCATGCGGAAAAACCTGAGAAGTTTGTTGGCCACGACTTTAAGCGTTGGCAACAAAAGATGTTTTTATACCTCACTACCTTGCACTTGGCAAAATATTTGAAAGATGATATGCCAAAGGTGAGTGAAGGAGAAACGGATGTTACAACCTTGGCTGCGGTTGAAACATGGAAGCATGGGGAATACTTGTGCAGAAATTATATCCTTAATTCGCTTTCAGATTCTCTCTATAACGTGTTTAATGAGAAGAAATCTGCAAAGGAATTGTATGGGGTCGTTGGACCACAAATATAAGATTGAGCGGGAACAAAGAAGTACATTGTTGCCCGTTTCCTTGATTTTAAGATGGTGGACAGCAAGAGTGTGAAATCTCTAGTGGATGAGTTTCAAACTATTTTGCACGAGATTCATGCCGAGGGTATGATCATAAGTGAAAGCTTCCAAGTGGCTGCAATCATTGAGAAATTGCCTCCATCTTGGAATGATTTCAAGAACTACCTTAAGCATAAGCGAAAGGAAATGGATGTGGAAGGAATTATCCTTCGTTTGAGTATTGAAGAGAACAATAGAGTCGCTGAGACCAAGTTTGTTTCTAGTGTGGCTAAGGCCAATGTGGTGGAGCATGGTGAAAGCTCCAAAGGCAAAAGGTTTGGTAAGGGAAAGGGGAAGGTTGTGACAACATCCAAGAATTCCAACTTGGGACCGAAAGGTGGTGTTTCCAAGAAGAAGTTCTTAGAAACTTGTTACAATTGTGGCGGTGAAGGCCACAAGGCTCATGCTTGCAAGTTGCCCAAGAAGGCTCGTGAAGCAAACATGGTGGAAGGCATTGCTAGGGACGTGTTCGAGATGCACCTCACAGCTGTGGTTTCCGAGGTGAATTTGGTGAGTTCAAACCCAAATCAATGGTGGATTGACACCGGTGCTACTAGACATGTGTGCTCCAATAGAGACATGTTTAGTACTTTTGTTGCTAAGGATGGCGAGAAGCTATTCATGGGGAATTCATCCACCTCCGAGATCAAAGGAGAAGGAAAAGTGGTCTTGAAGATGACATCCGGGAAGGAGTTGACTCTCAACAACATGCTTTATGTGCCCGATATCCGGAAGAACTTGGTATTCGGATCGCTTTTGATAAAGCATGGATTTCGTATTGTGTTTGAGTCCAATGTAGTCACTTTGTCTAAGAGTGGAATGTTTGTGGGTAAAGGCTATGTCAATGATGGCCTATTCAAGTTAAGTGTAATGGTTGTGAAAGCTAAAGCTAATGATATGAATATCTCTTCCGTTTACTTGCTTGAGTCATCTAATTTGTGGCATGGTAGACTGTTGTGAAAATCACGTTCTTGCGCAGCGGAATAACGGATCAAGCCTAGAGAATGAATAAATAAGATGCAACACACACGAAAAATAAATCACACACAAAAGAACACACAAGAATGTTAACCCGGTTCGTTGCAACGACAACTACGTCCGGGGGCGCTACCAAGCCAAAATATTCTCACTATAATATTTTCAGATGTTTACAATCACAGCACCAATTTGTTTCTAGGCTACCACATGTATTTATAGGATACAAGAAATCAAATCCTAGCAATAAAAGGATTCCTAACTTAAGAAAGTATTCTTCTTCCTTAACAAGTCTTCCCAAATATTGTCTGCCACAAGGAATCCCAACCAAGAGGAAATCCGATCAAAATAGGAAACTGACCGCCCGTGACCGCCTGCGCGGCCGCCTTCTCACGAGCGCGTCCGCGCTAATATCCGTGAAACTCCACTCTCCTTGCTCGACACTCGCGGCCGCTCTGCCTCAGCTGCTGTCGCGCACATGGTCGAAACTGCCTCCTCGCGAAATTCCTTCACGATTTGACTCCAATCCCAACAATCTCCCACCTGAGACAAACCATCCATGATACCTCTGCCTTGAAACAAACAAATCTCGCCAGTGGCCAAGCCTAATGCGTTGGTAGCGCCCGCCTCTTGTCTAGTTATCCAAGTGAATCAAGCCGAGCAACGCTTCAACATAACTCCGCTGCTTCTACTCATGCTCCGAGTCTTCATTCCGAATGATCCTCCCCGCACATCCCCGCTCACTTGCGTACTAACTATCGATCCCGAACGCCGCGAATCCACGTGCCCCACACAATCACAAGCTTGGAACTCAGGTGTTCTTTGCAACCCATCGCATCACCATTCTAGATCCCGCTCCCATGCCACACTAAATTGGCTCCGTCGGCCGACTTCATTACCCAATTTTCTATCAACATACCGTTTAGTGAAATTTCTCCCACCATGGCGATCTCGGCCACTCACCATTCATCATTGGGATTCGCCTCGTTTCCCCAACGATTCATGTTGCATGTGGTATACAACATATTTTCCACCCCGCCACGAGCCACCAAGCTAGCTCCGCGGTTTATCTTCCATGTCCCACAACCGAAGGTCACCACACAACCCTCCTTATCAAGTTGCCTTATGGAAATCAAGTTCCTCTTCAAACTGAATATGTCGCACGTCACGTAGCCGCAAAACAATTCCCATCCGTTGCTTGACCCGAACTACCCCCTTTCCAATGACTCGACTGGGATTATTGTCTCCCAAACGAACAACCCCAAAATCACCCGAATGTACCGCTTCCATCCTTTCGCACTAGCGCACGAATGAAACGTCGAGCCCGAATCCAAAATCCACGAATCCGTTGGAACCGAAGCTCCCACTCCAAGATTAATGCATCCGCTAACTCTTCAAGAACATTCACCTTCGCTCTCGCCCGACCGCTTCTGACAACTTCTCCTAAAGTGCCCTTCTCCCCACAATCGTAACAAGTAATCACCTTCTTGCCACTCTTACCCTTTTTCACCGATATTCGCTGCTAGCCCCGATGTCCCCGCCTTTACTCTTTTCTACGAATTTCTTCGCCAAGAATCACATCAACGACATCCGAAAACTTCAACTTCACTTTTCCCCGTTGAAACGTTAATCGCTATCGCAGCCGTATCCCAACTTTCCTAAGAAAGAAGAAAGTAAAATCAATGCTAGTACCTCATCATCAAGAGTAATGTACCACTGGAAGACAATGGTCAGCAGTAGATTTGAATTCACTTATGTGCTTTGTCGCCGACATGCCCTCTACCATCCTTATGTTCAACAACTTCCTCATCGATGAGCTCAGCCGCCGATGGTGCCTCGTACATGCTCGCCAACATCCGCAACATCTCCACGGTAGTCTTCGCCTCCAAAACATTCTTCGCGACATCCTTGGTCAACGTTTGCCTAACAAGCCCTAACGCTTCCGATCCAAGATTTCGAATTTTGCTTCCTCTATGTCATCCTGCTTTTCTTTTAATGGTAGATACAAATCCTTGTTCCACAAAAACATCCTCAATCTGCGTCTTCCAAAAATTGAAATCCGTCCCATCAAACTTTTCGATCAACACCTTATTACCATCCTCCAAAGCTCCCAAGAAATCCATAGCAAAAGATAACCCAAGCAATGATTCGACAAAACCAAGAGCTCGATACCGCTGTCAGTGAAAATCACGTTCATTACTGAATAACTGATCAAGCCTGTAGAGAATGAATAAATAAGATGCAACACACACGAAAAATAAATCACACACAAAAGAACACACAAGAATGTTAACCCGGCTTCGTCAAGGTAACGACAACTACGTCCGGGCGCTACCAAGCCAAAATATTCTCACTATAATATTTTCGATGTTTACAATCACAAAGACTCAATTTGTTTCTAGGCTACCACACGTATTTATAGGATACAAGAAATCAAATCCTAGCAATAAAAGGATTCCTAACTTAAGCAAGTATTCTTCTTCCTTAGCAAGTCTTCCCAAATATTATTGCCGTCACAAGGAATCCCAAATCCAAGAGGAAATCTCGATCAAAATAGGAAACCTGACCGGCCCGTAATCGCCTGCGCGGCCTCCTCCCTACGAGCGCGTCCGCGCTAATATCCAGAAACTCCAGCTCCTTGCTCGACACTCCAGCGCGGCCGCTCTGGCCCTCAGCGCGGTCGCGCACATGGTCAGAAACTGCTCCTGCGAAATTCCTTCACGATTTGACTCCAATCCCAACATAGACTTGGTCATGTTAATTTTGATTCTATACGTCGTTTGACAAAAGCAAATTCTATTCCAAAGTTTAAAGTTGATTGTAAACAAAAAGGTGAAATTTGGGTAGAAGCAAAATTAACAAGAAAGTCATTCCCTTCAGTTGAAAGACATAGTGAACCACTTGAATTGGTTCACACAGACTTATGTGACTTTAAATCAACACAATCACGGGGCGGCAATAAGTACTTCATGACTTTTGTAGATGATGGCACAAAGTATTGCTATGTGTATCTTCTAAAAAGTAAAGATGAAGCTATAGAGAAGTTTACTCTCTATAAAAATGAAGTTGAGAATCAATTAAATCGGAAAATTAAGGTGCTAAAAAGTGATAAAGGAGGTGATTATGAATCTTCATTTGAAGCAATTTGTGCTCAAAGTGGAATTAAACAAATAACCTCGGCACCTTATACACCCTAACAAAACGGTGTTGCCGAAAGAAAAAATTGGACATTGAAACAAATGATGAATGCCATGTTATTGAGTTCGGGATTACCGGATAACATGTGGGGGAAGCCGTGTTGTCGGCTAACTACGTGTTAAACAAAATATCCCGAAAGAAACAAGACAAAACTCCTTATGAACTATGGGATGGAAGAGTGCCAAGTTACAAACACTTGAGAGTGTGGGGTGTCTTGCAAAGGTAGACATACCTCCTCCTAAAAAGGTGAAAATTGGACCTAAAACTGTTGATTGCATATTTATTGGATATGCACATAACACTAGTGCTTATAGATTTCTTGTGTATGAATCGAAAATTGATGCTATACACAAAAATACTATAATGGAATCTGTGAACGTATCTTTCTTTGAGAATATATTCCCGTGTAAGTCAAGAAATGAGGCAAGCTCATTGACTAGGGTTATAGATTCAATAGAAGAAGAACACGTTCAAGATAAAAGTGAAGAAGAAGAGGTAGAGCCTCGACGGAGCAAAAGAGCTAGGATTGAAAAATCCTATGATCCGAACTTTCTAACCTATATGGAAGAAAGTGAACCACAAAGTTACAAAGAAGCCGTTAGCTCTTCGGAAGGACCTTTGTGGAAGGAAGCAATTAAAAGTGAAATTGATTTCATTTTGCAAAATCACACATGGGAACTAGTGGACCTTCCTCCGGGAAGTAAAACACTAGGATATAGGTGGATTTTCAAAAGAAAAATGAAGGCGGACGGAACAATTGATAAGTACAAGGTCCAACTTGTAATTAAAGGTTACAGACAAAAAGAAGGCCTAGACTATTTTGACACGTATTCTCCCGTCACGAGAATAACGTCAATAAGAGTTGTACTTGCAATTGCCGCATTGAGAAATCTTGAAATACATCAAATGGATGTAAAAACAGCCTTTCTAAATGGAGATTTAGAAGAGGAGATTTATATGGAACAACCCGAGGGGTTTGTTGCGCATGGACTAGAAAAGAAGGTGGGCAAATTAGTAAAGTCATTGTATGGCTTGAAACAAGCACCAAAACAGTGGCATCAGAAATTTGATAATGCTATGATGCAAAGTGGATTTAAAATAAATGAGTGTGACAAATGTGTCTATACTAAAACCACGGAAAATGGCTATGTCATTTTGTGTCTTTATGTAGACGACATGCTTATCATAGGGAGTTGTGATAAGATGATCAAATCCATGAAAGACATGTTGAATTTGAAGTTTGACATGAAAGATATGGGACTTGCGGACGTAATCCTTGGAGTTAAAATTTCTAGAATATCCAATGGACTTGTGCTAAGTAAATCTCATTATGTGGATAAAATTCTTGAGAAATTTAGTAAGGATGACAATGGAATAGCGAGTACTCCAATTGACCAAAATCTTCATCTATCAAAGAATAGAGATGAACCGGTGTCTCAATTAGAGTATTCGAGGATCATCGGAAGTCTAATGTACTTGATGAGTTGTACTAGGCCGGATATTGCTTATACTGTTAGCAAGTTAAGCCGGTATACAAGTAATCCTGGAACAAATCATTGAAAGGGTATAGTAAGAGTACTAAGGTACTTAAGATATACTCGTGATTTTGGATTACATTACACTAGACATCCAGCTATAATAGAAGTATATAGTGATGCTAATTGGATATCAGATATCAAAGACTCAAGGTCTACAAGTGGATATTTATTCACATTAGCAGGTGCAGCTATATCATGGAAATCTTCTAAGCAAACTGTTATAGCCAGATCAACCATGGAATCTGAGTTTATAGCACTAGATAAATGTGGTGAAGAAGCCGAATGGCTACGCCAATTTCTAGAAGATATTCCAAGATGGGAAAAGCCCGTGCCCGCAATTAGTGTACATTGCGATAGCCAATCTGCGATTGGTAGGGCACAAAGTCATATGTATAATGGTAAGTCTAGACATATACGTCGAAGACATAATACCATTAAACAACTACTTGCAACTGGCACCATATCTATTGACTATGTAAGGTCAAAAGATAACTTGGCGGATCCGCTAAACAAAGGGTTAAGTAAAGAGATAGTTTCAAGGTTGACATTGGGAATGGGATTAAAGTCTCTTGAGAAGTTAAACATAGCGGAAAACCCAACCTAGTTGACTGGAGATCCCAAGATCTAGGTTCAAAGGGACAACCTAACTGTTAAAAGACTTATAGCGTCACTGTGGGGTCAACCCTATACTCATTCCTTAAAGTGACATCCCGAGATGAATGAGGTTAAGACTATGGCTTTTAATGATTCTTATGTGAAGTAAAATGGGTTACTTAAAAGAATCACCTATGTGAGAAAGAAGTAGAGGCCGCTTCGAGGAGAATTGTGTGAGGCTCAATTCTTAGACCTTCTCACAGAACCAGGCATTGTGATCCAGGGCCATGAATGGACACAGCTATGAGAGCTGAATTGTGTTAGGGAGATACCTGTGTAAAGTATATGATCGGCTACACAAAAAGCTAGCAGTTCAAGGACATCGCGTCTACTGATTAGCGAGTAGAGTAAATATGCTTTTACAAGGGAAGGTTCAAAGGGCAAACCCCTACCTATCCTATGCAGGTTTTCGACTGCCGGACTTTATCAACTATCCTCATGAATTTCCTTCATGTGGGGGATTGTTGGAAAAATAGTGTGTTTTGAAGGAAATTAATGGTTTAATTTCTAAAGGGTAATTTCATCAAATTACTTAATTGGTTTATGTTTGTGAAATAAAAATATTTAATTGTCCAAAATGGGTTTTGGATGAATTAAATATAAATTCTCAAAGGATTTGGCTAAATAAATTTTGATTTTGTAAATCAAAAATGGTTTTGAATTTTTCTGAGGTGCTCGGTCGAGCAGGTTTTTGACTCGGCCGAGCATAGCATGGCAGAAGGTCCCAAGTTTCTGGACAGCCTTGCTCGGCCTAGGCATATGCCTTGCTCGGCCGAGCAGGGTATAAGACTCGGCCGAGCAGATCCTGGGCAGACTTTTAACAGCCAGTATTAAATGTAGAAAACTGAAACGGAAATCATTATGGTTAATGACTTTGGATTAATGGTGTATAATATTCGTAATAAAATTATTTATTACATTTTATTACTTAATTAAAACCATTGATTTTCAGTTTTTCTTGGTTGATTGAAATCTTTAAATAGTTGTTTGTTAACAACATTTGGAAGAACTTGGCAAACTACTTGGAAAAAAACAACAAAGAGAAAAACACTTGATTTTTTCTGCAAATCCTCCTTCATATCGCCTTGTTGCATATTGTTGATTCTTCCTTGGCCTCCTAGCTTGCATATAGAAGAAGAGGTGATCTAGTCCAAGCACGGTTCAGCTCACCGGGAACTTTAGGTGCAAAATGCCCCCGGTCCGCATGTTCTATCCTGGGAGACAAGCGATCCAAGAAAACTCAAGCACACTCGGTGAGGGATTGAATATGTCTTAAGGAGACAGTGATTACATTGGGCTCGTGCAGCATTTTTATCAACTTCTCCTTTAGTATTTTCAATTTTTATTAATTGTATCTTATTTTATTTTTCTGTAATTGTACACCCTTGTAACAATTTTGAGAGACCATCTACTCATTTATTTTCTCCACATCATCAATAGTTGGTGCAAGTATCACTTTTTCTTTTAAATAAGAAACATCATGAAAATGATCTGTGAATTAAGGATATTTACTATCAACAATAGTCTTCACCAAATCACCAGATGAGTGCAAGATCAGGTCATCAGAAACTTTTATAATTGCAACACCATCATTATCACCCCCATAACTCCCATCCCCAATACTTAAAATTCATTCAGAAAATTTTTAAAACTCCAATCCACTTGGATCGTTGAACGGTTGATTCAAGCTATCAGGATTTTTGAATCGCAATATATCTCGTAAATTTCGATCAAGTGCTTCAAAACAATGCATGTGAACGATTGGTAACTCGTCCCAAATGATAAGCTTGGTTCTGACAATTAAATCAGCAAGGGGGCTACCCTGTTTTATGTTACACGTTGAATCCTCAGCCAAAATTAATGGAATGGCGAATCTAGAATGACCAGTTCGACCATTAAGCAGTAAAAGCGATGCTATTTCACTGGATGCCACATTCAATACTATTTCACCATTTGATCTTAAAGAAACCGAAATAATCTTCCATAAAAAAGTTTTACCAGTACCACCAGAATCATACAGAAAAAAACTACTCCATTACTGGCCTCAACACTATTCATGATCATATCATATGCATGTTTATGTTCATCCGTACACGTTCCCAACAACTTCTTGGATTCATCGGCTAATAAATCTATATCATAGTTCATTTCATCCAATATTAGATGATTTTTGAACATTGATAGATCATAATCATCAGGATAGGGTATAGTTGGGAAATTTTTAAGGTTTTACCCCTGTTTGCGCACCATCTTTTCAATTTCCAACAAAGTGAATTTTTTTATCTATTCCGTACTAAATTGTAATCCTAGTATATTTACAAGAAAATTATTTAACAATTAGTTCTAAAATTACATAAAAAAATAAGCATTAAAGATTTTAAAAAATGCATTCAAATTATTAAAAATTACCTTGATATTCTAAAACACATGTACGCATATAGAGAATGTCTTCCGACAAAAATCGAATCAACTTTCCTGTACATACTCAGGTCGAGAAAGAGATCCATACATAAATAATGTGACAAACAAATATCCAACTTGATGGGCAGATCCCAGTGGCTTGCTTCAACGATACCTTCAATGTGTTCCTTATCATCATCGAGTAATCCTAGAGCATAGCAAGCATATCTGAAGGACGGGTGTTCATGACCATTAACAGTCCTTATATCAGCGTAAGAAGTTAGTCCCTGAACGATATTCAATAAAGTTCCAAGGTAATACATTTCTCCTTTCTCAAGTGCAACATAAAAAATGCGACATATTTTAAAACCACTAGCCCTTGACTGCCACTTTCTTTCCTTCCTCTTCCAAACGAATTTTGTTGGAAACTCAGCATGGGTCAATTGCCCAACTAAATTCTTATACTTTTTGTTTGAATCCATCCATGCTAAGAACATGCTTTCTCTTGATGTTGGGCGGTCAGCAACTTCATCAATCTCGTCATCATCATTAAAAACTATACCATGCTCACCTTCTAGATGGAAAGACAATCTTTCTACCGAAGGGTTACTATAATGGATATTATAACCCAACAACCTCCAAGAAGCCTCACAAGGTGTTATATAACGACAATCCAAGTAATTTTGTATCTCGTCAACATTACTTGTCCCTGCTTCCTAATTAGCAATTTGACAAAATTTGGCAGTAACTCTATCCTGACATTTGCTTACATACTTCCAAAGATATTTGATCTATCGAGATTGATTTCACAATTCAATATTAATATGAGCACCATGTTTCATCAAAAATTCACGATTGTGAGGGACTATATACCTGTTGTCAAGATGTGTTCCCTTCACCACTATTGTTCATCTGTTGTCAGGAAGCTTATAGCCTGGATATCCATCTTCATCAATAATCATTTTCTCCAATAAAAATTGGGAAAATATTTATTGCAACGGCCCTGAACCATGCGTGGAGAGTTGGGTAGAGCTTTGCCACTAAGTACATGCAACATTAACTCATGTACCACCGTATGCTAATGTGGATCAGCAGACTCATCTGGAATCTCAACTGAAATGATATTATCAATTATTATATCGTAGGATGAGTACCATCGTTTTCCAACCAAATAATGATTTGAACATGGGGCAAACCACGCTTTTGCCACTCAATTGTATAAACAACTGGAAAAAATATATTTAATATCAGTATAATAAAAAAAGTATACATATAACTTTTTAATTAGTATAATGAAATTTAAAATAAATGTTAAATATAATTCAGATTAAAAAGTACCTTCACTTACTGGACCAAAAATTTTCTTATGTTGAAGATCATCCATGAGAACATCCAACTTAGCTTTAAAAATTCTGCACATGATATATGGTATACCTTCAGGTTGCAAACCCTTTGTGTGTAAAAATCGAACAATCTCAGGCCATTTCGGATTGCATATGAATGCAATTAAAATATTAGGATATCCGAAAAATATGCCATTGCGTCTTGATTGTTTTGTATCATATATTTAGCACTTTCAGCATAGCTAGATGGCAAACAAATTCGTTTGCCACGTAAAGCAGGATCTCTCACACCCTTCAGCAAAGCCTCAGTCAAATCTTTGTACATTTCACATATTAGTTGTTTCTGATGAGTTCTTATGTAAGTTAAACGACCAGTTTCAACCATTGTGAAAGCATACACCAAAAATTGCTAAAATAGCCTCATTGAGAAAAAAAGGTTTGGTGATTTGGAATCTCTTTCGTGAATTATGTTGGAAAAAAAATCTCTCATACTCAATTTGTAATGACCACCATCAATTGAGTCAAGATCAACATCGCGTAATAAAATATCTTCTCTATAACTATCTTGACCAAATAAAAAATTAATGGGTATTGCAAACCTAAGTACGATTGGTGTAATTATGTTATCCTTTTGAGCAATCCAATGCGCGTCTCAACAACAATATCTCTATCACCAGTTAGAGTATCAAAATCGCCTACGACCAATAATGCAACATCATCCTTTTGTGAAAGGTCATAACATCTACCATCAGATTTTCATCTTCTAATAAGCCAGAGCTTGATATCACTTTCGACTTTTTGATGGACAGAATCTTGTACCATTCTAAAAGACTTCACGAGATTGTATGAATTGACGAATTTCTGTGAGGATGTATTGTAAATTAGAATACTTTCTCGTTTCACTTTTTTGGTTTCGTATATCTTTACCTTCATTTTTAATCGTGCACCTAGCCTTGGCGAATTGTCATGAATATTAACCGATAAACCATATTTCGATTCATACTATTTAACCGGGTAGATAGATGTGTAAACATGCATATAAGTGTCCTTTTGCATTGTATCATTGATTATCATTGAAGTAGGGCATGACTTAGTGATTCCATTAAAAATATTACTTTGGCGGCAATGATCTCCCACTATTCAGTCATCATTCAGGCTTCGGTTGAAAGTTGTGAGTTAGATGCATCAATGTGATTGTAATTCCATATTTTTATTGGCACTTTTTGATTATATTGTTTAAGGTTCTGAGACTTGTATGACCGGCAACTCGTTATGTACCCAGAACATCCCAAAAATATTCACTGTTATCTTCATGTTTTCATGTTTTGTAGTTTAGAGGTTAGTGTAGTTATGTCTTTACTCGAGGACGAGTAAAAGATTAGCTTGGGCTATTTAATGCATGTGTTTTTACACGTCCAAATGATATACTTTTCATTATAGTTTGATGCTCAACCTTGGGGTTTGCTAGTGTTTTAATGTGTTTTTGAGTCTTTTATGAGTACAGGGTAATGGAAGAAAAAGGATGTGTTTTATGGGCTTAAACGAGCAAAAAGGGTTTTGGAAGTAATTACCGAAGGCTGGGAATTAGTCTTGCAAAACAGAGGCAGAGGACCAAGAAAGAATTATTAAAAAATGAAGAACCAGTTTAGAAGAAAGAAGGGGAGTGTCCGCACCCAACATGTGGGGGTGTTAGCTCCCAAACAAGCAGAAGCAATACAACTCTCTGGAATTGGGGAGCGTCCGCATCCAATCCTTGGGGGCGTCCGCTCCCAAGCCCGACCAGCATGTGAAGATTCCTTTTTCAACAAGGATTGTGAAGATCTTTTCATTATGATTGTTAACCTTAATACATTAGTATAAATAGGAGAACTCTATCAGTTTTTAGGACTTACACTTTATTTTAATTTACAAGTTCTAGCAAGGATTGAATATTTTTATCTCTTTTCAAGAATTCAAGTTCTAGGTTTTATGTTATTTAATTCTTGAGTTAATGATTATGCAGATGAGTAGCTAATTTTTCTAATTCATGAGTTTGATGCATCAATTACTGATCTCTATGCTATAAACCTATTTCTTGTAATAAATATTGTTCTAGTTATTCAAAATAATTATAATCAAGTTATAGGGTTGCCGTTTTATGCTAATATAATCATGACCTTTTAACTTTTGGGTATTAATTGGACCATAAATTTTGGGTTATTAATACAATGACCAATATTTTGTTGAATAAATCTAATTGAAGTCGTAATAGAATTCAATAGGATTTAGTTTCATATAATTATTAAGTGCTTAATTCATTCTCCGCAAGTTAGGTAGCCGCAATCGAATACATAATATAAATAGAACCATATTATTGCAATCTGGTCAAATAATCGTCTCAATAATTACTTTAGTTAGTGTACCCTAACATAAGATTGACATCCTTAATTATAAAAATAACATAATGTAAAGGTATTATGAAGTCCAACCTGTAAATTTTTCTCGTAATTTTATTTACCTCTTGTTTTTTGTTGCCTCTCTAGTTTAATTGCTTTAGTAATTAGTGAAAAACAAAATCAAAATAGTCCTTTAATCTTATGTCTGCTGCTAAAAGTCGAACTGTTAAAAATGCAAACCCGAAATGTATACCTGTTTGTTTCTGTAGAAAGCAGTCGGAATCGAACAGAAAACCAAGTGACGCCGGCGATTCTGGGCAACGCAAAGCTTCAAGAACACGAACAATTTGAATCCTTGATTTCGCTCTCAAATATTCAGGTTGGAAAGAGTTGAAATTGAAGTGGGGGTCTTATTTTTATACTCACAAAATCGGTTCAAACCCGAAATCAAAATGGGTTAATGGTTAAGGCGCCCCCAACATTAAATGCAATTGACGGTTTCCAAGACGTGTCAGGTCTAGGGGCCCACATCTCTGTAAGTGCTCCAATTTGAGTTGTTAGTATTCTCGTTAGAAAATTAACGAAAGTCCTAACATTACTAACATTTCTAACAATTCCTAACCTTTCTAACAAAGTGAGGGTAGATTAGGGATTGCCATTTAAAGTTAAACCAAGAAAAGAATCTCAAAAAGCAAAAGAAATTGGAAAAATCCGAATTAGGCAAGTTGAAAAACGTAAAGCCTGGAATTTTTGAATAATTTTCTTCTGTCCAAAGCCCGGGAGCGGCATTTAATGCACTGTGCACGTTTACACAACCCTCCGCGCGGATCCTATTGCATTTCCAGAGGCCTATAAATTGAACCCTCCTCTCTCAGTTTACACAACACAAATCACTCACAGCAACAGCACTCTGGCGAAAAATAGAGAGAAAACAGTGGGAATTCACTTGAATTGCCACCATTTTCTCTCCAATCTTTCCCAAATCCCACTCACTCAAAATACTTTCAAATCACTCTCATACATACTCTCATACATACACTAACTCAAGCTCAAATCACCCTTTAGGAGGAGGATTAGAGAGAAAACATAGAGGACTTCATTGTTATCTACTTGTTTTCTCTTTGACCAACTCTAATCACCAACCCTAAACACTTTCAAACCCTAAACACATTCAAGCCTTTGAATCCATTCAAACACAAAACACAAAGAAGATAGGTATAACCTCCTTCTCTTCATCCTAAAATTCTCTCATCCATGCATGCATTTTCAAACTCCAAAATGTAGTTTGTTCATCTTCTTGCCCTAGATCCAAGAAGATCACCATGGAAGTTCATCTCCATGGTTGATCTTCTACAAGGATCAACATTCTCTTCAAAGTGTTCTTACTTACTTACAAATGCATTTCCAAAATTCTAAAAAATCATTTTCATACATCAAATCTTCATTTTCAAAGGATAAAATTCCCCTTCCCAAGCAAATGAAGTGCTTAGTCCTAATGTACCCTAAGGATGGCTTGATATAGTTGATTCACCACTAAAATTTCAAGTGATCACTAATCAAAGCCTAAGGAAATGGGGACAAGCATGGATGCCAAACCCCCTTTAAAATCATGTTTTTCTTCCTAAGAAAGTTGCTGTCCAGTAGCAATTTTCTAAGACCTCTGTCCATGGTCTAATTTTTGGACACAGATAAACTTGGAATTTGGTGTTGACTACAAAACACTTTTTGTAGCCAACATCCATAGGTTTCCAGAAATATTTTTACTTTATTTTTTGCGTGAGTAAAACTATATTTTTCAAATTTTCTTTTAAAGGTCAGTTCCTCAGTCTCTGGAAGTCCAGATTTCATATCTGAGATTTCGAGAAGGTTTTGGTCCACCAAATCATCTCCAAATGGGAAAGTTATTTTACAGAAATCTTATTTAAGGTGTTTTGAACAACTTTCATTCTCGGACTTTCCCCATATTATGAGATTTTAAGCCCTTAAACCCATTTTAAAATAAAGTGTCCACTGCCTTTTTCATTCTGGCAGAAATGTTTTTCAACTTCAAAAAATCTTTTGAATACCAAAACTCAACCCAAAAATCAAACCAAAAATCATGGGATTTGTTCAAAGTCTAATAAAGAGTTCCCAATTTTTACTTTTTAGTTTGAACTTATTTTGGCCAAAACACACACACACACACACAAATGATTTTAAATGTTTGGAAGACTCGTTTTACGAGGCATTCCGGGTGAACACTAACGTTCTTCCCGGCGTGTAACGTGGCCTCCGAACCCAAATCTCTAATCTCGGGCATTTTTCAAAGTTTTGGCCCTTAAAACAAAAATGGCGTGGCGACTCCGTTTGATTTCAAAAATCGGGTACATCACAGTCTCATCATAAAGCTGGTAACCGGCGAATAATGGAACGACGCAGATTAGAAGCGATGCTGACACATGGCAACCTGTTCGTATTCTCATGAGCCGAGGACGAGATGACTTTCTCCTCATCCTAAGCCGAGTAAGAAAGTCAGGGGCCACTGAACAGTATAAATCGAGATACGAACATGAGCTTGTCTGGGTCAGGCCCAAGTGGATTGGGCCATAAATATAATCCATCTCAAGTTACGATATGGGCCTCTCGTACATCTATCTCGGCATCAACAAGGCCGACCAAGGCTTAACAAGGCCCAACAAGCAAATGTGAATGCCCCAACTATAAGGGCCGAGGAGACCTCCCTCGTATGCCGAGATCACCTCCCTTGAGGACGAGGTGCCTCCCTCGGCCTTGATGTTGTCATAATGGGCTCTCTTTATTTCCTATTCCTTCCCCAGCTCACCATGGACCGAGACGACCATGTATGACGAGGAGAGGAAAGTTCGCACCTCGTCATATCTTCATATGACGAGGAGACAAATTCATCCATCTTGTCTTATCGTCATATCGGCATACCTTCATATTACGAGGAAAGGAATTCATTCACCTCGGCTTACCTGCAAATGACGAGATAAGGAATTCATTCACCTCGGCTTTCCGGCAAGCAGTCTTAGCAATCCAATTTAAACAAGGATTAAGCAGTTATAATCCAATCAGGATTGTACTCATCTGCAACGATTCAAGTCAAACAAGGACTCCTTAACAGATATATAATCCTCCTAGGATTATATCTTATCTCTTTACAGTCCAAGTTCAACATGGATTCTATCAATCCATCATTATAAATACAAGCCATAATTTCCATATTCTGGTACGTTACTTTTATATTTCGAAACTCTGTCAAATTAGTTTCTCTCTCTACAAATCGTGAACTTAGTCTCACGCCGGAGGGCCTTCACCGGTGAAGCTCCGGCTTAGTTTACGTGTTTTGTCTTATTTTCAGGCTAAGCAATCGCCGGAGCATACCGATCACAAGGATTTGGGCTGATTCGACATTTTGGCATCATCAGTGTATATGATACGGAGTATATGATTTAGAATATAAAATATTGGTGTCTGGTGTATGGGGTATATGGTATACTCCCTCCGTCCCATGTGAATGGGCACCAACTTTTTGGGTGTGAGAATTAAGGAAAAGTAGGAGAGAGAAATAGGTGGAGGAGGTGTTTGTGAGTATGAAGAATTAAATAGGAGAGATGTTGGTATGGATGTATGGTGTATGGGTATATGATATATTTTTAATTTTTTTTTTTTTGGATATTTAAAAATATTTGAGATGTTGGTTAGTAATGAAATTTTTTACAAAAATTTATATAAAAAAAAGTAATGAATATTTAAATAAATGAAAGTATATAATAGAAAAAAAGAGGGACGGACAATAGCATTTACTTTTTTAATTTTTTTTTTTTGATAAATGAAACTATTTGAGATGTTAGTTAGTAGTAAATTTTTTTACAAAAAGTTATATAAAAAAGTTAAGAATATTTAAATTAATGAAAGTATATAAAAGAAAAAAGAGGGACGGATAATAACATTTACTTTTTTAATTTAATTTTAATTTATTTTGGATAAATAAAACTATTTGAGATGTTAGTTTGTAGTGATATTTTTTTACAAAAAGTTATATAAAAAAAGTTAAGAATATTTAAATAAATGAAAGTATTTAATAGAAAAAAAAAGAGGAACGGACAATAGCGTTTAATTTTTTTAATTTTTTTTGGATAAATAAAACTATTTGAGATGTTAATTATTATTGAAAATTTTAATAAAAAATATATAAAAAAAAAAGTTAAGAATTTTTAAAGAAATGAGTTATGATTTAGGGTATAAGGTATGGGTTTTGTTTTAGGATATATGTTAAGGTTTAGTGTAAGTGTATAGGGGTTATGATTTAGAGTACTCCCTCCGTCCCGCTAATATTAGCACAAACACTGTTTGCGCGGGAATTAAGGAATATGATATTTTAATAAAATGTTGTGAGTGTAAAAGAATGAGTGGAGAGAGAATGAGTGGAGGGTGTAATAAATTATAATGATGTTGTGAGTATTAAAATAATGTAGGAGAGAGAATGAGTGGGGTTGGGTGAATATTTTATTAATATAAAGTTTCCTTTTTGGGAGTGTGCGGATATTAGCGGGACGCCCAAAAAGGAAAGTGTGCTAATATTAGCGGGACGGGGGGATTATATGGTACGTGTATAGGATATGGAGTATATGATTTAGGATATAAAGTATAGGTGTCTGGTGTAAGGGGTATATGGTATAGGATATGAGTTATGATTTAGGGTATAGGGTATGGTGTCTAGTGTATGGGTATGATATATGTGTAAGGGATTGGGTATATGATATATTTTTAATTTTTTTTGGATAAGTAAAATTATTTGAGATGTTAGTTAGTAGTGAATTTTTTTACAAAAAGTTATATAAAAAAGTAATGAATATTTAAATAAATGAAAGTATATAATAGAAAAAAAGAGGAGCGGACATAAGCATTTACTTTTTTAATTTTTTTTAATTTTTTTTTGGATAAATGAAACAATTTGAGATGTTAGTTAGTAGTTAATTTTTTACAAAAATTTATATAAAAAAAGTTAAGAATATTTTCAGAAATGAAAGTATATAATAGAAAAAAAGAGGGACGGACATTAACATTTGCTTTTTTAATTTTTTTTTTTTTTTGGATAAATAAAACTATTTGAGATGTTAGTTTGTAGTGAATTTTAAAAAAAAAAATCATATAAAAAAATTAAGAATATTTAAATAAATGAAAGTATATAATAGAAAAAGAGAGAGACGAACAATAGCATTTACTTTTTTAATTTTTTTTTTTTTTTGATAAATAAAACTATTTTAGATGTTAATTATTAGTGAATGTTTTTAATAAAAATTATATAAAAAAAGTTAAGATTTTTTAAAGAAATGAGTTACGGTTTAGGGTATAGGGTACGGGTTATGTTTTAGGGTATAATGTTAAGGTTTCGGGTATGTGTATATGGGTTGTGATTTAGAGTATATTGTATGTGTATATGATACGGAGTATATGATTTAGAATATAAAATATTGGTGTCTGGTGTATGGGGTATATGGTATAGTACATAAGTTATGATTTAGGGTATATGGTATGGATGTATGGTGTATGGGTATATGATATATGTTTAAGGGATTGGGTGTATGATATATTTTTAATTTTTTTTTTGGATATTTAAAAATATTTGAGATGTTGGTTAGTAATGATATTTTTTACAAAAATTTATATAAAAAAAGTAATGAATATTTAAATAAATGAAAGTATATAATAGAAAAAAAGAGGGATGGACAGTAGCATTTACTTTTTTAATTTTTTTTAATTTTTTTTTTGGATAAATGAAACTATTTGAGATGTTAGTTAGTAGTGAAATTTTTTAAAAAAAATTTATATAAAAAGTTAAGAATATTTAAATAAATGAAAGTATATAAAAGAAAAACAGGGACGGACAATAACATTAGTACTTTTTAATTTTTTTATTTTTTTTGGATAAATAAAACTATTTGAGATATTAGTTTGTAGTGATATTTTTTACAAAAAATTTATGTAAAAATTTTAAGAATGTTTAAATAAAGGACAGTATATAATAGAAAAAAAGAGGGACGAACAATAACACTTACATTTTTAATTTTTTTTTTTTTTGGATAAATAAATCTATTTGAGATGTTAATTAATATTGAAAATTTTTAATAAAAAATATATAAAAAAAGTTAAGAATTTTTTTTAAAAAATGAGTTATGATTTAGGGTATAGAGTATGAATTTTGTTTTAGGGTATATGTTAAGGTTTAGGGTATGTGTATAGGGGTTATGATTTAGAGTATATGGTATGTGTATATGATACAGAGTATATGATTTAGAATATAAAGTATAGGTGTCCGGTGTATGGGGTATATGGTATAGGATATGAGTTATGATTTAGGGTATCGGGTATGGGTGTCTGGTGTATGGGTATTATATATGTGCAAGTAGGGATGGCAATTTTGAACCGAACTGTGGATACCCGAACTGAACCGAACTGAAGTTGACCGTTATTAACTGGTTTGACTGGATATGGGGCAGGTTATGGGGAATAACCGAAATGAAAAAGTGGGGAACGGTTTGGTTTTGGTATTAGCATTACCCGCCCCATTACCTGAACCGAATGTTACCTGAACTGTTTATAGTTTTCTTATTGTAATCTAGTGAATCTTTCCTTATGTTTGGTGAATTGTGTCATACAAAACTATTTAATTTTTTTTGAGCTCTTATGAATGTGATTATATGAGTTTAAGTATAAAAATTATCCTTTATCAAAGTTAATTTTTGAGTTTTTTTTATCGCTAAAGTGCTTTAAAACAAAATATTAGTTTGACTAATTCCCCGCGGGGATTTCTCGATTAACTGCTACCCGTGGGGAAAGGGTATGGTATGGAAAATTGATTATCCGCTGGAGAATGGGGCGGTTATGGGGCACAAAATTGAATTGGGAAATGGGGGTGGTATGATGTATAATTGTCCCGAACTGCCCCCATTGCCATTCCTATGTGTAAGGAATTGGGTATATGATATATTTTTAATTTTTTTTTGGATAAATAAAATTATTTGAGATATTAGTTAGTAGTGAATTTTTTTACAAAAATTTATATAAAAATAGTAATGAATATTCAAATAAACGAAAGTATATAATAGAAAAAAAGAGGGACGCACAATAGCATTTACTTTTTTAATTTTTTTTTAATTTTTTTTTGGATGAATGAAACTATTTTAGATGTTAGTTAGTAGTGAAATTTTTTACAAAAAGTTATATAAAAATTAAGAATATTTAAATAAATGAAAGTATATAATAGAAAAAAAAAGAGACGGACAATAACATTTACTTCTTCAATTTTTAAAATTTTTTTTGATAAATAAAACTATTTGAGATTTTAATTATTAGTGAATGTTTTTAATAAAAATTATATAAAAAAAATTTAAGATTTTTTAAAGAAATGAGTTATGGTTTTGGGTATAGGATATGGGTTATGTTTTAGGGTATATGTTAAGATTTCAGGTATGTGTATATGGGTTATGATTTAGAGTATATGGTATGTGTATATGATACAAAGTATATGATTTAGGATATAAAGTATGGGTGTATGGTGTAAGGGGTATATGGTATATGATATAAGTTATGATTTAGGGTATAAGGTATGGATGTATGGTGTATGGGTATATGATATATGTTTAAGGGATTGGGTATATGATATATTTTTAATTTTTTTTTGAATATTTATAAATATTTAAGATGTTAGTTAGTAGTGAAATTTTTTACAAAAAGTTATATAAAAAAAGTAATGAATATTTAAATAAATGAAATTATATAATAGAAAAAAAGAGGGACGGACAATAGCATTTACTTTTTTAATTTTTTTTGAATAAATAAAACTATTTGAGATGTTAGTTTGTAGTGATACCTTTGATCCGTTGAGCGAGAGCCCTTCCACACGGGACTCCCGGATCTGATTTGCTTCTTATCTTCTCACGAGGTCTGGCCTAGACTTTTACAAAAAGTTATATAAAAATGTTAAGAATATTTAAATAAATAAAAGTACATAATAGAAAAAAAGAGGGACGGACAATAGCACTTACTTTTTTAATTTTTTTTGGATAAATAAAACTATTTGAGATGTTAATTAGTATTGAAAATTTTTAATAAAAAATATATAAAAAAGTTAAGATTTTTTAAAGAAATGATTTATGGTTTAGGGTATAGGGTATGGGTTTTGTTTGAGGGTATATGTTAAGGTTTAGGGTATGTGTATAGGGGTTATGATTTAGAGTATATGGTATGTGTATATGATGCGGAGTATATGATTTAGGATTTAAAGTATAGGTGTCTGGTGTATGGGGTATATGCTATAAAATATGAGTTATGGTTTAGGGTATAGGGTATGGGTGTCTGGTGTATGGGTATGATATATGTGTAAGGGATTGGGTATATGATATATTTTTAATTTTTTTTTTTTTTTGGATAAATAAAATTATTTGAGATGTTAGTTAGTAGTGAATTTTTTTACAAAAAGTTATATAAAGAAAGTAATGAATATTTAAATAAATGAAAGTATATAATAGAAAAAAGGAGGGACGGACAATTGCATTTACTTTTATAATTTTTTTTGGATAAATGAAACAATTTGGGATGTTAGTTAGCAGTTAATTTTTTTACAAAAAGTTATATAAAAAAATTTAAGAATATTTTATGAAATGAAAGTATATAATAGAAAAAAAGAGGGACGGACAATAACATTTTCTTTTTTAATTTTTTTTGGATAAATAATAATATTTGAAATGTTAGTTAGTAGTGAATTTTTTTACAAAAATTTATATAAAAAAATTAAGAATATTTAACTAAATGAAAGTATATAATAGTAAAAAAGAGAGACGGACAATAGCATTTACTTTTTCAAATTTTTTTTTTGATAAATAAAAATATTTGAGATGTTAATTATTAGTGAATGTTTTTAATAAAAAAAATATAAAAAAAGTTAATATTTCTTAAAGAAATGAGTTATGGTTTAGCGTATAGGGTATGGGTTATGTTTTAGGGTATAATGTTAAGATTTCGGGTATGTGTATATGAGTTATGATTTAGAGTATATTGTATGTGTATATGATATGGAGTATATGATTTAGGATATAAAGTGTGGGTGTCTGGTGTATGGGGTATATGGTATAGGACACTACAAGAAAACTGCGAAATAGCGACGGAAATTAGCGACGGACCAAATTCTGTCGCTATTAGCGACGGAACAGCGACGGATTAACGACGGAAGCAAAATAAAATGAAAAAATCAGTTACCGACGGATTTAGCGACGGATTAGCGACGGATTTTAGCGACAGACATGAATCTGTCACTAATCTGTCGCAATAGTGGCGCCAAAAAAGCCCGCCCATTTTAGCGACGGATTTAGCGACAGATTAACGACGGATTACAAAATTTTTTAACGACGGATTTTTTCTGTCGCTAAATAAATAAAAAATAAATAAATATTTTTTTAAAAAAAATTAGCGACGGATTTAGCGACGGATTTAACAAAAATAAATTACCGACGGAATTATTCTGTCGCTAAATAATAAAAAATAAAAATATTTTTATTTTAAAATACCGACGGATTTAGCGACGGATTTTACAAAAATAAATTACCGACGGATTTAGCGACGGAAATTGTTTTTTTTTTAAAAATAACTTTTTTTCTAACTTTTTTTATGTAACTTTTTGAAAAAACTTCAATACCAAAAAATGTCCAAAATATTTATTTCTATTTATAAAAAATAAAAAACTATACATTTATAAATAAAAATTAAAGAATTTTACCCGTCCCCGATTTCTTTATTATACTTTCATTTGTTTAGTTTTTTATAACTTTTTTTATATAACTTTTTGAAAAAAACTTCAATACTAAAAAATGTCCAAAATATTTATTTATATCCATAAAAAAATATATATAAATACATTTATAAATAAAAATTAAAGAATTTTACCCGTCCCTTATTTCTTTATTATACTTTCATTTGTTTATTTTTTTCTAACTTATTTTATATAACTTTTTGAAAAAAAACTTCAATACTAAAAAGTGTCCAAAATATTTATTTATATTCATAAAAAATAAAAAAAACTATACATTTATAAATAAAAATTAAAAAATTTTACCCATCCCTGATTTCTTTATTATACTTTCATTTGTTTATTTTTTTCTAACTTTTTTTATATAACTTTTTGAAAAAAAAACTTCAATACTAACAAATTTCCAAAATACTTATTTATATTCATAAAAAAAAAAAAAAAACTATACATTTATAAATAAAAATTAAATAATTTTACCCGTCCCTATACTCTATACCCTAAACCCTAAATCCTAAACTCTAAACCCTAAACCCTAAATTCTAAACCCTATAGGTATACCCTATACCCTATAGGGTATAGGGTATACCATATAGGGTATACCCTATACCCTTTAGGGTATACCCAATACCCTATAGGGTATATGGTATAGGGTATAGGGTATATCCTATATGGTATACCCTATAGGGTATAGGGTATAAGGTATACCCTATACCCTATTCCCTATACCCTATACCCTATAGGGTATACCCTATACCCTATACCCTATGCTCTATACCCTATAGGGTATACCCTATACCCTATGACCTATACCCTATGCCCTATACCCTATGCCCTATAACCTATGCCCTATAGGGTATACCCTATACCCTATGCCCTATAGGGTAAACCATATACCCTATGCCCTATGCCCTATACCCTATACCCTATAGGGTATACCTTATACCCTATGCCCTATAGGGTATACACTATGCCCTATACCCTATGCCCTATACCATATACCCTATGCCATATAGGGTATAGGGCATAGGGTATACCCTATACCCTATGCTCTATACCCTATACCATATACCCTATGCCATATAGGGTATACCCTATACCCTATGCCCTATAGGGTATACCCTATGCCTCTATACCCCATGCCCCATAGAGTATAGGTCATAGGATATACCCTATACCCTATGCCCTATACCCTATATCCTATACCCCATGCCATATGTAGGGTATACCCTATCTACCCTATACCTTATACCTATACTTATACCCTATATGGCATACCCTGATAGGGGTATACCCCATAGGTATAGGGTATAAGGTATGTGTAGAAGCATACCTATAAGGGCATAGTATAGTATAACTTACCTCTATGTGAGTATATGGATATAGGAGTATAAGGTATAGGTATACCCTATGTGGCATGTGATATACCATATAGGGTATAGGGTATATAGGCATGTGGTATACCCCATAGGGTATGTGTGGCATACCTCATAGGATATAAGGTATAGTGGCATAACCCTATGTGGCATGTGGCATGTGGTATAAGGTATAGTGGCATAACCTATAGCATAGGTATAAGGTATGTAGTATATCATATGACCCCATAGGTATAGGGCATAGTGGTATGGCATATAGGCATAGTGGTATACCTTATAGTGCATATAAGGTATAAGGTATGTATGCATAGGCATAGTGTATAGGGTATAACTTATAGTATAGTGGCATAGTAGGCATACCATATAGGCATAGGGTATAAGGTATAGTGGCATACCATATAGGCATAGGGTATAAGGTATATGGTATAACCCATGTATATAGATATAGGGTATACCCCATAGTATGTGGCAGTATAGTGGTATAAAGGTATGTGGTATATAGGTATAGTGGCATAATACCATATAAGAGCATACCGTATAGTGGCATAAATGGTGGCATAGTGGAATAGGGTATAAGGTATAGGGTATACCCTATAGGGTATACCCTATAGGGTATAGGGTATAGGATATAGGGAATAGGGTATAAGGTATAGGGTATACCCTATAGGGTATACCCTTATACCCTATGCCCTATACCCTATGGGGTATACCCTATACCATATGCCATATACCTTATACCCTATACCCTATAGAATATAGGGTATACCCTATAGGATATAGGGTATACCCTATAGGGTTTTATTAAGTATTATTATTAATTATATAATATTATTATTAAGTATTATTATTAATTATATAATAATAATTATTAATATATTCAATTATTTAATTGAATAATTAACAATAGCATCATTATTATTACTAGTTATTATTAATATTATTATTAAGTATTATTATTAATTATATAATAATAATTATTAATATATTTAATTATTTAATTGAATAATTAACAATAGCATCATTATTATTACTAGTTATTATTAATATTATTATTAAGTATTATTATTAATTATATAATAATAATTATTAAAATATTCAATTATTTAATTGAATAATTAACAATAACATTATTATTATTACTAGTTATTATTAATATTATTATTAAATATTATTATTAATTATATAATATTATTTTTATTAATTATATAATATTATTATTAATATTTTTATTAATTATATAATAATAATTATTAATATATTCAATTATTTAATTGAATAATTAACAATAGCATCATTATTATTACTAGTTATTATTAATATTATTATTAAGTATTATTATTAATTATATAATAATATTTATATATTCAATTATTTAATTGAATAATTAACAATAACATCATTATTAGTATTATTATTAAGTATTATTCCTAATAATTTTTAAAGAAATAAAAGTATATAATTTAAATTGAATTATTTCTATTTACTATCATTTCTTTAATATATTTAATTTAAAGATTACATTATACTAGTATTTTTTTTATATTATTGCTATTATCCTTCTAACTGACTTTTTCCTTAATAAGATATTGTTTCATCATCATCTTAGTCATTCATTCTATATCATTTAAATTGAATTCAATGGCTCTCATTTTAACAACTTATTTCACTTGGATAACAATCTCAACCATCCATCTTAATTGCAATCAATGGTTCAAATTCACTTACTCACACAAAAACCCTACCCACTCACATAAAAAGCCTCATCTTCTCTTCTTCTCTCACTTCACACTTTTCTCCCTCTCTCTACACGCTCAGTATTCCCCTCTCTCTCTCTCATCGTCATTCCGCCGAACCACCCTTCATCGCCGTCCAACCATTACCCCATCCGCCGACCTCCATTCCACTTCTCTGCTCTTCCTCCCTTTCCCCCAACGCCGACGCCGTCTTCTTCTCTATCTCCCCAACCGGCCGACATTGATTTTGGCGATCCGGTTCTCCCTCCCCCATTCTGCGGCATCCTCGCCGGAAAATCCATAAAATCAAAATACTCCTTGATTGCCGCAACAATCTCCGCCAGATCTGGGTGACGCACCACCATTTTCTCCGGCTCCGGTATTCCAGCTTGATGAAGATCCACCATCGTCGGGCTTTGATGGCGGAGCAGCGGCGTACGGTTAGGTGGTTCTCCACAGATCTACTAAATCAAACTTTTCATTTTTTTTTTAAATTAAGTGGTATTGCTTATCATTTTTTATAATGAGTTGAGTTTATGTTGGACTGACAAGCGAAGTTCACTAAACAAATCTTATTGTTGCGGCGCTAATATGCCGTGGATCTTATTGTTGTGACTGCTAATATGCCGTGGTTTACGAAGCCCTAGTCGATGAACAAAATATATCCGGCACTTTTTAATCCATTACAAGTCAACCAGTAGTAATGTTTTGATTCCATAACCGCAACTCTTTCTCGTTCCATACAAAATACTCGTACCAAATACTTCCAAAACAAATACCCTCCATTCATTTACTCCCTCCGTTCCCTAAATATGCATATTAAGAAAAATGGCAGATATTTATTTAGATTTTTTTAAAATTAAGTGGTTGATAATTGAATAATTAAATTTGGGGGATGGATGGTGACTCGTTGTTTGGTGGATGGATGGCAAGTGGTGGTTATTGATGGTGGTGGTGGTGAATGGTGGTGGTGAATGGTGGTGTCAATGTTGAAATAGGATAAACTTGGTTTGAGAATAAAAAATATTTAGGGACTGAAGTAAGAATAAAAAATGTCAAGGGACTGATTTGAGAATAAAAATGATTAGTGGACTGATTTAAGAATAAAAACACTTAAGGGACTGATTTAAGAATAAAAAAGTTAAGGGATTGATTTGAGAATAAAAAAAGTAAAGGGACTAATTAGAAAAATAAAAAAATGAAGGTATTTATTTAAATTATAATTTATTAATGATAAAAATATTTAGAATATATATATATATATATATATATATATTTTTTTAAAAAAAAATGTATATATATATATATATATATATATATATATATATATATAATTTTTTTAATAAAAATATCAAATTAGCGACGGAATTATCCGTCGGTAATTTGATATATCAAAAATAAAAAAATTGAAAAAAGAAAATTTAAAAAAATTTAAAAAATTAAAAGAATTGTGAAAATTTGGAATAAATTTTAGCGACGGATAATTCCGTCGCTAAATCCGTCGTTATTAATGTCGCCAATACATTAATTTTGTCGTTCCTCTTCAACATTAAGCGACGGATTTTTGAGTTTTAGCGACGGAATTATCCGTCGCTACCTTAACGACAGCCCAAAAATCTGTCGTTAATATTTAGCGACAAGGGTTTTAGCGACAGATTTTTTCCGTCGCTAATCCGTCGCTAAATGCCTTTAGCGACGGATTTTGGGCTTTTAGCGACGGATTTTTCCGTCGCTAAAACCTGTTTTTCTTGTAGTGGGATATACTCCCTCCGTCCCAGAACAATCTTCACACTTTCCCTTTTGGGCGTCCCAAAACTTACTTCACACATTTAAAACTTACCTAAAATGGAAAGGAATCTTTACTATTCCCTCCACTCATTCTCTCTCCTACATTATTTTAATACTCACAACACCATTATAATTTACTATTCCCTCCACTCATTCTCTCTCCTATTTTATTTTCACACTCACAACATTTTCAATATAATACTCCCTCCTTAAAACCCGTGCAAACAGTGTTTGTGAATTAAGCTCTGGGACGGAGGGAGTAAGTTATAATTTAGGGTATATGGTATGAATGTATGGTGTATGGGTATATGATATATGTTTAAGGGATGGGTATATGATATATTTCTAATTTCTTTTTGATATTTAAAAATATTTGAGATGTTAGTTTGTAGTGAATTTTTTTACAAGTAGTTATATAAAAAAAGTAATGAATATTTAAATAAATGAAAGTATATAATAGAAAAAAGAGGGACGAACAATAGCATTTACTTTTTTAATTTTTTTGGATAAATATAACTATTTGAGATGTTAGTTTGTAGTGATATTTTTTACAAAAAGTTATGTAAAAATGTTAAGAATATTTAAATAAATAAAATTACATAATAGAAAAAAAGTGGGACAGACAATATCACTTACTTTTTTAATTTTTTTTTGGATAAATAAAACAATTTGAGATGTTAATTATTATCGAAAATTTTTAATAAAAAATATATAAAAAAGTTAAGAATTTTTAAAGAAATGAGTTATGGTTTAGGGTATAGGGTATGGGTTTTGTTTTAGGGTATATGTTAAGGTTTAGGGTATGTGTATAGGGGTTATGATTAAGAGTATATGGTATGTGTATATGATGCGGAGTATTTAATTTAGGATATAAAGTATTGGTGTCTGGTGTATGGGGTATATGGTATAAAATATGAGTTATGATTTAGGGTATAAGGTATGGGTGTCTGGTGTATGGGGAGTATGTGTAAGGGATTGGGTATATGATATATTTTTAATTTTTTTTGAATAAATAAAATTATTTGAGATGTTAGTCAGTAAAAATTTTTTTTACAAATAGTTATATAAAAAAAGTAAATAATATTTAAATAAATGAAAGTATATAATAGAAAAAAAGAGGGACAGACAATAGAATTTACTTTTTTAATTTTTTTAATTTTTTTTTGGATAAATGAAACTATTTGAGATGTTATTTAGTAGTGAATTTTTTTACAAAAAGTTAAATAAAAATATTAAGAACATTTAAAGAAATGAAAGTATATAATAGAAAAAAAGAGGGACGGACAATAACTTTTTCTTTTTTAATTTTTTTTTGGATAAATAAAACTATTTGAGATGTTAGTTATTAGTGAAGTTTTTTACAAAAAGTTGTATAAAAAATTAAGAATATTTAAATAAATGAAAGTATATAATATAAAAAAAGAGACGGACATTAGCATTTACTTTTTCAATTTTTTTTAATTTTTTTAAATTTTTTTATGATAAATAAAAATATTTGAGATGTTAATTATTAGTGAATGTTTTTAATAAAAATTATATAAAAAAAAGTTAAGATTTTTTAAAAAAATGAGTTATGATTTAGGGTATAGGGTATGGGTTATATTTTAATGTATATGTTAAGGTTTCGAGTATGTGTATATGGGTTATGATTTAGAGTATATGGTATGTATATATGATACGGAGTATATGATTTAGGATATAAAGTATGGGTGTTTGGTGTATGGGGTATATGGTATATGATATAAGTTATGATTTAGGGTATAGGGTTTGTATGTATGGTGTATGGGTATATGATATATGTTTAAGGGATGTGTATATGATATATTTCTAATTTTTTTTTTTGGAGATTTAAAATATTTGAGATGTTAGTTAGTAGTGAATTTTTTTACAAAAAGTTATATAAAATAGTTAAGAATATTTAAATAAATGAAAGTATATAATAGAAAAAAGATGGACGGACAATAGCATTTACTTTTCTAATTTTTTTTAATTTTTTTTGGATAAATGAAACTATTTGTGATGTTAATTAGTAGTGAAATTTTTTACAAAAAGATATATAAAAAAGTTATGAATATTTAAATAAATGAAAGTATATAAAAGAAAAAAAAGGGACGGACAATAACATTTACTTTTTTAATTTTTTTTTATTTTTGTTTGGATAAATAAAAATATTTGAGATGTTAGTTTGTAGTGATATTTTTTACAAAAAGTTATATAAAAAAGTTAAGAATATTAAAATAAATAACAGTATATAATAGAAAAAAAGAGGGACGAACAATAGCACTTACTTTTTAAATTTTTTTTTGGATAAATAAAACTATTTGAGATATTAATTATTATTGAAAATTTTTAATAAAAAATATATTAAAAAAAGTTAAGAATTTTTAAAGAAATGAGTTATGGTTTAGGATATAGGGTATGGATTTTGTTTTAGGGTATATGTTAAGGTTTAGGGTATGTGTATAGGGATAATGATTTAGAGTATATGGTATGTGTATATGATACAGAGTGTATGATTTAGGATATAAAGTATAGGTGTCTGATGTATGGGGTTCATAGTATAGGATATGAGTTATGGTTTAGAGTATAGGGTATGGGTGTTTGGTGTATGGATATGATATATGTGTAAGAGATTGGGTATATGATATATTTTTAATTTTTTTGTGTAAATAAAATTATTTGAGAAGTTAGTTAGTAGTGATTTTTTTTACAAAAAAGTTATATAAAAAAAGTAATGAATATTTAAATAACTGAAAGTAAAAAAAAAAAAAAAAGGGACGGACAATAGCATTTACTTTTTTAATTTTTTTTAATTTCTTTTGGATAAATGAAACTATTTCATATGTTAGTTAGTAGTGAATTTTTTTACAAAAAGTTATATAAAAAAATTATGAATATTTAAAGAAATGATAGTATATAATAGAAAAAAAGAGGGACAGACAATAACATTTGCATTTTTAATCTTTTTTTTTTGGATAACTAGAAATATTTGAGATGTTATTTAGTAGTGAATTTTTTTATAAAAAGTTATATAAAAAAATTTATAATATTTAAATAAATGAAAGTATATAATAGAAAAAAAGAGATACGGAAAATAGCATTTACTTTTTCAATTTTTTTAATTTTTTTTTTGATAAATAAAACTATTTGAGATGTTAATTATTAGTGAATGTTTTTAATAAAAATAATATAAAAAAAGTTAAGATTTTTTTAAAAATTAGTTATGGTTTAGGGTATAGGATATGGGTTATGTTTTAGGGTATATGATAAGGTTTCGGGTATGTGTATATGGGTTATGATTTAGAGTATATGGTATGTGTATATAATACGAAGTATATGATTTAGGATATAAAGTATGGGTTTCTGGCGTATGGGGGGTATATGATATAGGATATAAGTTATGATTTAGGTTATATGATATGGGTGTATGGTGTATGGGTATATGATATATGTTTAAGGGATCGGGTATCGAGTAACTCTTGTGAAAAAATAGTTTTTTTCAAAATATTATAAAAAATTAGTTTTCAGAACAGTTCATCACTCTTATTATTAGTTAGACTTAGTGCTTTAAAACTAGTTTTTTTTCTTATGTTACGAAAAAACTAGTTTTTTGCAAGATTTTGACTTGGGTATATGATATAATTTTAATTTTTTTTGAATATTTAAAAATATTTGAGATGTTAGTTAGTAGTGAAATTTTTTACAAAAAGTTATATAAAAAAGTAATGAATATTTAAATAAATGAAAGTATATAATAGAAAAAAAGAGGGACGGACAATAGCATTTACTTTTTTAATTTTTTTTTTTTGGATAAATGAAACTATTTGAGATGTTAGTTAGTAGTGAAATTTTTTATAAAAAGTTATATAAAAAAAGTTAAGAATATTTAAATAAATGAAAGTATATAAGAGAAAAAAGAGGGACGTACAAAAACGTTTACTTTTTAAATTTTTTTTTCAATTTTTTTTGGATAAATAAAACTATTTGAGTTGTTAGTTTGTAGTGATATTTTTTACAAAAAGTTATATAAAAAAAGTTAAGAATATTTAAATAAAAGACAGTATATAATAGAAAAAAAAAGTGGGACAGAGAATAGCACTTACTTTTTTAATTTTTTTGTGGATAAATAAAACTATTTGAAATGTTAATTATTATTGAAAAATTTTAAATAAAATATATAAAAAAAGTTAAGAATTTTTAAAGAAATAATTTATGATTTAGGGTATAGGGTATGGGTTTTGTTTTAGGGTATATGTTAAGGTTTAGGGTATGCTTATAGGGGTTATGATTTAGAGTATATGATGTGGGTGTCTGGTGTATGTGTATGATACATGTGTAAGGGACTGGGTATATGATATATTTTTAATTTTTTTTGGAGAAATAAAATTATTTGAGATGTTAGTTAGTAGTGATTTTTTTTACAAAAAATTATATAAAAAAAGTAATGAATATTTAAATAAATGAAATTATATAATACAAAAAAAAGAGAGACGGACAATAGCATTTACTTTTTATTTATTTTTTTTAATTTTTTTTTGGATAAATGAATTTGATATGTTAGTAGTGAAATTTTTTACAAAAAGTTATATTAAAAAAGTTAAGAATATTTAAATAAATGAAAGTATATAATAGAAAAAAAAGAGGGACGGACAATAACATTTGTTTTTTTATTTTAATTTTTTTGGATAAATAAAACTATTTGAGATGTTAGTTAGTAGTGATTTTTTTACAAAAAGTTATATAAAAAATTAAGAATATTTAAATAAATGAAAGTTTATAATAGAAAAAAAGAGAGACGGAAAATAGCATTTACTTTTTCAATTTTTTTTTAATTTTTTTTTGATAAATAAAACTATTTGATATGTTAATTATCAGTGAATGTTTTTAATAAAAATTATATAAAAGTTAATTTTTTTTAAAAGAAATGAGTTATGGTTTAGGGTATAGGGTATGGGTTATGTTTTAGGATATATGATAAGGTTTCGGGTATGTGTATATGGGTTATGATGTAGAGTATATGGTATGTGTATATGATTCGAAGTACATGATTTAGGATATAAAGTATGGGTGTCTCGTGTATGGGGTATATGGTATAGGATATAAGTTATGGTTTAGGGTATAGAATATGGGTGTATGGTGTATTGGTATATGATATATGTTTAAGGGATTGGGTATATGATATATTTTTAATTTTTTTTTGAATATTTAAAAATATATGGGATGTTAGTTAGTAGTGAATTTTTTTACAAAAAGTTATATAAAAAAATAATGAATATTAAAATAAATGAAAGTATATATTAGAATAAACGAGGGACGGACAATAGCATTTACTTTTTTAATTTTTTTAATTTTATTTTTGGATAAATAAAACTATTTGAAATATTAGTTAGTAGTGAAATTTTTTGCAAAAAGTTATATAAAAAAAGTTAAGAATATTTAAATAAATTAAAGTATATAAAAGAAAAAAGAGGAATGGACAATAACATTTACTTTTTTAATTTTTTTGGATAAACAAAACTATTTGAGATGTTAATTTGTAGTGATATTTTTTACAAAAAGTTATATAAAAAAATTCAGAATATTTAAATAAATGAAAGTATATAATAGAAAAAAATAGGAACAGACAATAGCACTTACTTTTTTAATTTTTTTTTGGATAAATAAACTATTTGAGATGTTAATTATTATTCAAAATTTTTAATAAAAATATATTAAAAAAGTTAAGAATTTTTAAAGAAATGAGTTATGATTTGGGGTATAGGTTTTGTTTTAGGGTATATGTTAAGGTTTAGGGTATGTGTATAGGGGTTATGATTTAGAGTATATGGTATGTGTATATGATACGGAGTATATGATTTATGATAAAAAGTATAGGTGTCTGGTGTATGGGGTATATGGTATAGGATATGAGTTATGGTTTAGGGTATAGGGTATGGGTGTTTGGTGTATGGGTATGATATATGTAAGGGATTGGGTATATGATATATTTTTAATTTTTTTTGGATAAACAAAATTATTTGAGATGTTAGTTAGTAGTGAATTTTTTAACTAAAAGTTATATAAAAAAATAATGAATATTTAAATAAATGAAAGTATATAATATTAAAAAAGAGGGACGGACAATAGCATTTACTTTTTTTAATTTCTTTTAATTTTTTTTGATAAATGAAACTATTTGAGATGTTAGTTAGTAGTGAAATTTTTTACAAAAAGTTATATAAAAAAAGTTAAGAATATTTAAAGAAATTAAAGTATATAATAGAAAAAAAGTGGGACGGACAATAACATTTGATTTTTTAATTTTTTTTTTTGGATAAATAAAACTATTTGAGATGTTAGTTAATAGTGATTTTTTTTACAAAAAGTTATATAAAAAATTAAGAATATTTAAATAAATGTAAGTATATAATAGATAAAAAGAGAGATAGACAATATCGTTTACTTTTTCAATTTTTTTTTGATAAATAAAACTATTTGAGATGTTAATTATCAGTGAATGTTTTTAATAAAAATTATATAAAAAAAGTTAAGATTTTTTAAAGAAATGAGTTATGGTTTAGGGTATAGGTATGAGTTATGTTTTAGGATATATGTTAAGGTTTAGGGTATGTGTATATGGGTTATGATTTAGAGTATATGATATGTGTATATGATACTGAGTATATGATTTAGGATATAAAGTATGGGTGTCTGGTGTATGGGGGGGATATAGGATATAGGATATGAGTTATGGTTTATGGTTTAGGATATGGGTGTCTGGTGTATGGGTGTATGAAATATGTTTAAGGGAATGGGTATATGATTTATTTTAAATTTTTTTTTTTGAATAAATAAAACTATTTGAAATGTTAGTTAGTAGTGAAATTTTTTAATAAAAATTATATAAAAAAAGTTAAATTTTTTTAAAGAAGTGAAAGTATATAATAGAAAAAAGAGAAACGGACAATGGCATTTACTTTTTTAATTTGGATTTTTCTATTGTGTGCCCATGGGCACATGATAAGGATTAAAGATTCTCTTGTAATGTGTGTTAAATTAATACTTGACACACATTACAAGAGAATCTTTGAATAAATCTTTTAAAGATTCTCTTGTAATGTGTGTCAAATTAAAACTTGACACACATTACAAGAGAATCTTTTAAAGATTCTCTTGTAATGTGTGTCAAGTATTAATTTGACACACATTACAAGAGAATCTTTAATCCTTATCATGTGCCCATGGGCACACAATAGAAAAGTCCTTTTAATTTTTTTTGGATAATTAAACTATTTGAGATGTTAGTTAGTAGTGAAATTTTTTTACAAAACGTTATATAAAAAAAATAAGAATATTTAAATAAATAAAAGTATATACTACCTCCGTCCCACCTCAATTGATCCATTTCTTAAATGGAAAGTTTTTCATATATTTATACCCTTATCATCTCCATATATTTACAAAAAAACCATTCATTATACCCTTATAAAGTTAACATATTTACAAAAAAAAACCAATCATTAACTTACTAATTCTCCCACTCATTCTCTCTCCTATTAAATATTTTTAACTTTTATATTCTCTCTCATATTCCCTATCACACATTTTACTTTTTCATTCTCTTTCCTCTAATTTTACCCACTTTATTCATTTTTCTTAAAAATCGTGAAATAAACCAAGAGATCAATTGAGCCAGGACGGAGGGAGTAATAGAAAAAAAAGAGGGACGGACAATAGCATTTACTTTTTTAATTTTTTTTTAATTTTTTTTTTTGAATAAATAAAACTATTTGAGATGTTAATTATTAGTGAAATTTTTTAATAAAAATTATATAAAAAAAGTTAAGAATTTTTTAAAAATGAGTTATAGTTTAGGGTATAGGGAATGAGTTATATTTTTGGGTGTATGTTAAGGGTTAGGGTATGTGTGTTAGTCAAATTTATGTATAGCTTTAGAATTGCTTAATCCCAATCATAATAAGCATTATTGAGGATCCCTAATTTTAAATAGACCAATTAAAATTTTCTATGTATGATAGGTTTCCTTTAGTGCTAGTGCCAGTGTTTTATAAATGTTTTTTTTCTCAAAGAATGAAGACTTGAAGACCCTGAAGAATTTCCAAGTTGTAAACTGATCACGTGTCCAAGAAGTTTCTTCAACCGGTTGACAGCCTCAACCGGTCAACATGCTTAACCGGCCAAACCCCTTAACCGGTTGAGACAGTCAACCGGTCAGACTCCTCATCAGTTAGTCAATCAGCCAAGCTTCTTCAGCAAGCTTCCTCAAGCATTTAATGTTCTAACCTACTCAGTACACAACTTTGCTGAAGATGGTAGAATAGTTGGCTATGAAGACATTCCTGCAACTTGTCAGTAACTCAAAGGGGAATGTCTAAGTTACCAGTACTCACAACAACCTCCTCTATCAAGTGGAAAATATCTTCATCAAATCTTAGGCATTTAATGCAGAAGATATTCTCATTAGATGCCTGTCAGTCCAAGTCATCCTTTTAACCCCTTCAGAGACAACAACTCTATTTTGAAGATTACTATAAATACCTTCTCTAGAGCATTGAAGAGGGTTGATGCATTAAAGATCTTTGAGAGTGAGTTTCCAAGAACTACAGTGCTCAAACATTCAAGCATTCAAGTTCCACATATTCACTAGACTATCTCTGTTAGGACATACACTGAGCACCACCATCAATCAATTCTTGTAGTGTTCCCAAACAAGATGATGATTGGAACACATTGATTGAATCACACACACATCCTAGAGAAATCAGTTCAACCTTGTGAACACATCTCTAGAAAACAGTTGGTCATTCCTGTAGCACGGTCCATTAGTGATCACTTTACTTTTGGCAGCCTTCAATCATAAGGCTTGCAACTTGTAATAGTTAGGAATCATTAATAGTGCACTTTAACAAATCCACGTTTTGACCAAACTTGGTAGAGGATGTAGCAGTTATTTAACACTGTGAACCTCTTCAAACAACTGTGTCATTTTCTTTGTTTGTTTGCTCATTACTTTTTGTTATTGTAACCGGTTGACATTCTCTCAACCGGTTACAACCTATTGACTCCTATTTACTGCTTGCTTGTTTCTCCATTAGAAAATACAATTGCATGATATTTTAACTTACTATCTTTGAAAATATCTTTGCCAACCGATCTTATGTGAGTCAAACCAGTAATATTTTATCCGTTGTGCAACTGGTTTCAATCGGTTAGCTAAGTGATAAGTTACTTGGAAAATTTTCAAAGGTTTTGAAAAGAAGTTTCAAGAAATTATAAAAAGGCTATTCACCCCCCATCTAGCATGTTTTCCTACCAATTGGGCCTAACAATTGGTATCAGAGTTTTCAATTTTGAAAAATATTTTTCAAGCTTAACAGCTTGAATTGCCGATTCCAAAATGGCAGGAAAACTCATGCAAACGTGGAACATGGCGACTATTCCCAGGTTAAACGAAAACAAATTTCCAGTATGGAAAAATAGAATAATGCGGTACATGGATTCAATTGACGACAGATTAATGACTGTAGTCAGAGATGGTTCTATGACACCCATCAAAGTCAACACCGCACCTAGAGCACCCAAAACTCCTCTCATGGATCACGCCGCGTGAAGAGGATAAGATTTGTGCAGCCATAGATAAAAAGGCTATGCACATTCTAACCTCCGGTCTTGACGATAGGCTGTACAAACAAGTACAATGCTATGAGACTGCTCAACATGTGTGGCAAAGTCTTCTCAGATATTTTGAAGGAGATCAAGTGGCTAAGGACAATCGGCTGTACAAAAGTGTAGCTGAGTTCGAGTCCTTCAAGAAAAACCCAAGTGAGACTCTTAAAGAAACGTACGACCGTTTCTGTAAGGTAAGCAACTCTTGTGCTTCTTTAGGTAGAATATATACAATGAAAGACCTTAACATGAGGTTCCTCAATTCTCTTGGAGATTTGTGTCATGTTAAGGTTGCTATTCTAAAAGAATGTCGAGACTTGGATAAGGCTCACATTCAAAATATTGTGTCAACTTTGTTTCTGTATGAGGAAGAACTCAACAAGCTTGGTAGAGTTTAAAAACAATTTAAAAACTTATCTCTGCTAGCTCAGACTGAGATCTTCTTGGGCTCTTCCATGTTTAACAACCAATCTGCCAATGACTCTCCCATAACCTCTCAGCCTCATATAACCCAAACTAATGTTAACCCTAGTAAGCCTACTGAGGAAGATGAATTTGCTTCATTTGCTAGGAATTATAGAAAATTCAATGACTTTAAGAGATCCCAACAACCTAACAGCAAATCATTCCACTCCAAATCCTCATCCTTCCAAAGATCTGGAAATTTCCAAAGATCTGGCCAAATTGCAACAACTGTAGGAAACCTGGCCATTTTGCTTCTAAGTGTCCTCAACCGATTATGAATTTTTGAGGAAGAAAACCTTTAGGAAAAATCCCAGATCCAAAAGTTTAGTAGTCGAGGATGGAACAGAAAAGGCTATGCCTGTTTGGTTTGAGACTGACTCTGAAAATGAGAATGCTGACTTAGATGAAGATGCTGATATTAGTTTTGTTGCCCTTGATGGAACCGAAGATAGACACATCCCTTTACAGTCACCAATCTTTAGACACCCCAACTCCATTGACCAGTCAACATACAATGACACAACCATACCTGTGTGATCTCCTCTGTCATATTATGACGAACCTATACTTAGGGCAGATAATCCCTACAACTTCAAAATTCAGAGTATAGTTGGAGCTCTCTACGGTCAATGCAAAACCGCTCCCACTCTCAGACCTCTGATGCAACCATTACAACAGACCTTTAAAACAGGCCCAACCGATCTCTACTCAACAACCTGTGTTTGAACCCCGACCAATCCAATTCAAGAAGACCCTAACCGACATAAGCTCCCAACCGACATCCTCCTTATCAAATTTTGATCCTAACTTTGAACCATCATCCTCAACCTATCAGCGTACTATTGACCCAATGCCCAATATGTTAAAGTCTGAAATGGCAGAGGTGATGAATGAACTCTTCACTAATTTCGAAAAACTAAATGATATTCATAAAGTTATGGCTGCTGATCTTAAAAGAATCACGACTGAAAATGACTCTTTGAAAGCTGAAATAAAAGTTTTGAAAGTAAGTAAGCAAGAGTCTGTTCAGTTAAGAAAAGAAAATCAAGAACTCACTGAAAGACTAAACATCTGTCTTTGTCAAATTGTTGATTTAGTTTCAAGAAACAATTTTCTCTCCAAGACAATTGATTCTTATTCTAAATCCAAAGTTGCTGTTGAGACTATTCTACAAGATCAAATGTCTTTTAGAGACCTATCTGGTATAGGATTTAACTCCAGCAGTAATGACAACAAAGATAAGCCCGTTATTGAGTCTGTCACTGAGAATTTGATGGATAAGTTTGATGATACTTGAACATACCAAAAGTGCCAAGATGGGCTAAGCAAGTAAAGCCCAATCACCAGCAGCCTAGGCCATCACATTCTCAATGAGGCTGACTCAATCAGAACAAGGCCCGAAGCCCATCTCTTGTATCAGTCGACTAAGCCCATGGTCCGACCTATCAGGTCCCGACCTAACTTAGTCCGACCTAATGATCCATATCACAATTCGGGTACGAACCATGCTCTGCCCGACAGTCAGGTCGACCATTCCATGAGTGGCGACCTCGACCTAATCATCAAGTATCGACCTTACATGTGTTGATGCACGTGGGTCAATCTTTCCATAACAGCATCCCTACAAATCAGGGACGGTTACAGGCACGTTCCCATGAACATAACTGCCGCTACAATTTCGGAGCTCATGTAGCCCTATCATTAAACTACCTACATCAACTATAAATACTTCATCACTACCAACGGTGCAAAGGTAACTGCCATTTTGTTATCTGAATTCCATATTCAATACATTTTGAGCTTTATACAACGGTGATCTTACTCTCACGCCCGAGCGTCTTCGCCGGAGACACATCCGGCTAGTCGTGGGTTCTGATTTCAGGTCAAGGAGCCAGGTGATCGCCCCGCCACGTGGAGGAAGATTGATAAGCACAATTCTCGCAAAGACGCTTGGTTCCATTGTCGGGAAACGTGCTTTAAACTTGACCTCGAAAACTCCATCAACCTGCAACAATGGTGACTTCAGAAGGACACGTATCCGAGGCTTCACTTGGGCATGAAGAAGTAAACAACAACAACATGAACGCAAACGCTGAGAACCTTAACTTGCCTCCTCCCCCACCGAATCGTCCCCTTGGTAGGGCCACATGCTCTACCAGTGTCGTTGATGGCAGGGGATTGCCTGACACAAGGAGAGGGAAAAGGCATATGGATGGGCAAGGAGTTCCACCTCCTCCAAAACGTCCCGCTGCTCAGGTGAATGTGGGAAACAGGGTAGGCCCCTCCACCAACCCCATGAGCAAGAAGGAGATGATGTTGGAGCGAGCTCAGATTCTGGCCGACTTGATAGCCATGGAGGAGGCAGAGCAGGCTGACGTGCGCTCTGAAAGAGTGGCACGTACTCAGGTCTCTAATGGACAACAGACCGGGAGTGCTAGGCCAAATGAAGGTGTGGGACAAAATGGTGAGGACAGGATAGTTCGTCGAGCTCCCACTATTGTTCATGTGCCCAGTAACGATTTAAGGGCTAGCCTCAATGTAAGCTTGAGGAGGCGGGGAGGCTCAATCTGATTTGAGGACTCACTTAATGCCTAATAGAAACAGACATGTGTTTCACCGGCTAGGACGCAGAGGTCAGGATCTCATAGAGACAGGAATGGGCGCAGGTCGCCTGTAGGAGGGGAAAGGCGCAGGTCGCCACATGGAGATAACAGGCGCAGGTCGCCATCTGGTGCTGAGAGGCGCAGGTCGCCTCAAAGAAGTAATGTGCATAGATCTCCAAGAAGATCAGAGGACCAATTCCCACAGGGACAGAAGGAGTAGGCAGGTGACTCCCCCTAGAAGTGAAGGCCAGAAGTCAAATGCTGCGCCCCCTCCAGGAGATGAAAGACCCGATGCTAGGGAATGGCTATTGATGAAAAAGAAGTTCGAACAATGGGAGGAGGAGAAGAAAAAGGAGACTGGAAAGGTCGAACGAATTGACTTTGCTCTTCGACCTTTATCCAAAGAAATCAGAGATAGTCGACCTCCTCCTACTTTCAGGTTGCCACTTCTGGAGAAGTATTCAGGGTCGACCAATGCAAGGAGTCATATAGCACATCTGGAGGCTACCATGTGTTTTGTCGCCAATGAGGACGACAATATGTGCAAAGCCCTCCTAAGCACACTCACTGGGGCAGCCTTAACTTGGTTCAACGGTCTGGCCGCGGGTAGCATCAATACTTGGACATGCTTCAGGACAAAGTTCTTGGATCGCTTCTCGACTGCAGGAGCTCGGAAGATGACTGTCACCGATCTGAATAACTTGGTGCAGGCGAAGAATGAAAGCTCCATGAGCTACTTCACCAAGTTTAAGGAAATGGTTGATAAGATAGAGGAAGACCTCACTGATAGGGAAGTCATTAATTGCTTCCGAAACGGTATTTCCTCGGCAGACATGGACTACGAGCTCACAGTCCGAACGGTCACAACTCGACAGGAGTTGTTTGAAAAGGTGTACAATGTTGCCCTAGCTGAGGAAAGGAAAGAGAAGAAGAATGGTAAGAGTCCTAAGGTTGAGGCCTCTGATGATAAGAAAGACTCCAACAAGAATGGAGGAAATAATAAAAATGGAAAGAACAGGACTAGGGCAACAGAGAAAGTGCCCGAGGCTTTCACTCCCCTTACGGTGAGTCGAACAGAAATTATGAATGCCGTCGAGCTGGCTCCTCCAGTCCCAATGAATCCAGGCAACAAGTTTAGGAGGGACAACAGCAAGTACTGCGACTATCACAAAGACACTGGTCATCTCACAGAGGATTGCTTGGGATTAAAGCGTATCATCCAGAGAATGGTCGACCAGGGGAGACTCGAAGCTTACGTGAAAAGGCCTCAGACTGGTGGAGGCGATCAGCCAGCAGGTGGACAACAGGGACCTAGGCAACCTAGATTGAACCTGGGGGTCATTACAGAACAAGCAAGCAACACGGCCATCAAGCACAAAATCTTCCAACTCAATAAGGCTCCACATGTGCCTCCAAGAAGAGAAGTCAGAGATGAAGCAATCAGCTTTTTCCCCCATGAATTGGCTACTAACATGGCGGCTAGAGAGCAAGTTCTCGTCATCCCAGGTCTCATTGACGGATGCACGACGAGCAGACTCTTAGTCGACACGGGGGCCTGCAAGGATATTTTGTTCTACAAAACTTTTAAAGAAATGGGTCTTAATGATGAGCAGTTGGAGAGATATGATGGTAGGTTGGAGGGCTTCACCAATCACCGGGTTGATGCAAAAGGCAAGATAGAGCTCGACGTCGACCTAGGCCAACACCCCCTCAGGATCGTATCAAAGGTACAATTTATAGTGATTGATGTAAATAGTGACTATGCCGCTATACTTGGTATTCCAGGTCAGGTCGCTCTTGGAATGGTGGCATCGATCCCTCATCAGCGAGTCAAGTTCCCCACACCCGCTGGAGTAGGATGTGTACAAGGCACAGCTCGAGCTTACCTGGACCATGTTCTTCGGGAAAGAAAGAAAAGGGAATTGGAAATCGAGACTGCAGATGGTTATTTAAAGTTGTCTCAATCAGTCACCAAAACTACCAGACTGTCAACAATCACCGACGTGGAAGAATCGACCTATCGCTCAAATGACGAGGTCATGCTTGAGTCGACACGTCACTCTAACACCACTGAGGTCGATTCAGATGTAGTTATGGTCGACCAAGTCATCATAGGCAACCTATGCCTCCAGCTCGACAATAACTCGGGGGCCACCACCACCACCAGCGAGGTTGCAGACAAGTTAGATGATATGATAGCAGAAGAAGCTCCACATCTGAGGGCCGAGGAGAGACAAAGGGTTAGGGAGATAATCATTGAGACTCTACAATTCAGGGATGGACCAGAGCTAGAAGCTGTGGATGAGCTAGAGTCAGTAATCACCAACCTTTCTTACCCCGACCAAAAAATTCAGATTGGGAAGCAGCTATCAGTTGAGGAGCGAGCAGAAATCATCGAGCTACTCAAGGAAAGTAATGATGTCTTTGCATGGAGGGTAGAAGACATGAGGGGAATCAAGGAGGAGGTCGCTGTTCACAGACTGGAAGTCAACCCGACCATAAAGCCTAGACCCCAAAAATTGAGAAGCTTTGCTCGCGACAAGGAAGAGGCCATAAAAACTGAGGTACAAAAACTTTTGAGTGCAGGGATAATCAAAGAGGCCACTCATACGACCTGGCTGGCCAACGTGGTCATGGTGAAGAAATCGAACGGCAAATGGCGGATGTGTGTCGACTTCACCACTCTGAATCTTGCATGCTCGAAGGACAGCTATCCTCTCCCTAGAATCGACAAGCTAGTTGATTCCATTGCTGGTCACTCCACCCTCAGTTTCCTCGACGCTTATTCGGGGTACCACCAGATCAAGATGCATGAGGACGACATAGTCAAGACGGCATTTCAGGCGGCTGGAGGCATCTACTGCTACAATATGATGCCTTTTGGATTGAAGAATGCAGGAGCAACCTATCAGCGCATGGTGAACAAGGTCTTTGCCTCTCAAATTGTCCGAAACATGGAGGCCTACGTTGATGATATGGTCATAAAAACTAAGACCGGACGTCACGTAGTCGACTTAAAAGAAACATTCGCCAACTTGAGAGCAAACGACATGAAGCTCAATCCTAGCAAGTGTGTATTTGGGGTAGCCACTGGAAAGTTCCTTGGGTTTATGGTGTCACAACGAGGAATAGAGGCTAACCCGGAAAAAATCAAGGCTCTAGTCGATATGAAGGCTCCCACCACTATCAAAGAGATGCAGCGACTTAATGGAAGGGTAGCGGCCTCTTGGTCGCTTCATATCAAAGTCAGCGAAAGGTCTCTCCCCTTCTTCAAAGCATTGAGGGGGACGAAAAGTTTTGAATGGACGACCGAATGTCATTCGTCGTTCCAACAGCTGAAGGATTACCTCGCTACTCCACCTCTCCTGAGTAGCCCGACCACTGGTGAAACTTTGTTTGTGTATTTATCTGTGGGAGATAAATCAGTGGCAGCGGTTTTGGTTAGAGAAGATGAGGGGCTTCAAAAGCCAATATACTACATCAGTAAGGCCTTGTCAGACGTGGAAAGTAGGTATTACAATGCTGAGAAGGTCGCCTATGCTCTAGTCGTAGCTTCAAGGAAGCTACGAGCTTATTTTCTGGCTCATCCAATTGTGGTTCTTACAAATGCCCCCCTTAGAAAAATTCTTCACAAGCCGGAGAGTTCAGGTCGACTCCTCAATTGGTCAATTGCCCTTACTGAATTTGACATTGAGTATCGACCTCGAAAGGCGTTGAAGGCTCAAGCTCTAGCTGACTTCTTGGTCGAGCTTACGTTCACCAAGGAAGACGACGAGCAGCGAGCTCCAAAAGAAAAGGCTAAAGGGAAGGAGTCAGAATCCCAGGTCGCCATCAGTCTACCCGTCGATTGTTGGAAGGTCTATTCAGACGGATCAGCGACCAAGAATAGCAGTGGAGCTGGGATAGTGCTAATTGAACCAGAGTCTGGAACTGTGTATGAGGAATCACTAAGGTTCAAGTTTGATGCTTCCAACAACCAGGCCGAATATGAAGCTTTGATAGCAGCTATAGAATACGCCAAGTGTTTTGGAGCGACTAAGATCATGGCCTACTGTGATTCACAGCTGATAGTCAACCAGGTCAGAGGCGAGTACGAGGTACTTAGTGCCACACTGATCAAATACGCGACTCTCGGTGAAGGAACTGATAAAAGATTTGGAATTCTGGGAGATTCAAAGAATTGGACGAGAAGACAATGAGCTAGCTGACCTCCTCTCGAAGTTAGCCACTTCGGATGAACCACATGATGAACCTATCTCCTTCCTCGAAAGTCCAGCCTATGAAAGAGTAAAAATTCAATGCATAGATGATCCCTCAAGAAATTGGACTCAGGAGAAGTGTTGGATCGAGGAAATGAAGGCATACATAGAAAGTGGAGAGCTACCAGATGACGAGAAGAAGGCTCGAGCTATCAAAAAGAAAGCTCCAAGGTATGTCATTCAAGGAGGCGAATTGCTCGTAAGATCTTATACTCGACCATTACTAAAGTGCATCCACCCTCAAGAGGTCGCCCTATTGATACACGAAGTACATAGTGGAATTTGTGGTGGACACCCGGGGGCCAGGACTCTTGCTGACAAGTTAATCACTTTGGGGTACTACTGGTCACACATGAGAGCTGACACTCACAACTTTGTTCAGCAATGTGATCAATGCCAAAGGTTTTCCAACCTTCCCCATGTGCCTACAACAGAGCAAACTCCTGTGATCGCAGCTTGGCCATTTGACATGTGGGGCGTCGATCTGATTGGACCCTTCCCTCCCGCCCGAGGAAACTGCAAGTATGTGATCGTCGCCATAGATTACTTCACTAAATGGGTTGAGGCCAAATCATTAGCTCGCATCACAGAGGAAAATGCTATCAACTTTATTCATGACTTCATTTGGTGTCGGTTTGGTTTTCCTCGAGCTATAGTGTCCGACAATGGTTTACAGTTCTCTTAGACCTTCGAAGCAGAAATGAAGCGAGTTGGAATCAAACATTGGAAATCTTCTGTCGCTTATCCTCAAGGAAACGGCCAAGCCGAGGCAAAGAAATAAACTTGTTCTATCTTCGCTCAAGACAGACTCGTAGGTCGACGCAACAATTGGTTGGACGAACTCCCCCTTGCTCTTTGGGCGTCCGTACAACCACTCGGGGGCCTACTGGGGAAACCCCTTTTGCTCTCACATATGGGTCGAGGCCATGGCACTCGCCGAGCTCGCATTCCCCATCGCTAGAGTGACTTTCTTCAATCAAGAGCAAAATGATACCAATAGATTGATCGACACGGATCTAGTCGACGAGAAGCGAGAAACAAACCTTACCTCCGAATGGTCAACTACAAGCAAATAACTAAGAGCTACCACGACAAGAAGGTCAAGGCAAGGTCGTTCCAAGTTGGAGATTATGTGTTGAGAAAGATCGAAGCAACGGGTAAAAGGACCCGGCAGAACAAGCTATCTCCTAACCGGGAAGGTCCCTATGTAGTCACTCGAGTCGTCAAAGAAGGAACCTACATGATAGCTCATCCGGAGGTGACGAGTTGAAACATCCTTGGCATGCTACTCACCTCATCAAATACTACTTCTAGTTTTCGGTTTCAAAGTTCAAGCTTGTGTTAGCTCTAGTTTCAAGTTGATGTAAACATGTTTCCTACTTCAATAAAAAGCGCAGTTTATTCGATCAAACATAGTGTTACACCAATCCCAATGAGCTCGACTCTTAGTCAGCTTCAATTTAACAAGCTCGATTCTTAATCAGCTTTGTTCATTTAACAAGTCCGACTCTTAGTCGACTTCGTTCCAACAAACTCGACTCTTAGTCAGTTTGTTATAATTAGCTCGATTCTTAATCAGCTTAGTTAATTTAACAAGTCCGACTCTTAGTCGACTTCGTTCCAACAAACTCGACTCTTAGTCAGTTTGTTATAATTAGCTCGATTCTTAATCAGCTTTATTCAATTAACAGGTCCGACTCTTAGTCGACTTCGTTCTAACAAACTCGACTCTTAGTCAGTTTGTTCTAATTAGCTCGATTCCTAATCGGCTTCGCTCTAATTAACTCGACCCTTGGTCAGCTTAAATAGTTTGAACAGATTAGATTTATAATCAATCTCGTTCCAAAAGTTAATCAAGTCTGAGGTCGACCAAAGCATTATAGAGTCAGGACGACCTCAAACTTGAGATAACTCGTTACCCTACTAAATCTAACTCGACACTTACATCCAAAGCATACAACATGCAAAAGAGAGAAGTCAGTTACGGTTAAACATAATTAAGTCTCCCAAAGTGGGCCAAGACTTATTTAATTAAAACTACAAAAGTATCTTGCCTCCCAAAAAATAGGGCCAAGGCATTCAAATATTCAAAGAACAAAAAAGTAAAAATGTTTGGAGCTTGTTCAATTACAACAACCATCGAAGTCAAAGTCTATTCAAGGGGAGTGCCTTCCACTTGGCCAGTGATGGATGCTTGATTGATTTCAGTCTGTTCACCTACAGTAGATGGCTCACCAAGAACATTCTCTGTTTGATAGACAACCTTCCTTGAGTCACTGATCGTATACTTTGGAGTCTCATCATCGAAGCCTCGGATCTCGCATAATCTTCGAGCTCGGCAAGGATAGTGTCAAAATTAACTTGCTCTACCGCAGAGGATCCCATGGTGCGGCTTCGCCTCTTCATCATCCTTGGCTATGAGCTCCTTGTCATTATCGTATAAGGCACCAAGGAGTGGCCTGTCGAGCCGCAGATTGTAAGGATCCTCGCACGCCCATTGAGCCAGCTTCTCAATTGATATATCAACCGAAGGATCCACGATGATACGCCGAGCCATATGGCTTAGACCAGCTTTGAAAAATACTTGGGCCTCCTTGGTGACATGCATATGAAGCTCGTCACTGTCTTTGTAGGCTTTGATGGCATCCTCCTTAGTGGTCTTCACAAAGACCACCAGTCAACCTCCCATTGAGCTCTAGCAAAGCATCCAACTCTTCTTGTTTCCTAGCCAAAGTCACGGAACCTCCTCCAACTGTTGCTTGGCCAGTTCTAGGTCAGCTACCATCTTCTTATTCTCCTCCTTAAGACGAGCGAATTCGCTGTTGGCTTCCCCCAAGCTCTTCCAGGCCTCCTCCTTCAATTTGATCTCATTATCTTTCACAAGCTTCAAAGCTTCATAAGAGCTATCCAAGTCCGAGTTCTCTTCCTTCAATTTGTCGAACTCTCCCTTCAACTTGGTGTAGTCCTCTTTCACTCTGAGTTTGATCACCTTCCAGCCTTTCCCAGCTTCCTCATTTTTACGAGCCAACATAGTCTTGGCGCCTTCTCCTCGCTCCTCCGCCGCCTTCCAAGAAGTGGTGGCTAAATCAATCATGGCAAGAGACTCGAAATAACGAGTTGATACAAGGAGTCGATCAAATGAAAAGAAAAGAAAGGAAAACGGTAAGAAGAATGAATACATTAAAAGCTCAAGGGTTACCTCTGGAGGAAGCCCCAACTCGAGCTCGACAAGCTTCGGAGTTAGTGGCTTATTAGTAAATTCTCTCGATCAGTCCCGATCGCCTCCCCTTCGACGACTACCCGGCCATACTCCAACTCGGGATATTCCCTAGCCAAGCCGTTTATCCTTGTCAAGGAGTCACATCGCTCACCAAAGAACCCGACTCGAATCAACTCGGCATAGGAGACACGAATGGGAGAGGCTTGGGGGCTTCTGGTTTCAGTCTCCACAGGTTCACTAGCATCAACTTGACCAGATGCCGAGCTCGCTTTTGAGGGGCCAATCTTGATCACTTTGCTTATGGGGGCAGCATCATCTTCATCTTCCTCATCATCCAAAGAAATGACGTGGGATTTTCTCTTCAAGGCAGCTTTGGTCTTGGTTTTGGTTGTGGTTTTGACTTAGCTTGAGCTCGAGTCCCGGCACGAACCTCCCTCTCTCGGCTCCACGTTCCGCCCGACCTCCTCCTCGCCACCAATGTTGGCCTCCTCAGAACCTTGGGCCTCATCTCCCTCAACATTCTCTCCCTCCATAACATCATCTACCACTTCCAAGTTCTCCTCAACAGGAATAAACTTCGTGGTATCCTCCTCAACTAGCTTCAGCAAGTCATTCCTCTTGGCACCTTCTGCCTCGCGGTTCTCCTTGGCATTTGCTCTTCCATGGCTCTTCTTGGCCTTCCTGATATCAACAGCTCTCCCCATATTAGCTTCCCCGAGCAGAGTTAAAACTGCACAAGGCAAAAAAGTAAAGTGTTAGCTCGACATCAAAAATAAAAGTTCTATGTACGAGCTGCGAGTTCTACATACGAGCAAAATCAATTGCGAGCTAACAAATCCTATAGGCAGCACACATAAAGGGCACAAGTGTTACACTAAGTAAGGTGGAGCTCGCACATAAGAAGTTTCATACATAGAGGAGGAAGAATCGAGTAAACCCTTACCACCAAAATGCTCCCCATTATCCTTGCAATAATTTTTAGTCTTCTGACAGAGGGAGCACATCTTCTCAAATCTTGCATGAGCGTGAGTCACCCAATCTGGATACCTCGTGCACCTCACTATGGGAACTAGTGGCACTACATCATCATCCCCTAGCATCATACCAGCTTGGATAAAGTTATATTTTGTAGTCCCAAGGACCTTCCAACTGATAGGCCTCTGAGCAACCAACTCCACCAACTTCCTACGCAGGTCTCCATGCCAATGAGGTTCCCACTGATCTTCATCCCTCACCACCTGGGTCTCCTCACTTGGTAGAGGGAACTCCCATCCTAATCTACTCTCCACTATCGCTACATGGGAATTCCACCACCAACTTTGCTAGGCAAGTTTATGAATAATTTGGGGGAATTTGCCTTGGAGGAGTACTTATGCCACCATTCTTATCAAACTTCACAAAGAAAGAACTCTCTAAAAACCCTCATACAGGGCTCATACCCTAAGAAACGACACACCATGATGAAGCAAACCAAGACTCTGCATGTATTGGCACCCAGTTGGAGAGGTAAGGCATTGGCACACTCTAAGAACTCATTGATGAAGGGGTCCAAGCGGCGCCTAAGGCCGGCAATAAACCGGCCATAATGAGAGGCTACTACGGTGGTATCAGTCTTGTAGGACTTCCCAAATAGTCTGAAAAAATCAGCCTTGCTATAAAGGGTGACCTCAAACTCCTCCCTGGCCACCTCACAGAAGTCATGGATGGTAGACAGTCTGGAGGGAAGATTCTGTTTTCCCCTAAGTGGCCCTTGTGGCACATATCCTCTCTCATTCCTGCCTGGTACCACTGTAGTCTCAAAAGCATTCACAATGCGCGGACTTGAGGAAGTGGAGACACCAGCTTCTCCTGAAGTTGACATATCTGTACAAGAAGAAGGGAAAACAGGGGAATCAGTTCTACATGAAGTCTCAGGAGTCCTAGTAGATACGCTAAGGGGCGACCTAGATTCCCAGAAATCCAATTACGTTCCTAAGGAAGGAAGGTTTATTGGGGCCCTGAAGGTAAAATATGGCAATATGGTCGAGAAGCTCGTGAAAAAGATGGAAGGACTCAATTCTCGGGTCATTCGTTCCTAAAGTACCTAAGTTCTCTCCCACAGGCAAAGCCAATTCAGTAAATTGCAAACCCCATCGGGTTAAAATTGAAGTACATTCCTCCATGGTCATCTCCCTCCACTCTCCGTTTAAATGTTTATAAACCCTACGATTGACTTTACAGTACCCATACCAAGCTCCGGGTTCTGTACTAAAGGTCCTAGCCATGGCGGAATCAAAGAAATTGCAGAAATTAAAGCCCTAATTTTAAAGAATAAGGGGAATACCTTTAGCAGTGAAGGGAAAACGGAACAATGGAGGGCGAAACACCAAGTTATAGCAGGAGTCAACTTCCTTTATCACCGCCGGAATCACGCACAGAGTTCAGAGAAGGCAAAAGTTGTAAATGAAGAAGGATTCTCAAATTTATAGCTTCCTGAATTGGAAAGGGCAAAGGTAAATTCGAATTTAATTTTCCTAATTAATGGCGGAAACAGTTTCCTAGGCGGACTCTCAAACGTCAAAAATATCATCATTATGGCAAAAACGGCGCTCGTACCGATCTGACCGTTCATCGCCAACGTCCCGGATTACGCCACGTCATTATGGTCGACTTACTTCAAAAAACTAGTAGCGACCTGCGGGTAAAATATTTCTCATCAAAAATCTTCTTAACTTCCAAGTCGACAAAGTCCACTCGAAAGTTGGGGGCCACTGAACATACCAAAAGTGCCAAGATGGGCTAAGCAAGTAAAGCCCAATCACCAGCAGCCTAGGCCATCACATTCTCAATGAGGCTGACTCAATCAGAACAAGGCCCGAAGCCCATCTCTTGTATCAGTCGACTAAGCCCATGGTCCGACCTATCAGGTCCCGACCTAACTTAGTCCGACCTAATGATCCATATCACAATTCGGGTACGAACCATGCTCTGCCCGACAGTCAGGTCGACCATTCCATGAGTGGCGACCTCGACCTAATCATCAAGTATCGACCTTACATGTGTTGATGCACGTGGGTCAATCTTTCCATAACAAAGATCCCTACAAATCGTGACGGTTAGCATGCACGTTCCCATGAACATAACTGCCACTACAATTTCGGAGCTCATGTAGCCCTATCATTAAACTACCTACATCAACTATAAATACTTCATCACTACCAACGGTGCAAAGGTAACTGCCATTTTGTTATCTGAATTCCATATTCAATACATTTTGAGCTTTATACAACGGTGATCTTACTCTCACGCCCGAGCGTCTTCGCCGGAGACACATCCGGCTAGTCGTGGGTTCTGATTTCAGGTCAAGGAGCCAGGTGATCAGTCCTGCCACGTGGAGGAAGATTGATAAGCACAATTCCTGCAGCATCAATACTCAATCTGACCGGCTAAAGAAAAGTACTCCTTGTACTTTTGGTGTTGTTCCACTCACATATCCTAAGGTCAAGGAACAGACAAAGGTCAATAAGGGTGACAAGAACAAAACCCAATGGGCTAAGGTAGCTAATCCTAAGCTGGGACCCTATGTCCCACTTGGTGATGGTGACATCAAAGTTGGAATTAAACTTGCTGGTCAAGTTACAGGTTTGGAAACCTCAACCGGTAAAGCAACTATAGCCGGTCAAGGAGCAACCGGTCAGACATCTGTCACCGGCAACACTGCTCCAATCGGTAAGAGTTCTTCAACCGGTAAAGGGATTTCCAAATCCATGCAACCTGCCAACAATGGAAAAACCAACACCTTTACGTCCAAAATTTTTGTTCCTGCTCAAACTTCTGACCCTTCTGAAGCAATAGGCAAATTGAATATCAACTCATCCACGTCTTCACAGCCTTCTTCAAATAAATGTGCAAATTGTGGATTTGTCGGTCACAATGCTTATGAATGCCTCTTGAAGCACCTATCTGGACCCACTAAGTCTCAAAGCTCAAGTGGTGGCCAGGTATGGCTGCCAAAAAGGAACTAACTCTTTGGACCTAAAAGAATAAGGTGGACCATAAGCTTAATGTCTTATTTCAGGAATGCTTTAAAGCCTCAACCGATGCAAGTAAGGATGTTTGGATTTTGGACAATGGATGCTCATGGCATATGATTGGCCATGTTGATCTCCTTAACGATCTTGAAGAAGCATCTGGTCCTCCAGTTGTCTTTGGTGACAACTTAAAGGGTAAAATAGTTGGTCGTGGATCCATCAAAAGAGGTACAGTTACTGTACAGAAGGTATCTTTGGTGGACAGTCTGAAACATAACCTTCTCTCCATATCACAATTTTGTGATAAAGGTATGCATTGTATTTTCAATTCTTCCAACTATTATGTGAAAGACATTGCTACAGGAGAAACTCTTCTCACTGGACAAAAAAAAAGGTAACATATATGATATAGATTTAAATAATGTTTCTAGTGTTACTAATGTTTGTTTTGTAGCAAAGAACATCAGTGAGAATTCATGGCTATGGCACAAGAGACTCAGTCACTTGAACTTCAAGTACCTATCCAAGCTGGCAAATGCAAATTTGATCACCGACTTACCTCAAGTGTCTGCTGATCATGGAAGGAAATACAGAGCCAGGCAGCTAGGAAAGCAACATAAAGAATCAATCCATAGCAAGCCCTGCATGTCCACATCTAAGTGCCTTCAACTGTTACATGTGGATCTGTTTGGCCCCACAACAACTGTGGACACCCAAACCTGGAACCTAACACGTGTCCCGAGCCTGAGAGTCCAAACAAAGAAAGACCACATGTACATTTTTGAAAACATTGGAATTAACTAAAAAGAACACGACTTTAACATTCACATTCTTGCAATAACTTAACTCATCTCCACTTGGAGGAGAACAAAACATGAACTAACTTTAAAAACCAACTTTAGTTACAACATTTACAAAAGTTCCTAAAGTTTAAGTTTGAAACAAAGTTGCATATATACACAAACTCCACCAAGGAGCTAAACCAAAATACAAATACAACTCCTAACCATTACATATACATATCCAAAAACCCCATAATACTCGTACAAACTCCTCCCCGTCCTCACTGGCCGGATCCTCCTGTCTCAGGCCGATCTAAAACATGAAAGGGAGAAGGGTGAGAATAAATCTCAATAAGTCATTATGAATGCAACAATATGCCAAGTAAGATGAAACACATACAAGGTGCATATGCCACATTGGAAAAGTTGTAAACACATTGCATTACCTTGGTTTACCTTTTCCTGTCTGACAATAAGTCGTACAACATCGGGAGATAAAACTCCACTCATTTGTGAACTGCTTGAGCATATTCACATCTTATAAGACCCGTTTTTCAGGGAACCATATAAGATATTAGCAACTATGTAAGGCTTTTGGCTCAATAAGGATGTTATAACCCCAATCTGTGGCCACAGAAGGGGACAGTTACAGGTATAACATAATCCGATCACATTAGGTCACACTTTCCATAATTGATCGTATTCCGTTATACCCCTAAACATCAGCTGATTAACACAAGTTCAAGCACATAATAGTTAATTGAAATGAAATCCACCAAAGGGATAAGAATATAACAACATGGTAAACCATAATCATGCTGAAGTGTTCTAATTTAATCTAAGTTAAAGAGGATTCACTTTGGTTCTAGGTGGAATAGGTTTCTAGGCCTTGGAAAATGATTCAGAGGCTGCAGGGTATGGCACGACTCGTGCCCCAGGGCACGATTCGTGCCCCTTATACACCCCACCAGAAACACTCGTCCCCACATAGGCACGACTTAGGCAAAATCCGAGGGAAGACTCGTGCACGAATCGTGCCACAGAGCACGAGTCGTGCCCTCTGTCCAGAAACCATAATTCAGCAACAATTCAGCAACCCAACTACCAAATGACCCAAACCAAGTTTCCTCTGTTTTCCAAAGTGACCAAAATCAGTACTAAACATCAGCAAACCACTCCCAAACTATTCCATACCCCTTCCAAACTAATCCAACACCAACCAACATCATTTTAGTACCAAACTTTATGTCAATTTATCATGCAACCATTTCTATCAAGGCATTAACACCATAACATAAATATTAACCCATATTCTTGCTATTTCAACAACCAACCCATATTCATTTCAATTCCATTTTTTCCAAAACCATTCTTACTAAATAAAAGTGTTCCAAAACACCAAAATTCCTTGAAATCATATCAATAACAACAATAATCATAAGATGATCACTTTGAAAGAAAATCAGAATAACTTACCTAAATAGTGCGAAATGGAATAATTATTTGACCGGGTGGATGTGTTCCCCTCGCCTCCATGAACAAGAATCCGCTAACGGTTTTGAAAACGAATGATATTGAAGGTGGTAGAATTTTTGGAAGGTTAAGCTAGGGTTTGGCTTTCATGGCTTTTTAGAGAAGAAGAGGATACTGAGGAAGTGAATAATAAAAGTGATTTTCCCTTTCTTTGCTAATTCCATGGATAGTAAATCTCATTCCCACTCAAGCTCCTCAAACTTTAAACAACTTATAACTAACAATCCTAACTATCAACTTTAACACCCAAACACCTCACACTTTATACACTTACTACTTTAAAATTCCGAATATTATAAATTCACTACACTCTTTATATTTTATTCCATTTAGACCCTTTAGCATTAACATTAATTCCTTTTCACCCTAAATTCACATAAGTTATTTAAAACATATTTGAACACATAAAACTTAGCATATAGCATAAATGGTATAAAATGAAATACTACCAACCCAAACCCACGTGCTCCACGTGTGATAAAATAGTGCCTAATATTAGGGTCGTGACACTCACTCCCCCTTAAAGAAAATTTACCCCGAATTTTAGGTAAACTTACTTGCACTCTCAAACAACGAGGGATACTTTTCCCTCATCTCCGAATCTAGCTCCCACATAGCCTCTTCCACAGTATGATTCCTCCATAGAATTTTCACAACCGGGATGCTTTTAGTTCTCAACTCTTTCACTTGGAACTCCAAGATTTTCAAAGGCTCCTCAACATAGGACATATCCGCTTGAATCTCTTCGGGAGGTGAACTCAAAATGTGAGAGGGGTCGTGGCAATACTTCCTCAACATCGAAACGTGGAACACATCGTGAAGCAAGGAGAAGGATGGAGGCAACGCTAACGGGTAAGCTAGTTCCCCAATCTTCTCTATAATCTCAAATGGCCCAACGAACCTTGGAGCTAGTTTCCCTTTATTTCCAAACCTTTTTATCCCGGTCCTCGGAGAAATCTTCAAGAAAACTAAGTCACCAACATGGAAAGATAAGTCTCGTCTTTTGTTGTCGGCGTAGCTCTTCTGCCTACTCTGAGCCGTCTTCAACCGATCTCAGATTACCTTGATCTTTTCCGTCGAATCTCTAACCAAATCCGGACCCCAAAGCTTGGCTTCACCAACTTCATCCCAACACATAGGCGATCTGCACTTCCTACCATACAATGCTTCATAAGGAGTTGTTGGTCCCAAAGGTGGCAATAAGGGGGAAAATACAGCTAAAGGGGGGGGGGGTGAATAGCTGTTTCAAATTTTTTGCCCTCTTTAAAAAAATAAACCTCTAAGCTTACAAAAACGCTTTCAGTTAATAATAGACTGCAAGTAGAGATGTAAAATGCACAGCGGAATAATAGAGATACAAAGCGGTTTTGGGAGAGGCAGTTTGTAAAGCGGTTTTAATAGTGCAGTTGGTAAGTGCAGTTTACAAACAAGTGTATTTTTGACAATGTTAACTTCAAACACAATTCTTAATAATGGATAACTATAAATAAGATCAAACAGAGATAGAGATAAATAATAAGTAATCACAAGAAATAATAAATGCAGAAATATAAGAACATGCAATTTGGAGTGGTTCAATCGATAAACGATCTACGTCCACTACCAAGATGGTTAGTCTTGGATTTTCAAGAGTGATTTTACTATTGAGTATGAGAGATTACAAGTTACAAAGATTGATACTCAAATCTAAAATCTATTCCATGAAGATCAATTCCTAGACTATAATCAGTGTATCTCAAATGAGTAATCTATGTGATTAAACAAGTGAGGTGTGTGTGTGAGAACAAGATCAAGGCTCTTTAAATCTTTGAGATGTATAGCACAATGATTTTTGATGGTGTTAAGGCTTGATTTCTGGGCTGGGAAAGTATTTCTTGAAGTAGAAGATGAAGATTCAAAGGACTTATGAATTTCTGGGTAGAGCTTCAGCTTCTTATGAACATAGCACTTTCAATTTTCTCAAGCAATCTTCAAATGGTGAAGATTAGGGGTATTTATACCCAAGCACCAAGGAACTAGCCGTTGGACACAGCTGTTGCAAGGTGTAGACACCCCATTCTGAACTCATAACTACATGATTACACTACTCTTCATCTTTCTTTTGTGTTTTGATGAAAGCATATCAGTTTCGTCATGTTTCGTTAAGTTTCTAACTAACCTCGTTAGTTTTGGACCTAACTGACTAACGGAACAACTGAAGAGGACAAAATAGTCATCAGACTAGATATCTCGCACGAGATATCATGTCTCGCGCGAGATATCCCCTCGACAGGATGTGCAGAAGTCACTCTCCTTCTCCGTTTCAAACTCTCTTTTTGGATAAAACCTTATCAATTCGGGTATCCAATCAGAACTGAGTTCTGGAACCTTCCTAGGGGATTTTACCTCTCTACCTTCACCTCTCCAACCTCCTATAAATACTGGATGACTTCCAGTGTTTCAGAGGTCGACAATTTCACACAACACACACATTTTGTAGGTTCCTCTCCCTGAAAGGTTCCTACGAAATCACCCTAAATCACTTCAAAGTTTGTTCATCAACCTTGTTGATTAACAAACATCGAAGCCCGAATCAAGGGAACAAGGCGAAGCTCCGTCCGCATCAAGATCCAAATCAAGGATCGAGGCGAAGCTCTGTCCGTATCAAGTTTCAACTCTAAACTCGAGTCGAAACTCTGTCCGAATCTCTCCTCAAAAGGTAATCATCCTTTAAACTTTCGTTTCTCTTCTCAACCTCTCTATTGATTTTAGAGTAGTGTAATCCCATCAAAAGGATTAGCCTAGAGTCCCTTCAGTCAATGAAGGCGATCTCGAAGCACACAATCCGACATTCCTAATCAAGAAATTGATTAGGGTTTATTTGTTCTTCTTTAATTATTTTATTAAAAAGATTGAAAACCTCTCTTTTCTTTAGCAAGACCGATCTCCGGATTGGGTGAAATGGATGCCTTCTAAACCTACCCATTTCATAACCTAAGCCCCGAGCCCAAATCTCTTTCAAAATGATTTTCCTGTGTTTCCAATCGAATAATATAGGTGGCGACTCAAAAAGATGAAAAGATGAAATTTTCTCACAACGCTACACAAGGACAGTACTTGATGCATTCCCATTGGTCCACAATATCCACTTTTGTCCTTTGGTACAGCAATTGCAGATAAAGCTGATCAGGCTTCAGCTGCAAGCAATGAGGTTAGGACACCTGTCACTTTTTCAAGATCCTTGCAGATCTTCTCTGACATTTGAATAACGTGACAAGATTTAGTGGTTGACTTTTGATATTGCTGATGTGGATTACAACGGTAAAGGTGGTTCACTTCAAGTCTTCAATCATTGGATGTGGTCCTGGTGTAAATGTGGTTCTGATAGGGCGATTGGTAACACCATTAAGGTTGTAGAGTGCGGTTGAGGTTTTGAACTGCACAGGTGCGGTTCACAAGATGGAACTGTAAAACAGTTGCAGTTATCTATAAGGCGGTTGCACTGTAGTTTGTTCAAAGACAGTTTCAAATAGGGGATTCCACAAGGTGGTTCAGCACATGCGGTTGCTTATAGGGCGGTTTGAAACTTCTTGAACTGCAATCCTCAAATCCAATGAGTCATGTGCCAGTCTTCAAGCCTAATATTAACTTAGCTAAAAAAATTGAAGTCTAAGCTTCATTACATAGGGTCCTAAAGTCCTTAAAATAGATAGGAGGTTATGGTATCAATCAAATCTAATACAAAAATAGGAGGGTTAAAATATGCATACCCAACAATCTCCCCCTATTTGATTGATGCCATTACCTACTATAGCAAAAGCAAACATTGTACTTGGTAAAAACATGTCCATAAAAATTAATCCTGGTAATTTATGTCCCAAGTCAATGCACACACTTAGCTTAAGCTATAGATTTCTATACTATCGAAAGATTGGAAATTACAACTTGAAAAGTATAGAAATGCATTCAATGCACTTGAAAAGTATGAGTTTAAGCTTAAAGTGCGATTTAAACTGAATGTTTAACCTTCATTTCAAAAATATAATTTTAAGTTAGAAAATATTTGAATGAGGTTATAAACCATAAGCGGTTTCATTGTTCTACAAACAAGCAGTTTGATATGAACAAGGTTTTGGAACCAATGATGCATTTTTCATTACTACCTCGAGCAGTTACAGTTACAAGGTAGAAAAGCAAAATACAAGGGTTACAAAAACAAAAGAGTTTGGACAAAAGAAATACATGAAGTGCGGTCTAACAAACAAAAGAGTTTACCAAAAAGAATTACAGAGCAGAGGCGGTTCATTGTTGGAGCGGTTCCTGACCTTGCTGCTGCAGCTGCGGTTGATCAACTTCTGGATTTCTAGCTTGATTTGATGCAGAGGTTTCAGTCTTCAAAGCTCTTCTAATCCTTTTGACTTCATCAGCGGTCCTTCCTTGAGCGGTCACCAATCTTCCTAAGGTATTTTCTTGAGATGCAAGCTTAAGATTGACATCACTGACTGCCTTGGAATTTTCTGAGACTTGAGCAGTTAGATCTTCAATTAAGGCATGGAAGGAGGAATTCAAAGAATTGAACATGACATGAATCTCCCCATGAACTGCTGCGGTCTGATTGGAAATAGCTTCAGACATAGGATCTAGATCAACAGTCACCTTAATGGAGGATTTCAGCTCATTAACTGTAGCTTCCAGTTTAGAGGTGAAACCTATCTTGATATTTTCAAGGCGGTCGTTGAACTCATCCCTGATGGCCAATCTAAAACATGAAAGGGAGAAGGGTGAGAATAAATCTCAATAAGTCATTATGAATGCAACAATATGCCAAGTAAGATGCAACACATACAAGGTGCATATACAACATTGGAAAAGCTGTAAACACATTACATTACCTTGGTTTACATTTTCCTGTCTCTGACAATAAGTCGTACAACATCGGGAGATAAAACTTCACTCATTTGTGAACTGCTTGAACTTATTCACATCTTATAACACCCGTTTTTCAGGGAACTATATAAGATATTAGCAACTTTGTAATGCTTTTGGCTCAATACAAATGCTATAACCCCAATCTGTGGCCTGAAGAAGGACGATCGCAGTATAACGTAATCCGATCCCATTAGGTCACACTTTCCATAATTGATCGTATTCCGTTATACCCCTAAGCATCAGCTGATTAACATAAGTTCAAGCACATAATAGTTACTTGAAATGAAATCCACCAAAGGAATAAGAATATAACAACATGGTAAACCATACTCATGTTCAAATCAATAACATAGTGCAACATACATTTCATACTCTATTTATATCCCCAAACCATGTATATGAACTCAAGTAAGGCAACAAGGTATCATAAACCAGCCCTACATAATCAATGTGCAACAATACATGACCTCTATAAAGGTCCAAGTTCAAATTATCAAGTTGGATTCACTTTGGTTAAGTGACGAATCAAGGTTGTCAAGCATTTTCTGAACAATATTTAAAGCCCTTCCACAATTTCATTTTAATCAAGTAAGACATCATTGTGTAGCTAAAGTGTTCTACTTTAATCTAAGTTAAAGAGGGTTCACTTTGGTTTTAGGTGGAATAGGTTTCTAGGCCTTGGAAAATGATTCAGTGGCTGCAGGGTATGGCATTACTCGTGCCCAATCGTGCCCCTTATACACCCCACCAGAAAACACTCGTCCCCACATAGGCACGACTTAGGCAAAATCTAAGGGACGACTCGTGCCACAGAGCACGAGTCGTGCCCTCTGTCCAGAAACCAGAATTCAACAACAATTCAGCAACCCAACTACCAAATGACCCAAACCAAGTTTCCTCTGTTTTCCAAAGTGACTAAAATCAGTACTAAACATCAGCAAACCACTCCCAAACTATTCCATACCCCTTCCAAACTAATCCAACACCAACCAACATCATTTTAGCACCAAACTTTATGTCAATTTATCATGCAACCATTTCTATCAAGGCATTAACACCATAACATAAATATTAACCCATATTCTTGCTATTTCAACAATCAACCCATATTCATTTCAATTCCATTTTTTCCAAAACCATTCTTACTAAATAAAAGTGTTCCAAAACACCAAAATTCCTTGAAATCATATCAATAACAACAATAATCATAAGATGAACACTTTTGAAAGAAAATCATAATAACTTACCTAAATAGTGCGAAATGGAATAATTATTTGACCGGATGGATGTGTTCCCCTCGCCGCCACGAACAATAATCCGCAAACGGTTTTGAAAACGAAATGATATTGAAGGTGGTAGAATTTTTGGAAGGTTAAGCTAGGGTTTGGCTTTCATGGCTTTTTAGAGAAGAAGAGGATAATGAGGAAGTGAATATAATAAAAATGATTTTCCCTTTCTTTGCTAATTCCATGGATAGTAAATCTCATTCCCACTCAAGCTCCTCAAACTTTAAACAACTTATAACTAACAATCCTAACTATCAACTTTAACACCCAAGCACCTCACACTTTATACACTTACTACTTTAAAATTCCGAATATTATAAATTCACTACACTCTTTATATTTTATTCCATTTAGACCCTTTAGCATTAACATTAATTCCTTTTCACCCTAAATTCACATAAGTTATTTAAAACATATTTGAACACATAAAACTTTGCATATAGCATAAATGGTATAAAATGAAATACTACCAACCCAACCCCATGTGCTCCACGTGTGATAAAATAGTGCCTAATATTAGGGTCGTGACAACAACTGTCAGTTTAGGGGAAAGCAGATATGCCTTAGTTATTGTAGACGACTATTCAAGATATACATGGGTGGAAACCTTCGCCTCCAAAGATGACACTTATGGAGTTGCCACCAAGCTGTTTCATCTACTTCAAACTCAAAAGGAGAGTGACATCATCAGTATGAGATCCAACAACGGTACGGAGTTCAAGAACAATGGCATTGCTTAATATTGTGATGATCACGGAATCGACCACAACTTCTCAGCTGCTGGAACACCACAACAAAATGGTGTTGTTGAGAGAAAGAACAGAACCTTGATCGAAGCTGGAAAAACGATGATATCTGAAGCAAGGCTACCCAAGTACTTTTGGGCTGAAGATATCCACACATCATGCTTCACTCAAAATCGATCTATGGTCAACAAGTTTCATAACAAGACCCCTTACGAGCTTTGGCGTGGCAGAATTCCCAACATCGGTTTCTTCAAGATATTCGACTGCAAGTGTTATGTTCTTTACAACGGTAAAGAGCATCGAGGTAAATTTGATGAGAAAGGCGATGAAGGTATCTTTGTTGGTTATGTCAAGCACAGAAAGGAATTTAGAGTTTTTAATAAACGGCTATTGAAAATTGTTGAATCTGTTCATGTTACATTTGATGAATTTGATTTGCTAGAGTCTGACAAGGCTCCAAATAGTGCTGATAATTCTGGTGTTTTTGAGATAGGTGAATCCAGCAACTCTAACTCCAATCAAACCACCAGTAATAATGCAAATCAATCTCCAGCTCAGTATTAAGTTCTCAGTTGTTTGGTCGCCAGAGAGGTCGCCGGAGTTGGTGGTCGCTAGAGTTAATCGTGTTATTAGTAGTTTAGTTGACAACTGAGAACTTACTCATAAGTTAAGTTCACAGTTGTTTGGTCGCCGGAGAGGTCGCCGGAGTTAATCGTGTTTTTAGTAGTTTAGTTAACAACTGAGAACTTACTGATAAGTTAAGTTCTCAGTTGTTTGGTCGCCGGAGAGGTCGCAGGAGTTAATCGTGTTTTTAGTAGTTTAGTTGACAACTGAGAACTTACTGATAAGTTAAGTTCTCAGTTGTTTGGTCCCTGGAGTTGGTGGTCACCGTAGTTAATCATGTTCTTAGTAGTTTAGTTGAAGAATGAGAACTTACTGATAAGTTATGTTCTCAGTTGTTTGGTTGCCGGAGAGGTCGCCGAAGTTGGTGGTCGCCGGAGTTAATCGTGTTTTTAGTAGTTTAGTTGACAACTGAGAAATTACTGATAAGTTAAGTTTTCAAGTGTTTGATCGCCGGAGTTGATGGTCGTCGGATTTAATCGTGTTGTTAGTAATTTATTTGACAACTGAGAACTTACTGATAAATTAAGTTCTCAGTTGTTTGATCGCTGGAGAGGTCGTCGGCGTAAAAAAAAATATATTTTTTTTTGCCGGAGTTGGTCGCCGGAGTTGATGGTTACCGAAATTGTTGACTGGAGAAGATGGGGAGGGGGAAACCTAAGGTGATGGTGGTTGGAGAGAAAATAAATTGATAAAGTGGGTGGAATTAGTAAAATGATAGGAGGGTGAACATAGTAAAACGCTAGGAGGGTGTACTTATTAAGCTAGGGATTATATGGTTAAGCAAAATACAACTTGTCCTAGGAGGTAGTATTGCTTTGTTAGAGGGATTATATGGTAAATGCCTCAATAAATTAACGAAATTCATTAGAGAAAGTTAAAAGAGAGGTAAGGGGGTTTGTGTGAAAAAATGTGAGGGAAGGGGGGGGGGTGGTGGTATTTATAGTTGAGAAAATTTGTTAGGAAAACAAAATATTTTTTATTTAACCATATACCCCATACTCTAACGGCTATATTCTAACAAATCTGACGAAATTTCTGACGAATTTAACGGTTTTGACAACGGTTCAACGGTTCCGGTTTCGGTTCTGGCGGTTCGGAACCGCCGGTTCACGGTTTTTCAGACGGAGAAACCGGAACCGGACCGTCAAACTGCCGGTTACGCTTTCAACCGGTTCCGGTTCAAGACAGTTCCGATTTCGGTTGAACGGTTCCGAGCTGGTTCCGATTTGATCATCCCTACACCAAATTATCTGCTAATTTGTTCATATCCATATTCTAGGACATTCTTTTTATAAATCTAAAAATTGGTCTGGTCCTAGTGGTATGGTTCATACTAATTGGCTCATTTGGCAAATACGGAACAAAAGTGTGTTTCAAGCTGAAAGAATTTCTTTACCGAAATTTTGTAATCAGTTATTACGTACTCTTTCAAACTGATTACCCTAGCAATTAGTTAGAATCCACCTATAGAGAGTTTAAATTAAATACCGACGAAGCTGATTGTTTGAGGATGAATTTCGGCTGACAACTAGAAGACTTCAACTTGCAGTATCAACTTGTATCAGACACTGAGACAACCTGGACTCTAATTTGACTATCTCTTTGCAGGTATATTAATTCCTACTTTTCAGGGATTATGATCGGTGATAGAGATTTTACGTGATGACTCAGTCAAGAAAGCATGGGATAATGGGATTGAAGCTCAACAAACCATCCGAGATTGTAGGAGCAGCAAAAGTTATCTTCTTCAATCACTTTTAGTATAAATTGAACACACTTATTGTAACACACACACACGATCGAAGCTACTGAGTTCTTTTCTCTACATTCTTCCTCTCATTGTAACTTCATCATTTTTATAAAAATTCCACCTTTGAGGTTTTATGCCGGCGAACATGTTGTTCAAGGGCTTTCCTCGTTAAATATCTTGTTCATTTCATTTCGAGTTGATTTGCAATTATATTTCATTTAACCCAATCTTAGTCAGCTTGTCAAGTTCTAAAATTTGACCAAAACAATTTGGCGCCGTACGTGGGAATTTTGGTCTTTTAATTGCTTTAGGAAACTCGAAAATGTCTCTTTTGGAATGTCTCGTGGGTTCGTCCTCCCTTGGTTTGAGATCCACCGTGGAGACCATCCCAATTGTGACAAGTTTGCAAGCATCAACCCAAAGCGTAGGTGGAGTATCACGTCCTATTCAAGTTCACGACGGACAACCGCCGCCGCGTCACAGAAATCCCACTTGATATCGCTTCCAACCCGACCGCTATGTTGCGCGAAGTGAGGAACCAAGTCGCGCCCAAGATGTTACTTCAACTATGCCGATGAACCGCATTGCTAGGATGCAAAGCAGAGATGATCTCTCTACAAAGTGGAGGTTCGAGTGCACTATCAACAAGTATCCCAAGCATTTTCCAATCCGTCGCTCCAAACGGCCCACCAGGTTCATATACCCCTTATCAACCTAGGAGACTCAGCTTTGGGAATGAAGCAGCCGGATCATCCGGGTATGGGGAACCAAGCCCGACAACCAACCGGCTTACGTAAAGCACCATTGTCCATCCCTGAACCGTCACTCCAAAGAACCACAACATTTGCAGCCTAACTTCGATTACAACAGTGGAGTGTTAATCCCCGCTTGATTTCAATTATAATAATAATTATCGCTTGCTCCTAACCCCGATGCAGCAGCCTATCGGGCGTGCAAGATTCAAGAGCTAAAGGACATGATCATGAGTGTCCCCGGAATGACACTACCTTACAACCGGGCCTCACCTACTTGCTACAATGAATCTCGTTTCACTCCCTCCATAGCCAATGTGGTCATCCCGAAGAAGTTCACCCTCCACACATGAAGCAATATGACGGAACCACTGATCCAGCAGAGCATGTTGCATTATACCAAGAGAAGATGGATGTTGTCCATATACCGCCCCAATATAGAGAGGCTTGTTTTTGCAGGGGTTTCTGATCAACTCTTACGGAGCAGCTTTGAGATGGCCGATCAACCACCATTGGGTTCTATAGGATCCTATGCACAACTTATTAACTGCTCACTAATCGCTGGGCCAGGCAACAGGTATTTGAAAAGCTAACTAGTGATCTTTACAGGGTGGTCCAGCAACCTGATGAGCTCCTGAAAGATTATCTCAGCAGGTTTAATAGAGAAGCAGTGAACATCTCCAACCTGGATACCGTAACAGCAATCGAAGCATTCAGGATGGGGCTTAAGAAAGACTCTCCATACTATGACGACTTGGTAATGACGCCTTGCAAAAGGTTGGACGAAATCAGGACTAGAGCATCCAAGTTCATCAGGCTGGAAGAAGACAAGTTGCTACAGGACAAGAAGAAGACTGATTATCCCAGCGGCAAACCAGACCCCTCTCATTCTGGCGGCAAGATGGAGACATCCCATGCTAGATCCAATAGGGGCAAACCCTACTCTAAACTTGACTCTTCTAAAGTTCTTAGTGTAGAAGATAATGATGAGGATGATGAGTCTTTGTATCCAAGAATTGATGACTATTGTTTTTCTGTTGATGTTGCAGGACTGATTAACGCTATGGACAGCTTGGGAGAAAAGGCAAGGTGGCCCAAAAGGTCCGATAAACCTTCAATCTGGAAAGACAAGTCCAAGTGGTGCGCCTATCATGAGGATTTCGGTCACACCACGGAAAACTGCATTGCACTCCGTAAAGAAATCAGTCATTTGTTGTCTAAAGGATTACTCAAAGAATTACTTGGTAGAGGACGTGGACGCACCGACAGTAGTGCTGACAACCAGGAAAAGCAAGTTCGTGCTAGCAACCAGGAGAAGCAAACCGAAAGTCCTCCTCAACATCCACCACCTACTGAGTGGTCAACATGATCTGCGGCGGTTCGGATATTTGTGGTACAACCTATTCGGCTGCGAAGCGCCATGCCGCAGCGCTAAGGAGGGCAGTCGTATTTGCTCGCAAGGTCCGTCAACAAAGATAAAGGCCTCGGAGATTTCCTTTCATGAAGGTGATAGGCCAACATCCGTGATCCCCATCATGACGCACCGGTTGTGAGCCTTCAGTGGCAAACCGCTTGGTTAGGCGCATCCTGATTGACAATGGTAGCTCGGTCAATATCGTTACTACTGACGGCTTAAAGGGAATGGGGATTCCACTTGAAAACGTAACTAAAAGTTCTTCTGTCTTAGTTGGATTCAGTGGAGAGACGAAGAACACCTTTGGGGAGATTACTTTCCCAGTTTATGTTGAAGGGATTAATTCTTGGAGAGGTTCTGCGTGATTGAATGCCAGTCGTCCTACAACATCATATTGGGAAGGCCCTGGATTCACAACGTTAAGGCTATCCCATCAACCTACCACCAATGTCTCAAGTTGCCAACACCTTGGGGAGTTGTCAAGGTGTCAGGTGATCGCAATCGACAAAGGAATGTTACAAGGTGTCCATGAAGGCGGCAAGTTGTCCTAGACTAGCATAGCAATTACGGCGAAAGGCTCGGGATGTTCTTGAAGGCAGCAGAGTTAGACGTCGAGAGAGGTGCGGCTCGATCCCACTAATCCCGATGTCAAAGTCCTAGTTGGTGTAGGAATTCCCAAGTTGAGGATGAAATCATAGAGTTCCTCAAGTGTAGAACAAGGCTGTTTGCTTGGAAGCACGAGGATATGACTGGGATAAGTAAAGATGTACTAACCCACAAGTTGAACGTCGATCCCAACGCCAAACCTGTCCATCAGAAACGAAGAAAGTTTGCTCATGAGCGCAACAAGATCATCAAAGAAGAAGTAGACGAGGCTTTTGAAGTCAAAAATGATTAGGAGGTTGACTACCCTAGGTGGTTAGCCAATGTAGTAGTTGTGGAGAAACGCAATGGCAAGTGGCGAGTCTCGTGTGGGATTTTAATCGACTTGAACAAAGCCTCGCCCGAAGGACCCATTTCCCTTGCCTCACATTGACTCTTTGGTAGACGCAACAGCGGGGCATGAAATATTGACTTTTATGGACGCTTCATCAGGTTTTCAACAAATTCAGATGGAGCCTTCCGATCAAGAAGATACAGCGTTTATTACTCCTGAGGGTATTTATTGCTTCATAGTCATGCCCTTTGGATTAAGGAATGCGAGGGCAACCTACCAAAGATTGGTAAATTTGATGTTCAAAGATCAGATCGGAGAAACAATGGAGGTATATATTGATGATATGGTGGTCAAGTCTAAATGCATGGCTGATCATGTTCGTGATCTCAAGGAAGCTTTTGACATCTTGGAAGCTTTTAACATGAAGCTCAACCCATCAAAGTGCAACTTCGGAGTTAGAGCTGGGAAATTCCTTGGTTATATGGTCACAAAGAGAGGTATTGAAGCAAGCCGGAGCGCATCAAGGCCATTATCAACTTGAACTCACCAAAGACTGTTAAAGATGTGCAGAGGCTAACTGGCAAAGTGGCAGCTTTAACAAGGTTCATTTCTAAATCATCTGACAGGTGCAAGTTGTTCTACGATGTGCTGAAGAAAAACAAGTTGTTCCAGTGGACAGAGGAGCATGAAGCGGCTTTCAACCAGCTTAAGGAATACTTGTCTACACCACCTCTACTTTCCAAACCAGAAGCTGGGGAAGCGTTGTACTTGTACCTTGCAGTATCAAAGAATGCAGTGAGCGCGGTCTTGGTAAGAGAACAAGCTGGTGAGCAACATCCAGTATACTATGTAAGTAAATCTCTTTTAGATGCGTAAACCAGGTACTCCCACCTTGAGAAACTTGTCCTTGCTTTAATAACCGCCTCTATTAAGTTACGTCATTATTTTGAAGTTCATCCTATTATTGTGAAGACTAACTATCCTATCAGAGTGTAATGAGAAAGCCCGAAATGTCGGGAGAATGGCAAAATGGTCCGTACAACTAAGCACGTACAATATTCGGTATGAAGCAAGGGCTGCAATCAAGTCGCAGCTCTAGCGAGACTTTGTAGCCTGACTTTAGTCCCAGCCTCTTACCAGAAGTAGAACTTGAAGTCCAAAGAACTTGAGGAACCCGATCTCACAAGATTCTGGACACTCTACACCTGATGGGTCATCAAATTCCGGGGACGGGGTTGGGAATAGTTCTAAGGTCCCCTCAAGGTGATTCTCGATTCCTCAAGCCGTGAACTGTGAATTCAAGGCGACAAACAATGAGGCTGAATATGAGGCCCTCATCTTGGGTTTAACTACTGCTTTAAATTTAAATGTTAAACGTCTCAATGCTTTTAGCGATTCCTTATTATTAGTTAACCATTTTAATGGATCTTATGAAGCTAAGCATGACAGGATGACGAAGTATTTGCAGCTTGTTAAATCCTTAGCAGCACAGTTTGAAGGCTTCACTTTCCAGCAAATTCCTAGGGAAGACAACGTTGAAGCTGATGCATTAGCCAACCTGGGATCAAGTTGCAAAAGCATGTTGAATAACGCCATACCCATAATCCATATCTTACATCCAGCGATAGATCAACCTGAAGTGTCCCAAGTAGACCCGGCAACAAGATGCAACAACAGATTCCATGGACAATGTGACATCTTGGACATCACCAATAATGAAATTTTTGCAGGACGGAACGGTGCCTCAAGATGTCAAGAATGCAAGAGCATTCAGGATTAAGGTATCTAGATTTATACTAATTGATAATGTATTATTTCGTAAGTCTTTTACAGGATTATATATGAGGTGCCTAGAACCTCAAAGAAGCCGAGCAGTGTTGAAAGAACCGCATGATGGTATATGCGGCAACCATTCTGGGGGCAAATCACTTTCATCCAAGGCACTCAGGACAGGGTATTATTGGCCAACTATGAGACAAGACGCAGCTAAATATGTACAGAAATGTGACGCATGCCAAAGACATAGCAACATCCTGCACCAACCTGCGGAACCACTCCATCCCATCTTATCACCTTGGCCCTTCATCCAATGGGGCATGGATATCGTTGGCAAGTTACCCAGAGCTCCAGGGGGTAAAGTATTCATGTTGGCCATGACAGACTATTTCTCTAAATGGATTGAAGCCGAGGCATTCGTTCAAGTTAGAGATAAAGAAGTTATTTCTTTCTTAAAGAGGAACATCATCAGCAGATTTGGAGTCCCTTCAGAGATTATTTGCGACAATGGATCTCAGTTTATCAGTAGAAAAACACAAGACTTCTGTGCGAGATGGGGGATCAAGTTGATTACTTCCACTCCTGTGCATCCTCAAGCTAATGGACAAGCTGAATCCAGCAACAAGTTGATAATCAACAACCTGAAGAAACGCCTTGACCGAAAGAAAGGACGATGGGTTGAAGAGCTACCACTTGTGCTGTGGGCAGATAGAACCACCCCTAAGTCAGCTACAGGTCACACGCCCTTCTCCTTGGTGTTCGGAGCTGAAGCGGTCATCCCGGTAGAATTCTCTGTGCCCACAGCCAGATACGGTTTGATAACGCCCGAAGACAACCAGATTGTACTTGCAGAAGACTTGGATACTATAGATGAACTCAGAGATTTAGCTAAAATCAGAATGGCTGCCTATCAACAAAGAATAGCTAAATCCTACAACAAGAATATTCGTGTAAGAAGATTCCAGGTTGGAGACATGGTGTTGAGGCGAGTCTTTCAGAACACAAAGGAATTAAATGCCGGCAAGTTGGGAGCTAAATGGGAAGGTCCATATTTAATTGATGCGGAAGCTGGAAAAGGAGCATACTGGCTTTCAACCTTGGATGGCGACAGGATACCTAGAAGCTGGAATGCTATCAACTTGAAAGCATATTTCATGTAAGTTGCAGCTCGTTCTTTAAAGTTCGAGACAAACAGTATGATTTAATTACTGTCATTTCAATTTCTGTTATTTCAATTTGATTATATTTTTGGACACTTACTGACTTAAGCATCGGAGGGGTGTTAGCAAAGCTAACACCCACCCCTAACACGTGTTTGTTTTGCAAGGAATAAAATGAGCTACAGGTTGACAAAATCGATGTAGGCATATGCTCAACTTTCTACAAGTCAGTAGAACTAATGATCGTCAACTTGCGGACACAACGAAAGAACAACTTGATTGAGTTTCAAGTAAGTATTACACAATTAATGTTGTATGATATTTACTTATTCCATGATTAGTAAAGCTTGTCTCCGTAAGGTTTACACCCTCTTAAGGTTTAAAGATTTCACATCTTTCTAAAGTATCAAGGTTCAAACACCTTCGCCCGTGCGCACGTTTTTCACATTTGACCAAGTTGCAGGTTGGCCACTGTACTTTGTACATATTGATTACCTTCCTGTACTTGGCCAAATGATGGACTTTAGTCATTTGCAAATTGGTTGTAACATCTACATGTTACCTTGAACAAAGTTTAAAAGGCATAGATATCATTGCCTAACTAAACCATAGTTTTTACAACTAAGTACCCAAAAAGGGATCAACCACTAAATCCCTACCTGAGTTAGGTCATCCAAAAGTTCAAACCATGCCAACCATAGGCATGGCAAGAACAACGCAAACACATATTACATCTTCAAAACAAAAACAAACTGTTTTCTACTGCTAACATCCTGCAGATTAAGAAGTACGTTAAAAAGCTTAATTGTTTCCATCCTCCTGGTTATCACCTACATGCTCAACATTTGTGTCATCTTGAAGCTTAGAAGTGACTTCTCCAGCCTCTTCATCTATGATACCTTTCAGGGTGGCCTTCTCGTCTTCCAGGTTCCATTCAAGGTGTTTGCCAGCCTGATACTCCTCAATCATTTGAATTCTGGCCTCAAAAACAACCTTGCCGGCCTCCCTAGTCAAACGCTCCTCCAAGACCTTCATGGCAACCTGATGGGCTTGGTTCAAGTCTGCACTCTTCTTCATCCATTCCTTGATTTCCATATCCTTCTTATCAATATCAACCTGCATAGAAGAGACCTTGGATTCCATTTCCCTCTGTACAACTTTGACCTTCTTTTCGCCATCAACTTTTGACATCTCGCCTTTACCCTTCCAGAGCTTCACTTCGCTTGACAACAAAGGCTCACAAAGATCGTAAACCCGTCAAGTTGAAACTTATCACTATCTACTAGATATATCAAGAGAAAAGGCACAAAAATAAGAAGATACTCATACCTTCTGTGCTAAAACCTCTTCAATTGGTTCCCCAGCATCTACATCAACGATTTCACTTTTCCTCTTCTTAAAAGACACTATGTCACCCAACATCAACTTAGGCTTGGTGCCTTCATCCTTAGGAATATTGGGCTTAGCAACTTCTTTCTTTGGCTTCTTGAAGCGGGCAATCAAGTCGCTAACTCCACCCACGCCGGGTTGAGAAGTTGTGTCTCGTATATTGAGCCTAAAATCAGCAAGGTATAAAGATAACCCTAGAGCAACAGTTAGTGCACTTACCAGTCGACATCACAGTTGCAATTTGTAAAGCTTTACTGGAACTCTTTTCTTCTTCCTCTACTTCTTCAACCTCTTCCTCACCGCTCGGAGTAGCGGGCGCAAAACTTCCGTTTTCTTGGAGACAGGACGACAAATGAAGCAACCACGCTCAATGTGTCGCACGCTTAGGAAACAATTCATCCAACTTCAAAGTCGTGGAAATCAAGATGTTAGAATATTTGAAACAACCCGAATTCTCGTAGAAATAGAAAAGGAAAATCCTCACCTTCATCCAAATGTAAAGAGTTTATCCTTTCCATGTGCTCTAATGTAGACCTCTTCACATAGAAGAACCTATTCTTCCACTTTCTATCCCTATCAATAGAGTCGGTCACCAAACTGTTTGATCTTGATTTAACCCTAAAACCAAATCTCTTGTTTCCATGAGATCTCAAGTCATAGCAGAAGCCAAGTTCCTCCAAATCAACCCTCATGTTCATCTCAGCGCTCAATCTTCCTAGGGTAACCAAATTCCTCCACCCTACCGGCATCAATTGAGCAAAGGCCAAACCAGTTTTTTCGAAAAATCGCAGTATGATAGGGGGAAAAGGAAATGTTAGCCCAATCAAAAAAGGGTACTCAAGAAAACATACCCATTCCTCTGAAGCGCAGTCGGAAGTCATTAAAGCGTTAGGTTCCGTAAATTCGCGGTTTTGGGAAGAACTTCTTCAAGTCTTCAACTTCAGCAACGGTGAGTTCGCATCTTTCTTCATCAGGGTGGTCGATCATGTTTTGGCGAACGAAACCTTGAGGGAGTTCATCCATGGTAGCAGCAAGAAGGGTTTTTCTAAGAGTAAAAAGAGGTCCAAAGCTTGGAAAGGCTTTTTGCTTTGTGGGGTTTACGAAAATCTGAAGAGGCCCCTTTTATTTATGGTGATGGCGACGGTTGTAGAGTTATAGGGAGTTATAAGTACCTATCCACTAAAAGGTAACCGCCACGCCACTACCACGTGCCTAATCCTTGGTGGGAGTCAAGTGTTAATTTTTGACTCAGCTACTTCCAAATTCAAAAATTAAGGGGCAATTGTTTGAGGATGAATTTCGGCTGACAACTAGAAGACTTCAACTTGCAGTATCAACTTGTATCAGACACTGAGACAACCTGGACTCTAATTTGACTATCTCTTTGCAGGTATATTAATTCCTACTTTTCAGGGATTATGATCGGTGATAGAGATTTTACGTGATGACTCAGTCAAGAAAGCATGGGATAATGGGATTGAAGCTCAACAAACCATCCGAGATTGTAGGAGCAGCAAAAGTTATCTTCTTCAATCACTTTTAGTATAAATTGAACACACTTATTGTAACACACACACACGATCGAAGCTACTGAGTTCTTTTCTCTACATTCTTCCTCTCATTGTAACTTCATCATTTTTATAAAATTCCACCTTTGAGGTTTTATGCCGGCGAACATGTTGTTTAAGGGCTTTCCTCGTTAAATATCTTGTTCATTTCATTTCGAGTTGATTTGCAATTATATTTCATTTAACCCAATCTTAGTCAGCTTGTCAAGTTCTAAAATTTGACCAAAACACTGATAAAGATAATCCGGGGCCAGCAGACATATGGGATATTATTCAAAATAAACAAGGTACTTGCTAAGTTGGATTCAGTAAATCAATTGGGTGCTCAACAAATATTGTCACAGAATTCTGGGCCATTAGGGAAGACTTGTTACTAGGAATGACCAAAATCGATTTCGGGCCCGGTTTCGGTTCGAAAAATGTATGACCCTTAATCGGCCCGAATTGCTCACGGTTCCGGTTAATCCGGTTCCGTCCGGTTTCGGTCTTTTTACGGTTCGATTTCGGTTCGATTCTATTGAAAAACAATGAATTTTTGTCCGGTTCCGAGCTTTTTCCGGCCCGGTTCACCATTTTGGTGACCCTTAACCGGCCCGGCTCCAAACCGGTCCCGGTTACCCCGGTTTCGATTTTCGTGACGATTCATGGCGGTTTCGAACTTTTTCAATCCGGTTCCGATCCAATTTTTTGGTTCCGATCCGGTTCCAATTTGGCCATCCCTACTTGTTACTATCCCTGTCTCTACATATTACCGCTATTCATATTGAAACTGACTCGCTAGTTACTTCGGTCTCATCTATCCTAAAATAAATGTCCTTTTTATTCTTGTTTGCGAACAACACAAGGACATTTATTTGGGATGGAGGGACTCCGATATTTTCCACATTACTGTAGCAAGCTTGTGTACAAATTAAATCTGAAATGTGCTGTAAGGTTTGAGAAAGATTTTCAAGTAAGGCTCCGTTTGTTTCGCCGTAAAACATTTTTCAAAAAACGTTTTCCGAAAAATAACTCATTTTACGCAGTTTGGTTAGCCCCCGGAAAATATTTTCCGAAAAATAACTCGTTTTCCGCTGTTTGATAGTCCTAAGTAAAACGTTTTTCGAAAAACATTTTACGCCCTTCCTAAGTAAAACGACTTACTGACCTTATCCTAAGTAAAATATTTTCCGAAAAATGGTGGCCTTAATGTACAACTCATATTACGCCCGATACAACATAATAATAATAATTAAAAAAAAAAAAAAATTTAACTGCCCCCCACCCCCCCCAATTTTTTTTTCTGTAACCCCCTACCTACCCCACCCCACCCCCCCCCCCCAAAAAAAAATATTTTTTTTTTGTAACCGCCCCGCCCCACCCGCCCCCTGCCTACCCCCCCCCCCCCCCCCAAAAAAAAAAAAAATTTTTTTGCCCCATCCACCCCATGCCTACCCCACCCACCCCCCCCCCCCCCAAAAAAAATTTTTTTGGTATCAGCCACCCACCCCAACCCCCCAAAAAAAATTTCATTTTTTAACCGTCTCGCCCACCCACCCCCCCAAAAAAAAATTTAATAAATTTTTTTTTTTTGGGGGGTGGTGGGATACAAAAAAAATTAAATTTTTTTTTTTTTGGAAGGGAGGGTGGGTGGGGGTGGGGGGTGGGGTAGGCAGGGGGTGTGTTAGTCAAATATATGTTTAAGTTTAGAATTGCTTAAACCCAATCACAACAAGCATTATTGAGGACCCCTAATTTTAATTAGACCAAATAGAATTTTTCTATGTATGATAGGATCCCTTAATGCTAGTGCCAGTGTTTTTGAATCATGTAATTTTCTCAAGACCTTGAAGACTTGAAGATGTGAAGATTTGCCCCTATGTTCTTTTCTGTGAGTTACTCGGTTTGGCTACCTAACCGATTGTTTCCTAACCGGTATGTCAACCTAACCGGTTGCCTACCTAGCCGATGTAACCTTCACAGGTTGTATCTTTTCCCTTGCCGGTTAAGGCTTTCTAAGCAAGCTTCCCTCAGCCTAACCTAACCGAAGCATTTATTGCTCTCAACTACCCAGCAACCCCTTTAGCTAAAGTTGGTAAAGCAAGCATGCTGAATAGACGCTGAAGTGACATTCCTGCGGCTGTCAGAAGCTCAAAATAGATTGCCAAAATGACCAGTACTCACATCCTTCCAACCACCCAAAGAAAATCTTCTCTCTCCTATCTCAGGCATTTAATGCAAAGATCCTTCATTCAAAGGCATGCCTGATCAAGTCATCATTACAACCTCTTCAAAGACAACGGCTCCTTTTCAAAGTTCACTATAAATAGCTTTCCTGGAGCATTGAAGAAGGTTGGTGCATTTATGATTCTTGAGAGTGAGTTGCTCTGAACTACCACCCTGAAAACTCCATAGTTCAAGGCATTCAATTCAGTCCCCTTATTCACTAGACATCTCTGTTAGGACTTATACACTGTGCACCTCAATCAATGTTGTAGTGTTCCTTCATTAGACTACCTTTGGAACACATTGATTGATTCACACACAACACCCTAGAGAAATCAGCTCAACTTGTGAGCACATCTCTAGAAAACACCAGGTCTTTATTGTAGCACGATCCATTAGTGGTCACCTTTAGTTTGGCAGCCTTCAATCATTGGCTTGCAACTTGTAATAGGTAGGAACCATTAATATAGTAGTGCACTTTCACAAATCCAAGTTCTGACCAAACTTGGTAGAGGACGTAGCAGTTATTTACAACTGTGAACCTCTTCAAACAACGTGTCATTCTTCTGAATGTTTGTTTATTTTGTGTAGTTGTAACTGGTTGACATTCTCTCAACTGGTCACAACCTATTGGCTCAATTTACTGCTTAACTTGTTTGTCTTACTTGGAAATATAATTTGTTTTTGTTTGCATGAGGTTTTTAACATACTGGCTTTGAAAACTTTACCTAACCGGTTGTAAACCTAGCCTAACCGTTTTCTCCGCTGTGCAAAATCAATCTAGCGGTTAGTAAGAAGGTTATCTACAATCTTTCACAAAGAATAAGAGTTTTTAAGCTAAAAGTTTAAACAGGCTATTCACCCCCCCCCCTCTAGCCTGATTTCTACCATTTGGGACCTAACAGGGTGGGTGGGGCGGTTACCAAAAAAAAAAAAAAATTTTTTTTTTTTTGGGGGGGAGGGTGGGTGGGGCGGGAGGTTACAAAAAAAATAAAAAAAAAAATTTTTTTGGGGGGTGGGGGTGGGGTAGGTAGGGGGTGGGTAGGCGGTGGGGTAGGCGGGGGTGGGTGGGTTGATTACAAAAAATGATTAAAAAAATTTTTTTTAATAAAACATTTTACGCCCTTTCAAAAAATATTTTTCTTACCAAACACCCGAAAACACTTTACACCCTTTCTCCGTAAAATATTTTACGCCTTACCTCCGTAAAACATTTTACAGGAAAACATTTTCCGAAAAACGTTTTCCGAAAAATATTTTACGTCGAAACAAACGGAGCCTAAGTGAGCTGTTGAGCATTAAGTATACAACGCGGTTTATACAATTTATACAACTACACATAATGATAATAATAATCAAACTTAAAACAGAAACCAAAGCTTAAATATTTATCGTGGATGGTGCTACTGCTACAATACATAGGTGAGTTACAAGTGGCTAAAGCTACAGGGGCAGGCAGAAAGAAAGAATTTGATCTCAAAGTTAAAAGGAGTGCCACATTTTCAGGGAGATCTCTAAGAAAATACTAGCAGAGGTGATCATCAATTATTCCTTGAACCATGATAACCTCTTTGGTACCTGCAATAGTCTATCTTTCTATTCGGCCCGATAATCCTTTACTGAGCATTTGCAATTCTTTTGATGATCCGTCAGTTCCTGCCATTTTCAGGTTTTCTTCGCATAGTGAAAGCATATCTTACTTTATATTATCAAGTAAAGAACAACTAAAGCTCTTCTTACACCTTCCCGCGGAAGATGAATGCAGAAGAAATATTGATACAAGGGAAAAAGCTATCTTAGGATTCCCAATATCACCTTATTTGGTCCTCGGGAGAAAAAGAAATGAGTTTGACTGGGAAAAATACCTGAATCTGCTTCTGTAGAAACTTGACGTACTCTACCGCCTCTTCTAACATATCTGCCGTGTTAGTTTGCTGCATGACCACATTGAACTATGTTGTAACATTTTGAAAATTGAATTGTCTGCTAATATACAATAGAAGACTTGAATATCATATAAGAGTAATTAACATTTTTGCTAATTATAAAAAACAAGCTTCCAGATAACATAACAAACACAACTGAATAGAAAACCTTACTGTCGGTTGGTAATAAGCCATGAGTAGGGCTGTAAACGAGCCGAGCCGAGCCGAGCTTTGAAGTTTCGAGCTCGAGCTCGAATAAAAAATGACAATCCCATCCGCGCGGACAGGACCCTTCAGCGTGCACTGTTCATTAAATGCAGCTTCAGGCTTTGGACACAAGGAATAATCTTTTCAAAATTCAAATTAATCAGCCAGTTTTTGTTTCCAGCCATTTCTTTTTTTGGTTTTTCTTATTTCTTTTGCTTTTTTGATTCCTTTCCTTGGTTTATCTTTTTTTTGGCAATCCCTAATCTACCCTTACTTGGTTAGAAATGTTAGAAATGTTAGGAATTGTTAGAAATGTTATAACTTTCGTTAATTTTCTAACGAAAATTCTAACAAGCTCAAATTGGAGCACTTACAGTAGCCCCTCGGCGACGGCGCTTTCGAAGGAAGCGGGGTCGTCGATAAGAGTAAGGCTCCATATTTGGCGGGATGATCGAGTGATCGGGTGGCTGAACCTATTTAATAGGCTACCTACGTATCCCGAATGGGAATCAAGCCAGTCGTAGTTCGGGTCTTTGACCCTGGAGATGGTGGCATTTTAGGTGCCTCGAACCTGATGAGCGAGTTCTGCAGTCGGTTGCTGGAGAGAAACTCTGCTGGGGATAAGAGATGACCATTTTCGGTCTGATGGCTATCCGCTCTGCTGGGGATAGGAATGACCATTTTCGGTCTGATGGCTATCCGCTCTGATGGGGATGATTGTGATTTATCGTTTTCCTAGTGTTGTGTGTGATAGCGTCTTAGGTGCCTCGAACCTTGGAGATGGCGTTTTAGGTGCCTCGAACCTTGATGATGGCATTTCAGGTGCCTCGAGCCTTGAAGATGGCGTTTTAGGTGCCTCGAACCTTGATGATGGCATTTTAGGTGCCTCGGATCTTGATGATGGCGTTTTAGGTGCCTCGAACCTTGATGATGGCATTTTAGGCGCCTCGAACCTGGATGGTGATGGCTTTTTAGGTGCCTCGGACCTTGATGATGATGGCGTTTTAGGTGCCTCGGACCTTGATTGTGAAATGGCCTTTCGGTGGACTTTGTCTGCTGCCGAAGGAGAGGGTGACCGTTTTGGTCGAGGGGCTGGACCTAATGATAGGCTACCTACGTATCCCTAGTGGGAATCAAGCCCTTTCGTAGTTCGAAATCTACTCGAGATTCCGTTGGCTTCGCTGGGGATTTCGTTAGCCTTTGCTGGGGAAAATCAGACGTATTCGTTGGAGAAATTGGCCTTACGTTTTACTGCCGGGGGTAATTTTGATGAAAGATACGAGATTCCGTTATCTTTCTCGGGGAAATCGGTCTTACGTTTGACTGCCGTGGGTAATTTTGATGAAAGATACGGGATCTCGTTATCTTTCTCGGGGAAATCGGTCTTACGTTTGACTGCCGTGGGTAATTTTGATGAAAGATACGGGATCTCGTTATCTTTCTCAGGGAGATTGGTCTTACGTTTGACTGTCGTTGGTAATTTTGATGAAAGATACGGGATTCCGTTATCTTTCTCGGGGAAATCGGTCTTACGTTTGACTGCCGAAGGATGATTTTGATGAAAGATACGGGATCTCGTTATCTTTCTCGGGGAAATCGGTCTTACGTTTGACTGCCGTTGGTAATTTTGATGAAAGATACGGGATTCCGTTATCTTTCTCAGGGAAATCGGTCTTACGTTTGACTGCCGTGGGTAATTTTGATGAAAGATACGAGATTCCGTTATCTTTCTCGGGGAAATCGGTCTTACGTTTGACTGCCGTGAATGATTTCCTTGAAAGGGGGTTGACTTTGGTTAACTTTGTCAAGTTTGGGACTAAACTGCAGAGTCCCGGATTTTTAAAGGGCAAAAGGGTCATTTTGACCCTTGCAACCCTATCCGCGCGGATAGGAGCGTGTTCCAGAGGGTTTTAATGAGGGCCAACGCCCTTTCTTCTCCTTCAGTCCCTTTTTTGAATTTTCGAGAGCAGAGAGAGAGAAATCGAGAGAAACCGCCATTGAAGGCCAAAAAGCTTGAAAATTCCTCCGATTTTTTTGTTTTTTTTCAAGCAATGAAACACGGGGAAGGTGCTTTTTGATGAGTGAGTTTTACACTCATCCATTTAATACTTTATAAACTTATTCTTGGCTTAATCCTTGAGTTTTGTGTGTTTTAATGGGTGTTTTTAGTGTTTTCTAGTTTTCAGGGGTCCAAGTGGAGATTGAGCAAATTTAGAAGTATTTTGTGCCACTTTGGAAGTTCAGGGACCTTATTGTAATTTTGGAAAATTGCGAGGAAAAAAAATTGGTCAAATAAAGTCCGGGATAAAGCGAAAATATGAAAGTTCAAGGACAAGTGCAACATAAATTTTTATAATGTTCGAAATGCGAAAAAAGGTGACGTTGCAATTATGGAACGAAACGAATACCGGTGGTCCAAACATGGCAATTGAGCAAGCAGGGCCAAAGGGCTACGGATTACTGGAAAAGGCAGCTGGGCCAAGGTTGCAGCTTGGCCGGCCAACAACAGCAAGGAATGTGGAACGGCTTGGGCCTAGTTTGGGCTGCCTTAATTTTAAGTAATGGAGGCTGTTCACATGAAAACCTAGGAATATTAAAAGACTTCAATTGGATTGCAGCCGTGGGTATTTTAATTGTGGAAGAATCACTATTCTGAGAGTTATCATCTTTTCATAATATTATCATCTTTTCATTTTTTTTATTTTCTTTTTGGTGTTCTATCATGTTTCTCATGGATAGCTAATTTCTTAGTTCTTGGAATTGGAGGTAACATTTTATGTTTTAAGTTTTACTTTTCATTGTTATCTTTGTGGTACTTGGGATTATCAAGTTATTTTCAATGGAATTTTAGAACTCTTGTCTTGATCAAATAATTGTTCTTGAATTATTTAGAATTTCAATTGTGAACCGCCAAATTTACAATTGAACTTAGTCTTGGCTTGATTTTCACAATTTGTTGAATCCCCGCCAAACGATTCATAAGAATTGTGGTTTATTTGGTGTTCTTAAGTTCTAAAATGGGTTTCTAACTAATTTATGAACGGGCCAAGGGAATAGATTAGTTAAAAACACTTGATTGCAAATCACCCGCCAAAGTGTCCCAATCATACTTTTGTAAGAACAAAACCCCAAGTGCACTTTGATTGATGAATGGTGAAACTTGAGCATAATTTGTGAAACCAATTCCGGGAATTTTCTCCTTATTATTGAAATCTTTTATAATCACTTTTACTTAATTTTTGCAAACATATTAGTCTTAAACAAATCATCAAATCCTTCACTTTACAAACTTTTTGTTATAGCAATAATTCCTACACTTTAAATTCGTATCTCTGTGGTTCGACCCGACTTACCCTATTTACAAATCACTTGTAGGTAGTTTGAGTTGGAAATTTATTTTTGACGTTTCGACGTTCGTCACTTTTCAAGGCCAAGGACGTGGCCTGGTAGCGGAGAAACGATTGGAGCTCGTCCGAATGAGGAGGCACTACGCACTTTCGCAATCGATTGCGGAGGAGCCATACCCCGATGCTTGGCAACATTGGGCCACCGATCCGAGTCTCCGAACGGTATTCTTCGAATCCTTTTGATTCCTTTGTCGATTTTTGCTTGAAATTGATTTTTGGATGATTTTTCTCTTTTTTTTTTTCGAAAATTATGCAATGTTCATGGCCTTGGATTTTGATTTTGATGCTTTGCATGTTGTAATGAGTATATGGGTAACTCAAAATGTGCATTTTGCTTGGAAAAAGAATTGGCATTTTCGCCATTTTTTTTTGTAAATTCGAAAATTGTGATTTTTCTTTTTGAAATTTGAATATTGATCTTGATGATATGCATGTTGCAATGAATTTGTTGGTGTTCCAAAATGTGCATTTTGCTTGAGAAAAGAATTGGCATTTTGCCAACATGAGATGACGATATGAATGTATGATTTTTTGATTTTTTTTTTGAAAAGTGGGACGGATTTTTCCTCCCGTTGATTGAATGCATGTTATTTTATGAAAACGGGACGGAGTTTTTACTTCCGTATGAATGCATTTTTTTTTCTGATGAATGCATGTATGCATGTCTTATGAAAAATGGGACAGAGTTTTTTTTTTTCCGTTGAATGAATGTATGCATTTTTTTTATGGAAAATGGGACGGAGTTTTTACTTCCGTAGGAATGCATGTAGAACTCTCTTTTTTTTTTTGATGATGAGTGTTATGCATGTATGCATGTTGGTTGGGATTTGGTGAAAACTGCTTCTTTTTTGAGAAAAATGGGGCTGGGTTCATTGCATGCCGTTATGCTGCCGAATTTTCTTCAAAACTTTTGTGATGAATGATGCATGTATATGCTTTTTTTTTTGTGCAAATGCAAATGCAATTTTTTTTTTGACATTTTCTCTCTTATTTTTTATTGCAGGGTGGAAACAACTACGTTACGGAGCAGCTGAACAAGATGAAGACTCGAGGATCGGTGGAGTCTGTAGTTGATTTGTGGGACCGGCTTCCGAATGCGGGCCGAGGAGCTTTGCCGAGTACGAGACAGATTGTTGTTGAGACCGGGCTCTGGGAGTTCATTGAGTGCTTAAGGGGATTGGTCAAGTTCCCTAAGAGCAAGGGCCTGATGTTTGCTTTGGCGCAGCACTGGTGGGATGCGACCCACACGTTTCACTTCTTCTAGGGCGAGGCAACGGTTACGCCTTCTGACTATGCTGCGATCACGGGTCTGTCCTTTAATGGACGCAGCATTGAGTAGCGGGACGGCTACAGCGACGCGGATCTGCAGGCTCTTTTGGGATTTTCCCCTATTCCCAAAAAGGGGATGGGGATGGAGTATGCCGTGGTCTACGGGAAGATTGTGGAGACCATTGTGAGCTACGAGGCTGGGGAGGAGAGGATAGGCACCGAGCAGATTGCTAGGGCCTTCTTATGGTTTGCTTTTTCAAGCACCCTTTTTGGACATGCTGAGGGGACGGCAGTCTTTGCCTTGCTGAGGTCCTTGGAGGACATGGAGATGGCTGGAGACGTCTCCTGGGGAGAAGCCGGGCCGGCAGAGCTTTACTTTGCTCTTGATAGGTATAGTTTGGAAGGCTGTGAGCTCCTTATCTTGCTTTGAGTTTGCTCACGGAGGTATAAGCTTTCTTTTTGCTTTTCCTTTTTCTTGAGCACACACTTTTCTTGTGCACTGGATTGATTTGATTTGTCCCTTTCGCAGGTATGGGCGTTGGAGTTTTTCCACGTCACGATGTGGCGACAATGGCGGAGTACGCGGGCGTATCCGGCCATGCGCTCCTGGTCCAAGCATGCCCGAGAGAAGATAAGCTCCAGGGGGCGTACGACTCTCAGATACGCGGATTGCCTTCCTTTGACGGAGGCTGAGACGGATGAGAGGATGATATTCTATCCCTGGGATCGTTTCGAGGTGGCGCAGCTAAAGGGCGCCGAGATTTGACCGTGCAATGCGGAGGATTCGAGAGTGGTCCGACTGCGATGCCTATTATCTCGGGAGAGAGGGTGACGCGCCGGCATGGCGTGAATTCGCCTTTGATGACACCGGTGGAGCCTCCCGCCGATATGATGCACCCGAGTGACAGATCCGCGACTGGGATGATTATCGAGCCGGCCAAGACTTCTCGGCATTTGTGGCGATTGAGCCGTACCCGTATTTGTTTTGAGGAGGCCGAGGATGCCCTGTTACGGATAGAGAGGGGTTAGGGGTCCCGCGGTACCCTCGGACGGATTTTTCATATGTCCAGGATGGGGTCCGATTGAGGGTGCAGATCCCTCGCCCGAGCGGCTTCCACGAGCTTTCCGCCTCGTCCGGCATGAAGGTATGGCTTCTCCTTCCCACCTTTCTTTTTTTTGCTTTTGTCTTTTCTTTTCTTTCCTGTCATCATTTTTCGCTTCAACTGTTTCTGACGCTTTTGCTTTTGTGCAGTTTTCGGAGGTGGTCGTCGAGAAGCTGACAAAGCAAGTGATTGGAGCTAAGATATTTATCAGGAGGATGGTCGCTTGCGGGGCTCCTCAGGCTAGAGCAAGGCGACCACGGCCGGCGCCTGTCAGGCGGGAGGCTTCCCCTATTCGTTCAGAGACTTCTTCAGAGACTCCTCTGTCTCCTCTCATTGATCCCCGCGCGGTGCTGCCTTCGGATCATGTCATTCTCGGGGATCCACACGGGCAGGGACACGTTTGGCAGCATGGTGGGTCGTCTTCGTACGTCCAGGAATCCGACGCCTTCACCTTCGGATATAATTTTTTCGCAGATCTTGGCTTGCCCTATCAGAGCGTGCCGGCTGGTCCTGATGAGCCTCTTTCTGGAGACGAGGACGACTCTGAGCCTGAGACCTTCAGGGCTCCTGAGGAGGCGGGCCCGATTCGCAAGAGGGACCGGGGACAGACGTCGGGCGCTAGGGATTCTGATTGATTTCTCTTTTAGGCTGTTTTTCTGAGATTGAGATTTGTGACTGGGATTGAGATTTGTACAGCTTATGCATATTTTTTTTTTTTTAGATGTAATATTTTAGGATTATTGTTACCTACTTTTTTTTTTTATTTGATTTTTTTTTTTTGCACACTCCCTTTATTTTTGGAATGTAATAATTTAGGATTTTATTTTTATGAATGCAATGCAGTATGAATGCAATGTTGCATGAGCCTTGGTTTTTTGGCAAGGGTGTTAGTGTTTGGTATATGGACTGGTTTGGGGAGGTTTTTTTTTGCACAGGTTTCAAGCAACCGGGACGGAATATTCCTCTTTGGTTCAGCAGTTTGGACTGTTGCAGATTTTTTCTGATGGAGAACAAACTTGTCCGCGCGGATAGGACAGAAATCTGACACTGTCCTTTAATTTTGCTTCAGATCTGGTCTCACTTTATTTCAAATTCAAATATCCTCTTCAACCTCTAGTCCAAACAGCCATTTTCGGGGAGAAAGAGAGAAAATTCATGGAAAACCTTAGAAAAGCTCCATCAAAATTGTCCCAAGAATCCCAAATGTCATTCTTTAACAAATTCAAGGATTGGTCCCGGGAGATTATGCATGAGAGGAGGTCCTTCTTTGAAGAAAGGTACAAGGTGAAGTGCTTATGGTCTCTCAAGGAATTGATTCCGGACTACGATCTTCTGAGGGCTTCTTCCTCATTTTGGGATACTAGAAGGCATGTCTTTTGCCTTTCCTTCAACGAGATGGTCCCAACCGTCGAAGAATTTCGGGCCTTGCTTGGTGGTCCGGAGGTGGAAGAGATAGCGGTTCCTTTGCCCGGAGGGGCTTCTTTCGTTGATAGATTGTGCATCCTCCTTCATCTTTCCCCGGAGGAAGCGCAAGGTATGATCCGTGGTCACGATCATTTTGATATTTCCAGTCTCCCTGATAGATTTAGGGGCTTAGGCTTGCTCGATGATGCCTATTGGGATGCCTTTGCACTTTGCATGTTCGGGACCTTGTTCATGGTCTATTCTTTTGGGATCTGTCATCGGTCTCGCCGGATGTAGTCGTTCATTGTCGCTTGGGCGAGATGTTGTACCTCCGATCCCGGGGGAGACTTTCCATGCTCTCGATAGGTCAAGCACGGAAACGGTATATGCATGGGGCAGCCTGCCTCTTGACCCCGTGGCCGATGGAGCGCTTGGGGATTCTTCGGGAAACTCCCGACATGATCAAGCCTTGGACATTTGCCAGGAGGGGTTGTCAGTAGATTTTGATGATCGTGGCTTATGGGAGCGTTGGATGGCCGGTCGCCGCACGTAAGACATCGATGGTCGGTGCCTTGTTGGCGGGTGGAGACTCGCGAGTGCTTCGTGACGGGTGCCCCATGTGGTCATGCTTCCGGGGCTTTCTCAGTCCAGCTTCTATATTCCGTCCTTGGTTCTGAGACAGTTCGGCTTGGAGCAGGTTCCTTTGGAGGACTTTGATGATATAGCCACCAGGGTGGTGGCTTCTGCTTCTATGGATGATCCTTCGGTGTTTTCCTTTCTTTCCCGAGTATGGAGGTATGACGTCTTTCCTCCTCGGGTTATCCTCAGGCGTCCGAGACCGGTGTTCCTGACCACTTGGTACCTGGATTGGTATGAGAGGCATCTGGGAGAGGCTCAGGTGGCTATTTTGAGGCGGCGTGAGGCCATTGTAGGTGCGGAGGACCTGACAGTTTCTGAGAGGAGGAGGGCCGAGGCGAGGGCCAACCCTCATGACAGGAGCGGAGACGCTGTGACCGACTATGAGGCTTATGTCAAGAGACAAGAGAGGAGGACTCCTACTTTACCAACCCGATTACAGGAGATGAGAGATGACGCTAGGGCTACCAAGGCCCAGGCAGAGGCTGGTTTGGTAGATCCTGTTCCTATAACAGAGCTCGGTAGGAGGAAGACCGACATTTTTCCGGTTCAGAAGAAGAAGACTCGAAGGGGGAAGAAGAGGGGAGAGGCCAGTACGAGTGGCTTGGAGTGACTTTGAGGTTTCCGAGTATCCCTTTCTTGTCATGGCAGACACATTAGTTTGATTATGTATCTTAATTTCTTTTAGCAGGTTGCCAGTTGTAGGAATGAATCGGGCTTAGACTCATCAAAAAGTTTTTAACTTGTAATGAATATTTGAATTGCTTCAGAGTTTTTCGAGACACTTTCATGGTCTGATCAGTGTATTGATGTCAAAGTATGACTTTTATTTGTGTTTTAGACCGAACCGTTTCCGGCTGCCTACGTTCCCCTCATTTTGAGGAGCTCAGGTCTTCGTAGTTCAACCCGGTCGATTTTTTTTATTTTTTGTTTGTTTTTTTTTGTTTGTTTTTTTTTTGTGCAACCCTGTTTTTTACCTAGGCCGCCCTTTTCGGATTTTCAACCTAGTTGGGTATTACTCTTTTAGCACTCTTTTTTTTTTTGACTCGGTGTTTTACGCATAGTATCTGCGCAGCTTGTCACCATTCACTGGGTGTACAAAGGGATTTCCGTCGAGGTCTGCAAGTTGCATGGCTCCTCCGGAGAAGATCTTCTGGACGACGTATGGCCCGACCCAGACAGGCTCCCATTTGCCGAGGGGGTTGATACGGACTGGGGGCTTCTCTTTTAAGACGAGATCACCTTCTCGGATCTCCCGATGTTTTACTTTCTTGTCAAAGGCTCTGGCCATTCTTCCTTGGTAGGCTCGGATATGTTCCATTGCTTTCAATCGGCGCTCATCTAGCAGGGCCAATTCATCATGGCGACTCTGGAGCCATTCGACCTCGTTGATCTGACTTTCCAGCAGTACACGGAGCGAGGGGGTTTCTAGCTCGATTGGGAGTACGGCTTCCATTCCGTAGGTGAGGGCAAACGGTGTTTCCCCAGTTGCCGTTCTGACTGATGTTCTGTAGCCCCAGAGTGCCAGGTGTAACTTATCGAGCCAATCTCTGCCTTGGACAGCCATTTTCCGGATGATATTTTCCAGATTCTTGTTTGCTGCTTCGACGGCTCCGTTGGTTTGGGGCCTGTAGGGAGATGACTTGTGACGGGTTATTCGGAATTCTGCTAGCAGCCTGTCGCATTCCCCTTCGAAGTGGGATCCATTATCTGAGATGATTTCGGCTGGCAACCCGTATCGGCACATGACGTTCTCTTTGATGAAGAGGGCTACTTTCTTTGAATTGAGGATTTTGTAGGATTTTGTAAGGCATCCTTTCCAGTTCCTTCGAAGAAATCACCAATCTGCGTCTTTTTAGGCTCTTCCGCAGTTCCCAGATTCACACTCGTCAAAATCTCTTCGGCAGCTTGGGCTCGATTTTCCTCTTTCCGGACAACCTGCTTGAAGATTTTTTTTTGTTTGATTTTTTTTTTCGTTTAATGTGTCTGCTTCTTTATCTAATGAATTATTATTAAGTGTTTTTTTTTTAATTCATCATTAGTTAAAGTGGCAATCAAGGGATACTCAGAAAGATTCGTCATTTCATTGAAAACGAAAGGGAATACAGCGCTTGCTACAGACTCGTAGTCTTCAGGCGTAAGGCCATCGGACGACCCTAGGGACTCGGTCTTAACAGAGAGACTGGGAGGACTTGTCCTAGATTGACACAAAGGGACGGGGGACCAATCCAAGTTTGGTGATCATTTCTTCTTTGGTCGCGGACGGGCCTGAGAGAGTTTCCCAATTCTTTAGCGGCTTTGCTGTTGGGGGCGTCATGACTCAGGAACTGTGCTGTTTCTGTTTTCCTTTCTCAATTGTTGCTATCATCTCTTGGACCGAGCCGAGATCAATCAGATCTGGCACCTGGACTTCTTCCTCGAACAATTGCTGCATAACCAGACCATCCCAATCATCTGAGGGAAATTCTGCGGCCTTAGCTTTTGGTACTGTCAATTCGAACTCAGGCTTCAGATCTTTCTGGGCAATCGGGGTTGTGGTAGTAAGCTTCTCGAACTGTTCTACCAGGTCCGGCACGCCTCTGAAGGTATACTCACTCTTCATGGTAGTGGTAGCCCCGGGTATCTTGGGTAGGTCCAGGAACATTCTGCGGACCGGGTTAGCTTTGGCTCCCCTGAACTTGTTGAGGCTATCCTGTAGCTTCAGCCACCCTTCTGTAGGAGTGGGCTCTGTGATGTTACCCGGTTGTGTGGGACCCTTTACAAAGTAGTCAGCCAAATTAGGACTGAAGGGGAGAGATTTAGGGTCGTCGACCGGACCCTTTCTCGTGGCGGCTTCAAATCTTTTTCCTTTTACAAAGTGTCCACCGAGGAGGCCTCATATCCTGTGCCGTGGCGAAGTTTTCTGTCCTTTCACCTCGATGAGTTTGTGAGTTCCTTGTTGATGCTTCCCTGCATCGAGGCCAGTAGATAGCTCATCTTTCTCATCATTTTCAAGACCTGGGGATTTTATCCCGGTGATTGTCGAATCTATGTTGCACACTTGGGCTTTGGGAGGCTCGACCGTGAAGCCAGTTAGCATGAGACCTTCCTCGTCATGTTTGATTTCCAGAATAGGTATTCCACCTGTATCCGTGCCCTCTAAGGTGACTAAATCCCCGTAAATGGTCGTCAGGTCCCCATTCGAGACGAATTTCACACACTGGTGGAGGCTTGAGGCAACCCCTTTGACCTGATGCAGCCAAGGTCTTCCCAATAAGGCATTAAAAGTGATCGGGATGTCGATAACCTGGAATTCCACAGGTATCAATTTCTGGCCAAACCAGAGGTCCAAAGTAGCAACTCCGAGGACTGCTCGGGATGTCGAGTCATAAGATTTGACTGTGAGGGAAGAAGGCTTTAAATCTGTAGTCTTGATTTCGAGCAGGCTCATGATCTTTGCCGGAAGAATGTTCATTCCGGACCCATTATCAACCAGGACCCGAGGGAGGCGCCGTTCATCCAATTGGACTGTGATGAAGAGAGGCTCGTTATGATCAGCCCCAAATTGAGGGAGGTCGAGATCTGTGAAAGTGATTATGTTCCCGTAGTGGATATTTCCAATCAACTGTACCATGTCATCGGGAGTAGCATCAATAGGCACTAGAGTGCGAGCCAGGCTTTCTTCCAGCTTCAGCTTATGGGGATAGGACGAAGTGAGTAGAGACCAGAGGGAAATGTTGGCTTGTCTGCCTAACCGGGGTGAGCACGGGATCCTCTTTTTCGGGGTCTGGAGTTTCAGCTGTCTTAGCATAGGGGCGGCGATCTTCTTTCGGTGCTTGATCTGTGGCCTTCTTATCTGCCTTGGGATTTCCTTGGAAGATCTGCCCGGATCGGGTCAACAGGTTAACTTCCTCCTCAGTTGTCTCTTGACTGGATTTCTTTAAGGCTGCCAATGTCAACGGGGGAGCCTTTTTGGCTATTGGCCACCCTCGACGGAGTCTAGCAACGGTGAGGGGCCGAGCTGCATGCGGCTCCTTCCCGGGCGGCCCTTATAACCGCTTCCTGTGTCACGGCTTTTGAGTGCGGGTTGTGTTGTTGCCCCTTGGATGGCCCACAGAGCTAGGGCGTCCTCCGATTCGCTCCCATAGTCTGCCTTGCTCATAGTTATCATGCAACAAGAGTCGCTATTGTCAGGACTCGGCGGCTTTTCGATTTCATCCCCTGGATGGCCCACAGAGTTATGGCTATCGGCCTCCATTTCATCATACATCCTCTTTCTTTCACCCTTGCAAGTAGGGCAGCCACAAGTGAAGAATAGGCAACGTTCCCCCTCGGAGCTCGATGCAGCAGCTCGATAGATCTGTGTCCAAATGAGGAGCACCCGGGGTCCATTGTCGGGCATTGGAGCAATTAGGAAGGCGTCATGTGGATCCATAGGTATGAAAGCCGCTGGGGAGACGTTCAAATCGATAACCCTTTTCAATGATTGCAGGCAATCACTGTGCTCAAGTGGCCCGGTTGTGACCCTTACGGTTGTTATGCCATCCGTTTTCGGGAAAGAAGAAAAAGATCCGATGACGTTTACGAATTCTTCATCTTCTGGTGGCTGAAACCCTCTGTTCTCGACCAGTGCTTCAATAAACCCTTTCCATTCACCAGTCAGGTTCTTATAAGGAACGTTGTGTTCTAGGATTTCGGATATGTACGGATCTGGGCGCGGGCTTTGTTGTCCCTCATCCTCTGAAGTATCCGGACACTGACCACAGGTGCATCTCACGAGGTGCAGCTCTTGGGGACCCATCCCTACTGGCACTTGACTTGCATTTTCCGGTGGTCCTTCATCGTCGCTTGCTGACAACCAACCATTATGCCTGGCTCCCATGGGCTCATTTCGGGCATGATCGTTCCAGATTGATTCTGGATCTGGGGCCTCGGTTGACTCTTCGCTCTCGTCATCATCATTGTCGTCGCTGTCGTCGAAATCATCTTCCCATACTACCGAGATTTCGGCTGAGAGGGAACGCCGATCAAACCCATTAGGGGAATATGGGTGCGTGCAGCCGCAGAAATTGTTATATGCTCCCATTCCCGGAAGTGATAGATGCGACTCAGCTTCTCCTCCCAGAAACTGCGGGGGAAGAGTGAGAGGGGGTGGCACGTATTTGACACTAGGTAGAATGTAGAAGGGTTCTTCCTCCTCTGATTCTTCAGTTTCACTGCCTTCGGGATCGTATTCAGCCTCTCCCAAAACCAACTTACAGAAATGTACTAGCTCCAGATGCTCTTCGGCTTCTTTGCTGATAAGCCCCAATACGGGCGCCCGCCTGAAGCTTTCTTGCTCAATCTTTCTTGACTGCTCTAACCATCTTGTGTAAATGGTTTTTTCATGTTTTGACCGGAACAGCCCCAGTTCTCCAGTATCGGCTTTCCCTTCATCCGAGAAATAGCAGGCCTCGTATTCTTACAAGGAGTCTCTGACATGAGACCAAGATGGGTTGATTCGTTCAATATCCTCAAGGCTGAGGGGAAGTCCGAATTCAGGATCCTCGACGAGGTTGGCCACGGGTATTTGGGGACCTTTATCAGCATCTTCCTGGGCATGCGAAGATTCTCCGCATTCAATCATATTCACCTGATTATGGTTCCTTGGCAGAGGATTTTTGACTGTATTAGGCCCCTCGGGGCCTTCCAACTTTCCTTGCTCTATGAGCACCTGGATTGCCTTTTTCAGAGTGAAGCAATTGTCTGTTAGATGTCCATGGGCTTGATGAAAAGCACAATATTTTGTAGTATCCACGGGAGCATTCGGATTTCTGGGTTGGAAATTCTCCAAAGGCCGCAGCAAGCCTTCTTTCACCAGTCCCCTAAAGATGTCGTTCAGAGGCATTCCAAAGTTTTCGAGATTCATGACTCGTGGTCTGGGCTCGACTGGTTTTCTGGGAGCAAAAGAAGTTGTGTTATTACATTCCTGTCCCGCATAGTTAATCATCTCTTTGCCTTTAGCAGGAGCAGGGGCAGTGTTTGCAGGAGGAGCCCGATATCTGTAGGGTGTGCGGCGGTTGCTGATTGTAAGCCTTTTCAAACTTAGCTGCGGAGTTAATCATGGCCCGTAAGTCTGAGTACGGGAAGTGACTGAGGGAGGCTCTCAGATGTGGTTTCAGGCATGACTGGAAGATGTCCAGTTGTTCCTCTTCGGAAGGAGGGATGGCCATTTCGCTGAGTTTCAGATTCCACCGCTTGTAGAAGTCCCCAACATTCTCATCGGGACGCTGCACTGTTGTTTGTAGGTCAACCCTATTTGTTTCCCACTCCAAGTTGGCCTTATATTTTTCTGTGAAGGCATTGGTAATATGGTCCCACGTAGTCCTGGCTTCGGGTTTTAAACGAAAGAACCATTTTAAGGCGCTGGATTTCAAAGATAGGCTGAAATAGTCAGCCAACTGCTGATTGGTACACCCTTTGGCCTTCATCGCCAAGGTATACGTGTCCAAGTGAGTTTTCGGGCATGCAGTCCCATCAAAGAGATCCAGATTAGGCATCACGAATTTGTGAGGCAGGGGAACAATGGAGTCCGGGTCTGTAGGCCGGAAAGCAGACTTCTTGGCAGTCAACTCAGCGATCTGCGCTTTCATTTCTTTGTGTTGTTCCACGAACCAGGCCAGATGAGGATCTTGTGGCGGAACCGTGGCATTTGAACCGGAGAGGGGGTTTACCACTGGAGGCAGACTGATGGAGGGAACGGCTGATCCGGGGACGTAGGTGAAAACCTGTCCTTGGCCCAAATTGCCCGGGGGAGCATGAGTAGGAGCCTGGGCGAAGGGATAGAACCTTGCGGCCTGCTGTTTATTTTCAACTGGCAAAGTAGGTGGAGGCAGCCCCGATGTAGCCGGATAACTTGAATTTCCAGACTGGGGCCCATAAGTAGGCTTAGGTGTGCCGCCGTCCCCGACCGTTGAATTGCATGGCCGGGCCGAGGCGACGGTGTATAACCCGGGGGGTACTGTGGTCCTGGTGATTCGGATGACACCGGGATGGAGGCTTGGTAACCCATAGAAGTCTGAGTGAGGAACGGATTTGTGTGAGGAGCAGCTGAACCAGTACTATTCTGAGGAGGGGCTCCTGACTGTGGCCCAGAACCAAATTGTGGCGGCATTCCGAACTGTGGCTGTTGTTGTGAAGGTCCGAATTGATCGGTTCCGAACTGAGGTGGCACTCCAATTTGTTGGGGCATTCCGAGATAACCCCAACCATGAGAAGACATTCCGTACTGGTTTTGTCCCCACTGAGGAACTGTGAACTGATTTGTGCCATCGGGCTGCATGGATCCAGTGGTCTGACCCAGAGACCGAGGAGCATGGGTTCTGGTAGTGGCACCATAGGAGGTGGGTGGTGGCATCCTGGTGTAGTCAGGGCGACTGAGAGTGGGGTTGGCATCCTCGTCTTCTTCCACGGTGAAGGTGCCATCGGGATTGAGGCTGGCGGCCAGACCATGGCTCTTAATAGCCTCCATAAGGCTGTTTAGATGTGCTTCCTGTCGTAACCTCATCTGTTCTGCTAACCGATTCCACCGCCGTTCGCCTCGAGGGGTCCCGGAGGCGGAGTGACGTTATCCCCATCATTACGGGCCGACGTGCACATTCTGAAACCCGGAGTCCGAACAAACGGTGAAGCCGATGACGCGCTGACTCTTCCCAACTAATCAAACGATGACCCGGTGTCCAACCAACCTTTGTGAGGAGCCTGCGGGGAAAAGGCACGAGGGTTCGATGTCCTGGGAATGAAGGAGGGTAGGTGTTTGGGCTTTGGGCTCATGCAACATGCAGTTATTTGTTCACGTTTACTTAAAACATGTTTTATTAACCTAATCGGTTGGAAAAGATTGCTCTTCTTTTTCGCAAACTACTCTGGATCCTGGATCAGTGGGCCCCGTCACTACGTCTATAAGCCCCTCGTATTCCACCTGTATTTCGACCTCCCAGGGTGGACAGCCCCGGGCGAGGGTCCTATAGGGCAAGCGGGTCCCACCGACCGAAAGAAAAACGATCCTAAAAGTCTGGCGGGTAATCGAGTCTTAACGAGCATTCGATGTAAATTACGGACAAAGCTGACGTCAAAGTCAAGATCATGTCCGAGGGCTCGACGAAAAGTCGGCATGATTTGGACTGATGAATGTCCACAATTGATCTTGACTTGTCGTCAATTAAGCCGTAATTAGGCATGGAATAATCATTAATCCTTGATGACTCAGTGTCAATGCTGGGAGTCAGTGTATAATTTGTGCCAGTCAGAGCCGAAGTCAAGGCGCCGGTCAACATCTTGGTCAAAGTCTGCGGCAGAAAACCGGCAGAACTTCGACTGATTAGGGTCCCCAAAAGATATTGAGTCGGTATGCCGACAAAGGCTTGAAAGGAAAGGTCTATACACAGACAGGGCATGACACAGACCAAACTAAAAACCAACCGGGTCTCGGACAGAGTGTGTCACGGACAAGTGCATGGTCGACACGAGGCTCCATGGGATGTTTGGGTATTCCTGTGCTTGCACCGAGAGGCGTAATAAGACTAAACGGGCCGCGACAAGGATTTTCCCGGGTTAGAGACGTAGTGTGCAGTGTACGGTCACGTGCGCGTAGTGTGCAAGCAGTCTATTTTCTTTTTCTGAGTAAAATAGAAATTTTTTTATGTGTCTTAAAAATATTATGCATGATTTTTTTTTGAAAGTTTTCTTTTTTTTTTTGAAAATCTTTTTTTTTCTTTTGAAATTTTTTTTTTTGAAATTTTTTTTTGAAATTTAATGAACACATAAACATATAAGCACAAGAATTCCGACAGTTAGGGACATGATTCCGACAGTCAAAATTTTGACTTTTTCCGAGGCGGCCAAAACAACACGAAAAATGTGCAAAAATCAACACACACACACAAATGATTTTTAAAGCCGGGACGGAAGCTTGACCCTCAAAAGCTTTTTTTTTTTTTAAAACAATGATACCGGTACGTGGGATTGTTAGACCACAATTTATCCCCGACTCGTGTCAGGAGGCGATAACGGAAAGTTTAATGGTTTCCACCAATATACCAAATATCATTTTTTTTTTTTGAAAAAGCTAGTCCCCAGCGGAGTCGCCACTGTGATGATGTGCCCACCTAAAATTTTCTCGCGGGAGGAATTCGATTTTTTGCGTTTCTTTGAAAAAATCAAATAAGACCCGAAAAAAGAACGGAGTCGCCACGCCATTTTTGTTTTAAGGGCCAAAATTTTGAAAAATGCCCGAGATTAGAGATTTGGGTTCGGAGGTCATGTTACACGCCGGGAAGGACGTTAGTGTGCACCCGGAATGCCTCGTAAAACGAGTCTTCCAAGCTGAAAATCATTTGTGTGTGTGTGTGTGTTTTGGCCAAAATAAGTTGAAACTCAGAAAAGTAAAAATTGGGATATCTTTTTAAGACTTTAAACTGATCCCATGATTTTTGGAAGATTTTTGGATTGAGATTTGATACTCAAAAGACCTTTTGAAGTTGAGAGTCACTTCTGCCAGAATGAAAAAGGCAGTGGACCTTTGATTTTGAAATGGATTCAAGGGCCTTAAAACTTCATAATCCGGATAAACTCAGAGAATGAAAGTTGTTCCAGACACCTTAAATAAGATTTGTGAGAAGGAATTTTCCATTTTGGAGAAGATTTGAGGGGTCAAAACCTTCTGCAAATCTCAGATATGCAATCTGAATTTCCAGAAGCTGATGAACTGGCCTATAAAAGAAAATTTGAAAAGAGGAATTTTACTCACCCAAAAAATAAAGTAAAAATATGTCTGGAAAGCTCTGGATGTTGGCTACAAAAAGTGTTTTGTAGTCAACATCAAATTCCAAGTTTATCTGTGTCCAAAAATTAAGACAATGGACTGGGGTCTTGGAAAATTGCTACTGGACAGCAACTTCTCAAGAAAGGAAAACTGATTTTAAAGGGGGTTTTTGCATCCATGCTTGTCCCCATTTTCCTAGGTTTTGGTTAGTGATCACTTGATATTTTAGTGGTGAATCAACTATACCAAACCATCCTTGGGGTACATTAGGACTAAGCACTTCATTTGCTTGGGAAGGGGAATTTTATCCTTTGAAATCAAGATTTGGTGCTTGAAAATAGTTTTTAGGGTTTTGAAAATGTGTTTTCTTTGCAAGAAAGTAAGAGAACTTGAAAATAATGTTGATCCTTGTAGAAGATCATCCATGGAGATGAACTTCCATGGTGATCTTCTTGGATCTAAGACAAGAAGATGAATGAACTACATTTTGTAGCTTGAAAATGCATGCATGGATGAGAGATTTAGGGTAAGAAGAGGGAGGTTATACCTATCTTCTTTGTGTTTTGGAACTTTGGCTTGAATGTATGAGTGTTTGAGGCTTTGAATATGATAGTGAGTGAGTGAGATTTGGGAAGATAATCAAGAGAAAAGAGTGACAATTCAAGGAAATTCTCACTATTTTCTCAAGTATTTTCGCCAAGGTGCAACTGTGAATTGTGTTCTTCCTCCTTTTTTTTTGTGACTGGAGGGCTCAATTTATAGCCCTCTGAAAATGACAATCCCATCCGCGCGGACAGGACCCTTCAGCGTGCACTGTTCATTAAATGCAGCTTCAGGCTTTGGACACAAGGAATAATCTTTTCAAAATTCAAATTAATCAGCCAGTTTTTGTTTCCAGCCATTTCTTTTTTTGGTTTTTCTTATTTCTTTTACTTTTTTGATTCCTTTCCTTGGTTTATCTTTTTTTGACAATCCCTAATCTACCCTTACTTGGTTAGAAATGTTAGGAATTGTTAGAAATGATATAACTTTCGTTAATTTTCTAACGAAAATTCTAACAAGCTCAAATTGAAGCACTTACAGGAGGGACTCCGATATTTTCCACATTACTGTAGCAAGCTTGTGTACAAATTAAATCTGAATATGTGCTGTAAGGTTTGAGAAAGATTTTCAAGTAGGTGAGCTGTTGAGCATTAAGTATACAACGCGGTTTATACAATTTATACAACTACACATAATGATAATAATAATCAAACTTAAAACAGAAACCAAAGCTTAAATATTTATCGTGGATGGTGCTACTGCTACAATACATAGGTGAGTTACAAGTGGCTAAAGCTACAGGGGCAGGCAGAAAGAAAGAATTTGATCTCAAAGTTAAAAGGAGTGCCACATTTTCAGGGAGATCTCTAAGAAAATACTAGCAGAGGTGATCATCAATTATTCCTTGAACCATGATAACCTCTTTGGTACCTGCAATAGTCTATCTTTCTATTCGGCCCGATAATCCTTTACTGAGCATTTGCAATTCTTTTGATGATCCGTCAGTTCCTGAAAATTTCAGGTTTTCTTCGCATAGTGAAAGCATATCTTACTTTATATTATCAAGTAAAGAACAACTAAAGCTCTTCTTACACCTTCCCGCGGAAGATGAATGCAGAAGAAATATTGATACAAGGGAAAAAGCTATCTTAGGATTCCCAATATCACCTTATTTGGTCCTCGGGAGAAAAAGAAATGAGTTTGACTGGGAAAAATACCTGAATCTGCTTCTGTAGAAACTTGACGTACTCTACCGCCTCTTCTAACATATCTGCCGTGTTAGTTTGCTGCATGACCACATTGAACTATGTTGTAACATTTTGAAAATTGAATTGTCTGCTAATATACAATAGAAGACTTGAATATCATATAAGAGTAATTAACATTTTTGCTAATTATAAAAAACAAGCTTCCAGATAACATAACAAACACAACTGAATAGAAAACCTTACTGTCGGTTGGTAATAAGCCATGAGTAGGGCTGTAAACGAGCCGAGCCGAGCCGAGCTTTGAAGTTTCGAGCTCGAGCTCGAATAAAAAATATCGAGCTCGAGCTTTTCTCGAGCTCGAGCTCGAGCCTAGAATGCATGTTCGAGCTCGGCTCGAATCAAGTTTCGAGCTTTTCGCGAGCTCGCGAGCTTTTCGCGAGCTGCTCGAACTCGAGTTTTAACGAGCCGAGCTCGAGCTTCGACTTATTTTTTGAAAAAAATCTGAAATCAAACGAGCTTTTAACGAGCCGAGCTCGAGCTTCGACTTATTTTTTGAAAAAAATCTGAAATCAAACGAGTTTTTAACGAGCCGAGCTCGAGCTTCGACTTATTTTTTGAAAAATATCTTAAATAAAACGAGCTTTTAACGAGCCGAGCTCGAGCTTCGACTTATATACTCCCTCCGTCCCAAAATGTTTGTCCCATTTGACTTTTTTGTTGAACTTTGACCACAAATTTATGAGAGATTAATCATGTTCATGAAATTCTAAAAGTTGTTGTTGATAATATTATTAATGGTGAATCAATAGGAATTTTTAGAATTTCATGAACATAATTAAATTGTCATATATTCGTGGTCAAAGTTCAACAAAAAAGTCAAATGGGACAAACATTTTGGGACGGAGGGAGTATATATATATATATACTAAAATTTATTCGAGCTTTTAACGAGCCGAGCCCGAATCGAGCTCAAACGAGTCGATCTCGAACAGAGCTCGTCGAACATACGAGCCAGAACACGAGCCGGCTCGAAAAAAAGACGAGCTTGAAAATCGGTTCGAGCTCGAGCTCGAGTTCACCTCGAGCCCACTCGAACTCGAGCTTTTTTCGAGCCGAGCTCGAGCCGAGCTTGAGCCGGCTCGGTTCGTGTAACAGCCCTAGCCATGAGATAGGAATCCATGCAGTATAAGAACCTCTTTACACATCCTAGTTGGCCATGTCAACCCCCCACCCCACCACAAAAGATAAAGATAAAAATAAATATAAATATATAATACATAGAGATATTATATACTCCCTCCGTCCAGCTACAAATCACACTTTCCTCGTTTGGGCGTAAAATTCCTGAGAAATCTGCACACTTCCTAAAATGGCAAAAAATCTTTACTATTCCCTCCACTCATTCTCTCTCCTACATTATTTTAATACTCACAACACCATTATAATTTACTATTCACTCCACTCATTCTCTCTCCTATTTTACTTTTACACTCACAACATTTATATCATTATTTTTTTCCTTAATCCACGCGTAAACAGTAAGTGTCTCATTTGTTTGATAATGAAAAACCACGTACATCTGAATTTAATCAAAATTTAAACTCAACACTCAAAAATTATTTGAATAATCTTAATGATTAATTAATAAAAATAAAGTCATCAAAAACATAATTAGATTATATTTATATAATATTTTAACTTCTCATATAAATTAAATTTGACCAAGTATTAAAATGTAATTTTCATAATATTAAACTTAATAATATTATTAATTCATATTCATCGAATGTGTATTAAACTATTAATAATATTATTAATTCATATTCATCGAATGTGAATTAAAAATATTATTAATAGTTTAATATTATGAAAATTATATTTTAATAATTAGTCAAATTTAATTTATACGAGAAGCTAAAATATTCAACAAAAGAAAGTAACAATAAATAAATAAATAAAATATGTTGATATAGTAAAATATTCACTTGTGGATAATTTGGGAAAATTGGAAGGTACGTGAATTAAAAATCTTCAGAGCCTACAAGTGCTTAATCAACTCCAAGATTTAGGTCATCATTTAGCAAGAAAATTACTGCTTGACAACTAATTTTCATTAGCAGAATCATACGCAACGTCAAGCACAAATAGACAAACATGGAATGAGGAAGACCCAAAAAGATAAATGATGAAAAAATTGACCCAAACAGGAAGCATTAGCTGCAAATAGGAGAAGGAAGTTACTTTATCCACATTGCAAAACATACTTTACATGACTTATTGATGAGATGCGTTTCTCAGGAAAAAAGGGGGGAAGAAGATGAGATGTGTTCTACAGAGATATCAACCTCCAAACACAAATATGCGTAGTAGATTAAGGTCCAAACAAAATTTTGGGAAAAGATATCAATATGTACAGTACAGAGGCTAACTGATTTGTAGACGTATTTCTATCCTCATACATGGATGTAAATTTGTTTCATGTACACCCTCAAATTCAAAATTTGATGAAGATGAAAATTGATACAGTAAAAATTATCCCAATGTCACAAAAATAGCGGATATTTAACGATTGAAACTTATTAAGGCTGTTGCATTAATTGCCTGTTTCGTTCTGAACTTGGACTTGAGACAATTACCTTTTTACCGAGTATTTTTTATGGAGTAAAGGAACTATTTTTAAGAGACTGAGGAGTGTTTCAGATCATCCAGAATGATGTTCATCACGATATTGCTCCAAGGAAAAAATATCCAAAAACTAAAAAAGTACCATATATAGTTGACGAATCGGTAACTGAGGCCTCCTAGAGAATTTCAGAAACACAGAAGCACAAAGAACCAAAGGCACTTCACAGAGAGCAGGTACTTCACCAATAACCAGAATAGCTTGATTAGATATCAATTTCAAAAATTTGATGTCTTCTTTAATCAAAATATCATCCGTGTTCCTTGTCACCATATCTGGTCTCCTAATATTCTTCGATGCATCTATGATATGATATTCGTATCACTCTAACGATGCTACTATGCGGAAACCTCGAAAAGGAATTATTGGGATCAAGGGAATCTTAAACTCAGACACGAGCCAAGTGGAAGCTCAAAAAATTGCAAGTTGTGAATTAAAATGCTTGATCAAATCCAAGAATCAACAAGCACATTGTGAAAGAGAAAAAAGTTTCAAGAAATTACTAAAAGGGGAAAATAGTACTAGTTGCAAATAGAAAAATGGAAGTTACCTTATCCATATTAGGAACAAGCTCCTGAAGCCTCCTTATTCTGTCACTAATTTTTGTCCTCCTCACCTATTTCCAAATCAGGAAATAATATAAATAATAATTTTTGGATCTGCACCGACTTAAGCAAAAATAATAATAATGATAATAAATAAAATTCAAATTATAATAAATACCCTTTCTGCAATACTTCTTGGATGAGTAGCACAACCCCTCTTTGCTCGAACTCTACAAGGCACTGAATCCTCCAATATCTTCTCCATCTCCGCATCAAATTGCTCTCCCCTCTACATATTAACACCCTTTTCAAATTCAAACCTAAAAAACACGAATTAATCACCATAAATTGAAAGTTTACCGGAAATTTGGAAAGTGGGTCGTCTAAATCAAGGTCTCTGCCGAGTTTGTAATCGTAATTAGCCGGAATCCCAAAGTTAGAGAAGTATCCATCTGAGGCAGAACTGATCTGGGAGAGGAAGTCGGCGGGAGAGCTGTTCTGACGGAGGAAATTTCCGATCCCGGCAGAGGGCGAAGCGGTGCCGGAGAACAGGGGATCGACGTAAGTGGAGGCGGAGTTCGAGGAGGTCCTGGTGATGGTGGGGAGAGATGGTGGAATTTGAGTTGAGGGTTTTGGAGGGTCGATTACGTCTTCTTCTTCAGATTCTAGTAGAGCTTCTAACCATGTCGCCGGAGCTGAGCGGAACCGGGCGAGTCCGCCTCGACTCAGTTCGGCTCCGCCACTGCCACCGCCGCCGATTTGCATATTGAAGTTTGAAAAGCTGCTTGAAACAATGGTGTCTTGTCTGTAATTAGTAAGAGGAGTAGTACGGAATAGCTGTTTCTTCTTTTCTGTTTTATTTTTGTTTCTATTTTTAGGCAGAAAAACTGAAAAAGAAAATAGAAAATGTAAATAGGAAAGAATAATAATAAACATAAAAAGGAAAGGAAAGGGTACACGTCGACTTTACTGATGGGAAGCGTGGATGGCTTAAGGAGGAGCAACGTCATCTGTTTAACCGAACTTCTACCCCTAACCTTTTCTTTCCATATTATTTTTATTTTTATTTTTACGTAAACATTAATATAAAATATAAATGGTATACTTATAAATATAAAAAGTAGAGTAGTAGAGAGAACAACCGAGAGTAATATTATTTTTATTTATTTTATTTTATTACATAACCAATATAAATTTGTTTATTTTTCTTATTGATGAAAAGTTGTGAATCCAATGAGAACTTAACACTTGACCAACTTAAACCCCATTAATTTAATAACAAATTAATCATGGATGAAATAGAAAAATAATTGAATGGTAGGTTTGAGAGATTTATTGATAATCAAAGCTGGTCTACATTTAAAAATAATTTTTTAACAATATTTCCTTAAATATAATTTGTAAGCTAAGTGATAAACTTGGTTATAAAGTTTAGCTAGATTTGTTGATGAGTCTTTTGGCTCAACTATTGCTTTTCTTTTACGGGCAAATTGCAAATTGATAACCTTAGTTTTATACAAAGTTGTAATAACACGTCTGAGTTTTAAAACATGTCATCTGATTCCTAAGTTTGTCAATTTGTTGTAATGTGGTGTAAAAATTAATGAATCGTTAAATTTTTGACGTAATGAAACAAATGTGCATGGCACATGACTTTTAAAGGGGTAGTTTTGTAATTTCGCAAAACTTGTGCGAAAATGAGCTAAACACAGGTTATCAAATTGCAATTTGCTCAACATATAAACAATATTCACATTTAACAATATATATTTTATTTACATCAAAAGCCACTTCTCTCTCAACACCTCTCCTTTCTAGTAACCCCTTTCCCTTCGACCAGAAGCACAACCATTAGCAGACGAAAATCGACCTAGTGATACAGAGAATTCTTCGTCTTAGATGTGTTATGAAGAGTTACGCTTTGTGGACCAATTTTTGGATATAAAAACAAGCGAAACAACTGACAACCAACCAGAGAGAAATTACAGATTGTGATTTGAAATTCTTTTTTGTAAGAATGGAAAAGCTCGAAGCCATGCTTTAAGTTTTCTTTAAAATTCTTTGAAATCACTGTTTATCGAAAAGTTCAGCTATATGTGATTTTGAAATTGAGTTTTCTTGCAATTCTTCCTTCTTCTTTAATTCATCTTATTGCGTCTGCTCAATTTTTGTGTTAATTTTGATTTTTATTGATTGGTTATTGTTTTGGGAGATTTGTATTTTGCCGAAAAATGCTAAAAATAAGGCTTAATGGAAGGGGAAGGGATAGTGAGATAAACAAGCACAATTTCATTTTGTACTTATAGTGTTATTAGGACACAAATTGGGCTTGGTAGTGTTGATCGTTGTGTTGCTTGCAGTGGTGGCGATGGTGGTCTTGGTGGCAAAGGTGGTCTTGCGGTGGGGATGGTATTTACGGTGTTAGTGTATTTAGTGTTAACAAAGTTTAACAAACTATAACGAAGGTTAATCATGTAAGGTTATTTGACTAACAAAAGTTATATTTTTAACAAAATTACTGACGGGGTAGTAACATTCATGATTGACAACATTGCCATTTAAAAAGGCGTGTGTCATGCAAATTTGTTTCATTCCGTAAAAAAATTAACGATTCATTAGTTTTCACACCAAATTGCAATAAATTGACAAACTTAGTAATCAGATTGACACGTTTTAAAATTCAGGTGTGATATTGCAATTTGCCCTTCTTTTATAAACTAGTCAGTAACCCGTCGATACTCGACGGGCATAATGAATCTAATAATTAAATATTATAAAAACAACATGGTGAAATTATATCCCTGTGACACAACCTGAAAATATTCAAAATTAGATTCTTAATATTCTTAGTAATAAAAATATTATACACATTTTGTCTCAAAGTAAGTAAGGTTTCTATTTCGTCCTTTTTTACGTTCATCCTAGAGTAAAGTTTTAAAATGGAAAATAATGACAATTTTTTCCCTTATCATGCTTATAATTACAAAAAACCACAACATAACGTACATACTTCGTATTTCAATTAACTTGAATCATAAATAGTGTTTTTGATAATTAAGTCTTCAAGCCACTCAAACTGTTTGCCCACTTTTTTTCTTAATAAGCGTGCAATATGACTGCAACATTCTTATTCCAAAATGAAAGAAGTATCACTTAAAATATTAAACTATACAAATTATACCAAAAGCTAATTTACACTTTAATGGATGCACATAGTGGAGATAAATTTTATATTACATAAACAAATATAGATTCAGAATTACCTCACAAAATATGATTCACTAAACATAAAAGTGTTACTTATTCATGAATTGAGGTTTTTTTAACGTGATTATATCTTTTAGTAGTATATAAAAAACTAAATGCCTAGAGTACATTGTTTAATATAATAATATTTATATCCCAAAATGAATGACCAAAATATTTTAAATTTATCGTTAATCAAGAAAAAATTAGAAAAATAATTTAGTTTTTCGTTTTGGGACGGAGTATACTTTTTCTAAAAAGAGACCTTGACAACGATGTAATGCTTAGGATCATATTTGATCAGTTTCATAAAAAAAAAAATGAAGCATGTTTGATCAATACACAGAAAAAATAATCAAGATAATTACCTAAGTTTAAAATCACAACAAAAAATATTCTTAAAAACTATAATTGAGATGATCAAATTAAATAATACTAAGAGAATGATAGAATCGAGTTAAATTTTTTCGTGGAGGTTTAGCTTTCAATGGCCATAATGCGGAGAATGAAAAATTAGGATAATGAAGTTAGCTTTGTTGGATTTTGGTTGCTTGTCTTCTTTGCGAGATCACGCTCGGCGCGGACTTACCAACAGTTTCTTTATCATCACCAAGTATCACTTAGTACACTTGATAGGAATTAGGAAATCATAAATACTCGTATCTTTTTGATTGAGTATTTTATTAATCAAGCATTAAACAATCAAGAAGGCAGGCTCAAATGGCATACAAACCGAGTTAATATGCATTAGAAATTGGTTATAACATCTAACAACTCAATATACATTAAGTTTAGTAAACAATATTAAATGTTAGTAAAGCACTAATATTTCTATCCTAAGAATAATAGCTCGTTAGAAATTGAAATATCATTTAATTATTAATTACTATTGGAACTATGCAGCACAAATTTAATTTGAAAAAAAAAATGAATTTGAGAGAAAAAAGAAAGACATACTTGCAAGAGGCAGATGCGCGAAAACGTATGCAAAAGAATGATGGATACAAATGAATGATAGTGATTTCTGGTTATAAAAAGAGATTAAGTTCTAGAACTATTACTACCAAAAGACTTTCATTAGATGACAATTTTCAAATTTTAAATTTAAACTAATAAAATATACTAATTTGATAAGCTGAAAATAATAAATATAATCTGATAATATGATTTGGGAATCTTACTTAAAAAGACTTACAAAGATGATAATTTCAAAATTTTAAATTTAAATTAATAAAATATACTAATATGATAATCTGATATATGGGGATAATGGATAATAATACTTCCTCTATCTCTAATTGAATGACCATTATTGTCTCAAAATAAATGTTCTTTTAAATTTTTTGATTTAATTTTTTTTCATAATTCATTATATTTTCACAAATCTAAAATTTTGAAAATGAATTAAAAGAATGTTTATTATTTTTTCTAGATTAAAATTAAATTTTTTAAAATGATTCTTAAATTTTGAAAAAAATCATTCATTTTAGGATGGAGAGAATAATACAATTTTAACAAATTAAATTTAATCCAAAAAAATAAACTAATCTGATAATCTAAAATCTAATATGGGGGATAATGATAAGAGAAATCAGTGCATGCTCCTAGACAATGTTTCTACTTTCTACCACCATCACATTCTGTCGGATGAAGTAATTGAACCGCTGTAGTTTGAATTTATTACGTTTAAAAATATTTTGTTTGGATTTAAAAGCTAAAATTTGTGTTTAAATCAAAATCTAAAATAAAACTCTTCATTGAATGTGACACATGGCGGCTAATAATTGGTGAACATAGAGCTGACTTGAAATTCCACGTGACGAGCTGTATGGTCTTGAAATGTTTCTGCTTTTATATATTATGTAGATTCTATCCTAAGAATAATAGCTCGATAGAAATTGAAATATCATTTAATTATTAATTACTACTGGAACTATGCAGCACAAATTTAAAGACATTCAATTGAAATATCATTTAGGATGGAGAGAATAATACAATTTTAACAAATTAAATTTAATCCAAAAAAATAAACTAATCTGATAATCTAAAATCTAATATGGGGGATAATGATAAGAGAAATCAGTGTATGCTCCAAGACAATGTTTCTACTTTCTACCTCCATCACATTCTGTCGAATGAAGTAATTGAACCGCTGTAGTTTGAATTTATTACGTTTAAAAATATTTTATTTGGATTTAAAAGCTAAAATTTGTGTTTAAATCAAAATCTAAAATAAAACTCTTCATTGAATGTGACACATGGCGGCTAATAATTGGTGAACATAGAGCTGACTTGGAATTCCACGTAGCGAGCTGTATGGTCTTGAAATGTTTCTGCTTTTATATATTATATAGATTGAATGACCATTATTGTCTCAAAATTAATATTCTTTTAAATTTTTTGATTTAATTTTTTTTTCATAATTCATTATATTTTTACAAATCAAAAATTTTGAAAATGAATTTAAAGAATATATATTATTTTTTCTAGATTAAAATTAATTTTTTTAAAATGATACTTAAATTTTGAAAAAAAAAATCATTCATTTTAGGATGGAGAGAATAATACAATTTAAACAAATTAAATTTAATCCAATAAAATAAACTAATCTAATAATCTAAAATCTAATATGGGGGATAATGATAAGAGAAATCAGTGCATGCTTCAAGACAATGTTTCTACATTCTACCACCATCATATTCTTTCGAAAGAAGTAGATGAACCGCTGTAGTTTGAATTTATTATGTTTAAAAATATTTTTTTGGATTTAAAAGCTAAAATTTGTGTTTAAATCAAAATCTAAAATAAAACTCTTCATTGAATGTGACACATGGCGGCTAATAATTGGTGAACATAGAGCTGACTTGAATTTACAATTGGCGAGATGTATGGTCTTGAAATGTTTCTGCTTTTATATATTATATAGATTTTTCTAGATTAAAATTAATTTTTTTAAATGATTCTTAAATTTTGAAAAAAAAAATCATTCATTTTAGGATGGAGAGAATAATACAATTTAAACAAATTAAATTTAATCCAATAAAATAAACTAATCTAATAATCTAAAATCTAATATGGGGGATAATGATAAAAGAAATCAGTGCATGCTACAAGAGAATGTTTCTACTTTCTACCACCATCACATTCTTTCGGATGAAGTAGTTGAACCGCTATAGTTTAAATTTATTACGTTTAAAAATATTTTGTTTGGATTTAAAAGCTAAAATTTGTGTTTAAATTAAAATTTAAAATAAAACTCTTCATTGAATGTGACACATGGCGACTAATAATTGGTGAACATAGAGCTGACTTAGAATTCCACGTGGCGAGCTGTATGATCTTGAAATGTTTCTGCTTTTATATATTATATAGATTGAATGACCTTTATTGTCTCAAAATAAATGTTCTTTTAAATTTTTTGATTTAATTTCTTTTCATAATTCATTATATTTTTACAAATCTAAAATTTTGAAAATGAATTAAAAGAATGTTTATTATTTTTTTCTAGATTAAAATTAATTTTTTAAAAATGATTCTTAAATTTTGAAAAAAAATCATTCATTTTAGGATGGAGAGAATAATAAAATTTAAACAAATTAAATTTAATCCAATAAAATAAACTAAACTAATAATCTAAAATCTAATATGGGGGATAATGATAAGAGAAATCAGTGCATGCTCCAAGATAATGTTTCTACTTTCTACCACCATCACATTCTTTCGGATGAAGTAGTTGAACCGCTATAGTTTGAATTTATTACCTTTAAAAATATTTTGTTTGTATTTAAAAGCTAAAATTTGTGTTTAAATCAAAATCTAAAATTAAACTCTTCATTGAATGTGAGACATGGCGGCTAATAATTGGTGAACATAGAGCTGACTTGAAATTTCACGTGACGAGCTGTATGATCTTGAAATGTTTCTGCTTTTATATATTATATAGATTTTTCTAGATTAAAATTATATTTTTAAAAATGATTCTTAAATTTTGAAAAAAAATCATTCATTTTAGGATGGAGAGAATAATACAATTTAAACAAATTAAATTTAATCCAATAAAATAAACTAATCTAATAATCTAAAATCTAATATGGGGGATAATGATAAGAGAAATCAGTGCATGCTCCAAGACAATGTTTCTACTTTCTACCACCATCACATTCTTTCGGATGAAGTAGTTGAACCGCTGTAAATTGAATTGATTAAGTTTAAAAATATTTTGTTTGGATTTAAAAGCTAAAATTTGTGTTTAAAACAAAATCTAAAATAAAACTCTTCATTGAATGTGACACATGGCAGCTAATAATTGGTGAACATATAGCTGACTTGGAATTCCACGTGGCGAGCTATATGGTCTTGAAATGTTTCTGCTTTTATTTATTATATAGATATAGATTGAATGATCATTATTATCTCAAAATAAATGTTCTTTTTAATTTTTTGATTTAATTTTTTTTCATAATTCATTATATTTTTACAAATCTAAAATTTTGAAAATGAATTAAAAGAATGTTTATTATTTTTTCTAGATTAAAATTAATTTTTTAAAAATGATTCTTAAATTTTGAAAAAAATCATTCGTTTTAGGATGGAGAGAATAATACAATTTAAACAAATTAAATTTAATCCAATAAAATAAACTAATCTAATAATCTAAAATCTTATATGGGGGATAATGATAAGAGAAATCAGTTCATGCTCCAAGACAATGTTTCTACATTCTACCACCATCACATTCTTTCGGATGAAGTAGTTGAACCGCTGTAGTTTGAATTTATTACGTTTAAAAATATTTTATTTCGATTTAAAAGCTAAAATTTGTGTTTAAATCAAAATCTAAAATAAAACTCTTCATTGAATGTGATACATGGCGACTAATAATTGGTGAACATAGAGCTGACTTGGAATTCCACGTGGCGAGCTGTATGGTCTTGAAATATTTCTGCTTTTTTATATATTATATAGATTGAATGACCATTATTGTCTCAAAATAAATGTTCTTTTTAATTTTTTGATTTTTTTTTTTCATAATTCATTATATTTTTACAAAATCTAAAATTTTGAAAATGAATTAAAAGAATGTTTAGTATTTATTATAGATTAAAATTATTTTTTTTAAAATGATTCTTAAATTTTGAAAAAAAAATCATTCATTTTAGGATGGAGAGAATAATACAATTTAAACAAATTAAATTTAATCCAATAAAACAAACTAATCTAAAATCTAATATGGGGGATAATAATAAGAGAAGTCAGTGCATGCTCCAAGACAATGTTTCTACTTTCTACTACCATCACATTCTTTCGGATGAAGTAGTTGAACCCTGTAGTTTGAATTTATTACGTTTAAAAATATTTTGTTTGGATTTAAAAGCTAAAATTTGTGTTTAAATCAAAATCTAAAATAAAACTCTTCAGTGAATATGACACATGGCGGTTAATAATTGGTGAACATAGAGCTGACTTGGAATTCCACGTGGCGAGCTTTATGGTCTTGAAATGTTTCTGCTTTTATATATTATATAGATTGAATGACCATTATTGTCTCAAAATAAATGTTCTTTAAATTTTTTGATTTAATTTTTTTTCATAATTCATTATATTTTTACAAATCTAAAATTTTAAAATGAATTAAAAGAATGTTTATTATTTTTTCTAGATCAAAATGAATTTTTTTGAAATGATTCTTAAATTTGAAATAAAAATCATTCATTTTAGGATGGAGAGAATAATACAGTATAAACAAATTAAATTTAATCCAATAAAATAAACTAATCTAATAATCTAAAATCTAATATGGGGAATAATGATAAGAGAAATCAGTGCATGCTCTAAGACAATGTTTTAACTTTCTACCACCAACACATTCTTTCAGATGAAGTAGTTGAACCGCTGTAGTTTGAATTTATTACGTTTAAAAATATTTTGTTTGGATTTAAAAGCTAAAATTTGTGTTTAAATCAAAATCTAAAATAAAACTCTTCATTTAATGTGACACATGGCGGCTAATAATTGGTGAACATAGAGATGGCTTGAAATTCCACGTGCCGAGCTGTATGGTCTTGAAATGTTTCTGCTTTTATATATTATATAGATTGAATGATCATTATTGTCTCAAAATAAATGTTCTTTTAAATTTTTTGATTTAATTTTTTTTCATAATTCATTATATTTTTACAAATCTTAAATTTTGAAAATGAATTAAAAGAATGTTTATTATTTTTTCTAGATTAAAATTAATTTTTTTAAAATGATTCTTAAATTTTGAAAAAAAAATCATTCATTTTAGGATGGAGAGAATAATACAATTTAAACAAATTAAATTTAATTCAATAAAATAAACTAATCTAATAATCTAAAATCTAATATGGGGGATAATGATAAGAGAAATCAGTGCATGCTCCAACACAATATTTCTACTTTCTACCACCATCACATTCTTTCGGATGAAGTAGTTGAACCGCTGTAGTATGAATTTATTACGTTTAAAAATATTTTGTTCGGATTTAAAAGCTAAAATTTGTGTTTAAATCAAAATCTAAAATAAAACTCTTCATTGAATGTGACACATGGCGGCTAATAATTGGTGAACATAGAGCTGACTTGGAATTCCACGTAGCGAGCTATGTGGTCTTGAAATATTTCTGCTTTTATATATTATATAGATTTTTCTATATTAAAATTAATTTTTTAAAAATGATTCTTAAATTTTGAAAAAAAAATCATTCATTTTAGGATGGAGAGAATAATACAATTTAAACAAATTAAATTTAATCCAATAAAATAAACTAATCTAATAATCTAAAATCTAATATGGGGGATAATGATAAGAGAAATCAGTGCATGCTCCAAGACAATGTTTTTACTTTCTACCACCATCACATTCTTTCGGATGAAGTAGTTGAATCGCTATAGTTTGAATTTATTACGTTTAAAAATATTTTGTTTGGATTTAAAAGCTAAAATTTGTGTTTAAATCAAAATCTAAAACAAAACTCTTCATTGAATGTGACACATGGCGACTAATAATTGGTGAACATAGAGCTGACTTGGAATTTCACGTGGCGAGCTGTATGGTCTTGAAATGTTTCTGCTTTTATATATTATATAGATTGAATGACCATTATTGTCTCAAAATAAATGTTCTTTTTAATTTTTTGATTTAATTTTTTTTCATAATTCATTATATTTTTACAAAATCAAAAATTTTGAAAATGAATTAAAAGAATGTTTAGTATTTATTCTAGATTAAAATTAATTTTTTTAAAATGATTCTTAAATTTTGAAAAAAATCATTCAATTTAGGATGGAGAGAATAATACAATTTAAACAAATTAAATTTAATCCAATAAAATAAACTAATCTAATAATCTAAAATCTAATATGGGGATAATGATAAGAGAAGTCAGTGCATGCTCCAAGACAATGTTTCTACTTTCTACTACCATCACATTCTTTCGGATGAAGTAGTTGAACCCTGTAGTTTGAATTTATTACGTTTAAAAATATTTTGTTTGAATTTAAAAGTTAAAATTTGTGTTTAAATCAAAATCTAAAATAAAACTCTTCATTGAATATGACACATGGCGGCTAATAATTGGTGAACATAGAGCTGACTTGGAATTCCACGTGGCGAGCTTTATGGTCTTGAAATGTTTCTGCTTTTATATATTATATAGATTGAATGACCATTATCGTCTCAAAATAAATGTTCTTTTAAATTTTTTGATTTAATTTTTTTTCATAATTCATTATATTTTTACAAATCTAAAATTTTAAAATGAATTAAAAGAATGTTTATTATTTTTTCTAGATCAAAATTAATTTTTTAAAAATGATTCTTAAATTTTGAAATAAAAATCATTCATTTTAGGATGGAGAGAATAATACAGTTTAAACAAATTAAATTTAATCCAATAAAATAAACTAATCTAATAATCTAAAATCTAATATGGGGGATAATGATAAGAGAAATCAGTGCATGCTCTAAGACAATGTTTCAACTTTCTACCACCATCACATTCTTTCAGATGAAGTAGTTTAACCGCTGTAGTTTGAATTTATTACGTTTAAAAATATTTTGTTTGGATTTAAAAGCTAAAATTTGTGTTTAAATCAAAATCTAAAATAAAACTCTTCATTTAATGTGACACATGGCGGCTAATAATTGGTGAACATAGAGCTGACTTGGAATTCCACGTGCCGAGCTGTATGGTCTTGAAATGTTTCTGCTTTTATATATTATATAGATTGAATGATCATTATTGTCTCAAAATAAATGTTCTTTAATTTTTTGATTTATTTTTTTTCATAATTCATTATATTTTTACAAATCTATAATTTTGAAAATGAATTAAAAGAATGTTTAAAATATTTTCTAGATTAAAATTAAATTTTTTAAAATGATTCTTAAATTTTGAAAAAAAAATATTCATTTTAGGATGGAGAGAATAATACAATTTAAACAAATTAAATTTAATCAAATAAAATAAACTAATCTAATAATCTAAAATCTAATATGGAAAATAATTATAAGAGAAATCAGTGCATGTTCAAAGACAATGTTTCTACTTTCTAACACCATCACATTCTTTCGGATGAAGTAGTTGAACCGCTGTAGTTTGAATTTATTACGTTTAAAAATATTTTGTTTGAATTTAAAAGCTAAAATTTGTGTTTAAATCAAAATCTAAAATAAAACTCTTCATCGAATGTGACACATGGCGGCTAATAATTGGTGAACATAGAGCTGACTTGGAATTCCACGTGGCGAGCTATGATCTTGAAATGTTTCGCTTTTATATATTATATAGATTAATCTAAAATTTTGAAAATAAATTAAAAGAATGTTTATTATTTTTTCTAGATTAAAATTATATTTTTAAAAATGATTCTTAAATTTTGAAAAAAAAAACATTCATTTTAGGATGGAGAGAATAATACAATTTAAACAAATTAAATTCAATCCAATAAAATAAACTAATCTAATAATATAAAATCTAATATGGGGGATAATGATAAGAGAAATCAGTGCATGCTTCAAGACAATGTTTCTACTTTCTACTACCATCACATTCTTTCGGATGAAGTAGTTGAACCGCTGTATTTTAAATTTATTACGTTTAAAAATATTTTGTTTGGATTTAAAAGCTAAAATTTGTGTTTAAATCAAAATCTAAAATAAAACTCTTCATTGAATGTGACACATGGCGACTAATAATTGGTGAATATAGAGCTGACTGGAATTTCACATGGCAAGCTGTATGATCTTGAAATGTTTCTGCTTTTATATATTATATAGATTGAATGACAATTATTGTCTCAAAATAAATGTTCTTTACAATTTTTTGATTTAATTTTTTTTCATAATTCATTATATTTTTACAAAATCTAAAATTTTGAAAATGAATTAAAAGAATGTTTAGTATTTTTTTCTAGATTAAAATTATTTTTTTTAAAATGATTCTTAAATTTTGAAAAAAAAATCATTCATTTTAGGATGGAGAGAATAATACAATTTAAACAAATTAAATTTAATCCAATAAAACAAACTAATCTAAAATTTAATATGGGGGATAATAATAAGAGAAGTCAGTGCATGCTCCAAGACAATGTTTCTACTTTCTAGTACCATCACATTCTTTCGGATGAAGTAGTTGAACCGCTGTAGTTTGAATTTATTACGTTTAAAAATATTTTGTTTGGATTTAAAAGCTAAAATTTGTGTTTAAATCAAAATCTAAAATAAAACTCTTCATTGAATATGACACATGGCGGCTAATAATCGGTGAATATAGAGCTGACTTGGAATTCCACGTGGCGAGCTTTATGGTCTTGAAATGTTTCTGCTTTTATATATTATATAGATTGAATGACCATTATTGTCTCAAAATAAATGTTCTTTTAAATTTTTTGATTTAATTTTTTTTCATAATTCATTATATTTTTACAAATCTAAAATTTAAAAATGAATTAAAAGAATGTTTATTATTTTTTCTAGATCAAAATTAATTTTTTTAAAATGATTCTTAAATTTTGAAATAAAAATCATTCATTTTAGGATGGAGAGAATAACACAATTTAAACAAATTAAATTTAATCCAATAAAATAAACTAATCTAATAATCTAAAATCTAATATGGGGGATAATGATAAGAGAAATCAGTGCATGCTCCAAGACAATATTTCT